>OY821520.1:154959353-155459483 GCA_963682025.1 Cordilura impudica
AAAAATCCCACTCAAATTTGGTTTATGCTTATTTTCTATGTCCAGTTAGTTGGGCCTGTGGTGTAGGGTCTATAAACGCATTGTATAGGGTATCCTATAGTCGGTCTAGACCGACTATAATTTTCTTACTTGTTAATGTTATAAAACTTTTATTGTACAATGTTTTTATTAGTGAAATTATGTGTATTATATACATAGTATACATGAAATTAATTAGTAACCTTTTATTGCAATGCTCTCTGATAAACAATATTTTTTGTTTTGCCTTCATTTGGGAATATGAATAATGATGATGGTCTACCAACACGTGAGCATCCAACGTATAATTGTCCATGTGAGAAACATGGTGTCTCAAGATTTAATCCGCAGACTTGCAACGATTGACCTTAAGATTTATTAATTGTCATAGCAAATGCTAGACGTACTGGACATTGAATGCGTTTAAAGTTAAATGGCATATCTGATGGAATGATTGGTATACGTGGAATAAATACATTTTTACCTTTGTATTTTCCAGTTAATATAGTTGCTTCAATGATATTGTTGAATAATTTGTTAACAGCTAATCTACTAAAGCCTTGGTATTTAAAAAATTAGTTGGGTAATTCACAATTTCATCTGGATCCGTAATACAATCGATCAATTTGTATGTTTTTGTTTGGCCATTAATTTTATTTAGAATATCAATATTAATGTCATTGATATCTTTGTCCTTGGCTGCCAAAATAGCGCGATCGCTTAACCATTGATGATTCTTATAATTATGTATGATATTGGGGTACACATTTGAAATTATAGGAAATGAAAATATGCGCCATATTGCTTCATTGCTACTGATGTATATTCCCATTTGATATTGTCTGATTTCATCTAAATTATTTGCAGGTGCTTCTCCAAAAATGGCCAAGTCACTGCCGTTGTTAACATATTTACAAATATATTTGATAGATTTGACCGAATTACAATACTCTAAATTAATATGTGCTTTATAAGTTCTTGATAATAATGGTGAATATGGCACTATCCAACGATTGTCAATCTCAACATTGTTATTTTGTACTTTTAATGTTATTGATCTACCATTGTCATTTGTTGAACGTCTTCGATGCAGTGGATATCCATCGTTGCCTGTAATTGTTTCTGTTGAATTAATTATACATATTACCAATTCGATCACGTACTAAATATTACAACATTGTACTTTAGATATTCACTACCTATACAATGAACTGTTTAACTATTAGATAAATAAGTACGGATTAACTGTTGCACTATTTTTTACTTTTTGTCTAATAAAGCAAGGCAAACGAAAGAGTCGTGGAGTTCTGATTGCGCATTTTTACTCTAACAGTTTCTGTAGTCAATTGCCATCAATCATACATGGTGAATGTATATTAAGTGCACCACATGGGCTATGTATCATATTCTGTGTAACTATTTGAAACATTTCAGGATCAATTGTAGAAGCCGGTATTTCTGCAGTTATAATAGTATCAATTTCATTTGGCTGAAATTTATCGACACACCAAATTAAAATATGCGCATGTGGCAATCCCCTCTTCTGCCATTCAATTGCATACATCCAGCAACGAACTGATCCAAAAATTTTGTGCTTGAGAATTAAATCAATCAAAGATTTTAAATTTTGGTTAAATACTCTTGCTGTTATATCATGACGATCATCTGCCGACTGTCTAGGCAATAAACAATTCTTAATTTCAATCCACTTCGGATTGCAAGTAAAAGTTGTAAATAAATCAGGACGTCCATAATTTCGAACATGTGTCATCGCGTCTTGTGCATATTCATGCATGTGTCGTGGATTCCGGTATAAAAAGCTGGTAGAATTGTTTTGCGGCCAACATCATTTATATTGCCATCACTATTAATTGCATCACGTAGATGAATATATTCCTCCGATCGCTGGTGTTTTATCAGCTTTTATAACATTTTGTGATTGTCGGATGGCATTTCTTCTATTGCAGTCTTAAATAATTTTACTAACTCATTATTTTGATGGAATAAATTTTGTAATGACTGTACTATGTCATGGCGTACTCCCGAAGTAATTGCGCATCTGGTGTTTACTTCATCTTCAGAATTGCCAAGAAAATATATTTGAAGGAATTTATGTTGTAGATCAGGAATTAGTAATAATGAACTTGCATTGTGGTGTATTTGACCCTGGACTTTAAATGTTGGCATGAAAGTATCAGTAAATATTCTGTCAGCACCGAATGACGTCACTTGGAAACAACTGTTTCATTTCTAATATTATTAAGAAGATGTTTTGACTGCGGCGTTTTCCTTGATACCATTGTTTGTAATGGATCGGGTGGTTTAGTTAGTTCTGGCTATTTTAATTTTCCATTAACGCAACACAACCCTGTGGTTTCTTTTTTGTATTTCAGAACTTTACAATGGGCCCATACTTTATCCATGCTAGCAATATCAATATTGTTATGTGAATTGTAATCAACTGTTGGATCGTAGTTAAATGCCAGATGCAGAAATGTAATTCGATTAGTATTATGAATAGCTGTTCCTGCTTGCCTGGTTCTTAGACGTTGTTGTTCATTTCGTATCTCGCGTTGTTGCTCTGTATAATTTTCTCGTAAACACGATACTCGATGTCTAGTTTGTTCAATTTCTGCTGCTCGTTCTTCTTGACTTTGTTGCGAACGTAATGTACGTACACGATTTGTTTGTCGTGTATTGCAACCAATATTTCCACGTGATCGTGACATTTTGATTAAATATGTAATTAATTTATTTAAAATACAAAAATTTGAATATATACTGACATGTACGTGTATATTTTTTAACTAATCAATTAAGAAAGGGTATACACCCGAACGATCGTTAGTTGGTTTTGCTTTGACATATTATTTTTTTAAGCTTAATAATATTGGTTTGAACGTATTTAATGGCTTCTCAAAACAAATATACTCAAAACCCTATAAAACCAATAAAAAAGTTTTTAAAAAATCGCGAAATTTATCGGACAAACGCGAATCTACACAGAAACATGACTCACGGTCCATAGAATATGTGTACAATTTTTTTCAAAATCGGTGCAGTAGTTTTGAGTTTAGCGGTTACGTAGAAACACGTCTCTTTTTTATATATAGAGATTATTTTTTTTATTAAATATCCTTCAGATATTTCTGCTGGTATTTTGAAGATTACGAAGAAGCATAGAGTCGAAAATCAACCATTGCAGAACCACCCACCTTGGCTATTGCAAACAATATCTTTTTAAAACATTTTCAAACTTTTGTTAAAGCGTCGAACGATACAATTTCGAAATACAAAAATTAAAAATTTTATTTTCAAATTAAATCCATATTAAAACATTTTTTAATGTGTGATCATTGTGAAAACTACCTTCAAGCTACTACTATTTGGTTTGAAGAACTTGGAAACAGCCTAGTGATTTCATCAATATATTCTCCCCCAAGGTTTTCTATATCAGAAAGCCAATATACAAAGTTTTTTAAATCACTAGGCCCTCGTGTCATAGTTGCTGGCGCTTTTAATGGAGAGCATACATTCTGGGGATCACGGCTTATTTCCCCAAGGGTCGTGTTTTGTTCAACAAAATTTCTAAAATGGGTATGGATGTGGTCTCAAGCGGAGAACCAACATACTGGTCAACAGATGGGCAAAAAATACCCGATTTGATCGATTTTGGATTAACGAAGAACATCGCAAAAGAACTTGTGCATGTAGAATATTCATTGGAACTCTCGTCTGACCACACACCCGTTATTGTTACTATTTCGAACCCCCAAAAAATTGTGTCCCCATTTGTTGATTTAACGCTTTTAAGTAATATTGATTGGCTAAAATACAAAAAGTTTCTTAGTATCCATTGCACAGAAAGCCTCTCGATTGTTAACATCGAACAAAATCTCAAACTAGCTGCTCACCTTGCTACTAAACCTCCTCGTCACACCAGGTCATATACATAGAACTACTTCTGTAGATGTTGAAAGACTATTAGGTGAAACAAGAAGAATTCGAAGAGAGTGGCAACTTAAGCAGCAATTGAAAGAATGTACGAAAAACCTACGGAAACTGCTTGAAACACAAAGAAACGCTAAATTGAATAGTTATCTTGAAAAACTGGATCCAACAGAAAAAACTGATTACTCTTTGTGCTAAAAAAAATCTTAAAATACCTGTTGTATGTAAGCCTCCGCTAAGAAAGGAAATTGGAGGATGGGCTGGGAATGACAAAGAGAAGGGAGATCTGTTTGCGGAACATCTAAAAAAGTTTTTACTACAAATGTAACCCCTAGTTCTATTGATGAGTTCCCACCTGTTACTTCACAGCATAGAGCAGTGTCCCTTCGTTTTGAGATTCGAGAGGTCGAAAAGGCTATTCTTGATTTAAACCCCAAAAAAGCAGGTAAAGATCACACAAAGGTCGATTCGTATAGACCAACAAGTTTACTGTCCAACTTGTCAAAATTATTCGGGAGAATTTTGGTAAACAAACTTACAATATCAGTAGCTCAAAATAGTGTCATTCAAGCACACCAATTTGGTTTCAGACGAAAACGCAGCACCACTGAGCAAGTTCACAGAATTGTAAGCTTTTGTAGAGAAAAAGTACTGCTCTGCACTTTTTATAGACGTCTCGCAAGCCTTCGACCGAGTTTGGCATGAGGGACTCCTCTATAAAGTTAAACAGTTGTTGCCCAACAGTTGTCAGACATGCCAACAAATGAAACCACACTTCGTCGACTTTTGCGGATGATACTACAATTTTAAGCGTACACGAAAACCCCTCTACAGCATCTCTTCTTTTACAAAGCCATATTGAACAGCTGGAAGATTGGCTAGTTATGTGGAAGATTAAAGTAAATGAACAAAAGCGTATCCACGTAACTTTTACCCTAAAAATGGAGACTTGCCCTCAAATTCGAATTAGGAACCAGCCAATACCTCAACATTCCTCTGTAAAATATCTCGGACTACATGTTGATCACCGACTTACCTGGAAAAGCCATATAGACGCTAAGTTGACACAAATAAAATTGACATTAGTCCAATTCACATGCCTAATTGGTAGGAACTCGAAATTAAGTCTCGATTGTAAGCTCTTGATTTATAACTCGATTTTCAAACCCATCTGGTGCTATGGTTTTCATTATGAGGAACAGCCTCAGCTTCAAACACAGAAAGAATACAAAGATGCCAAAACAAGATTTTGAGAATGATTACAGACGCACCATGGTACGTGAGAAACTCACATTTGCACAGAGACTTAAACGTTTCTCTCGTAAAGTATGAAATCACTAGATATATTGCAAACTATTTGGAAAAGCTAGAGTCTCCCCCGTCCTCTAGCACGTAACTTAATCAACAATTTTATCCACCAACGCTTAAGAAGGAGGGAGACTGTTGATTTCATTGGATGAAAAATGGATTGATATACAAACAATTTTTTATCATTAGATTATGTATGTATATATAATAAATGTCCGGCACTGGCTGGATTTAATTTTTAAGATTTACTTTTAACATTTGAATAACTTAGTGTTAGCTCACAAACCTTTGTGAAGATTCAATAAATAAAGATGAATTACAAAAAAAATAAAATTTCAAATGGATCCAAAACATCGTGTCATGCAGGACTTGCTATTGTTGACGAAATTTTTAAACACTAAAAATAGGTCTACTTCTCAAGGAGTGCAATTACATCTGATAAACACATTATTTGTGCCCACAGCCGCACTAAGTGGTATTCGTACTGAAAAGCTGGCAAAAAATCAAAATTTTAAATTGCGTTTTAACCCATGCAATAATTTTAATCGCATAGTTAATTGACCACTTCGTCATGTTCTAACGATCAAATAACAATATAGTAAATTCTGCGTAGCCGGGAAACCGTTGAAGTTGAGGTTTTCCAATTAATTGATATGAAATTTTTTATGAATCGAAAAAGGGCAATGTTTACGTTCTTTGAAAGTGCAGTAAACGCTTAAAGATAAGAGTTATATTTAGTGTGTTAGTTAACTGATACATAAGTTACGTTTAAGTCAACAAAACGCTTCGTTTTGTACCCTTACTTAAGTTTAATTCCGGTTTTATTAGGAGCACCTAAAAATTGAGAAGTTAAAAAAAAATTTGCCTGTATGTTCGAACTTTTGTTTATGAGCCCCGTTTCGCCCCATTAAGATAATGGATACAGTTTGTAGTTTGACATATATTCTAACAAAATTTCGCAGATGCAGGTTGCACAAACTTGCACTTCATGGTTTTCGAGGACTTCGAAAAAAACGGTGTTTGCATTGCAAAAAGCTAATAAAAATTGAGCGTGTTACGGTATTTGTCGGAAATTTGATAATATAATAATTTTGGAAAATGAAAATGGCGGACGATTTTTCTCAAACCTAAGCGCATTTTCATTAAGCGTTGGCTTAACGGGGTTTTCAGTGTCGCTGATCTCAAATCTGAATTCAAAATTTCAAAAACCAAAATGGCGGATACAAAACGGCGGACCATTTTTCTTAAAACCAAAATTAAACGCATTCACTTCAAATCTTGTCTATACGGGTTTTCAGGGTAGCAGCTTTTTAAACTGAATTTGAGAATTTGGGGTCACAGATTTGAATTTTTTAGTTTGTTTGCAGTTCCTGTCCTTTCATTTCGAAAAAAACACAAATTTGTGCTCGTGGAAGCGTGGATATTTTTTTTTTATTAAAAATCGTCTCTCTGATCGTCTACTTCATCGTCTTCCTCATTGAAACAACCGTAATCATCAGATTAAATTTAAATGAATGAAACGAAATGAAATCGGAAAACCAAATGCTTTTTATAAAAAGTTTCAACCAAAATGTCATATTAAACTTTTATGAAACTCTTTGTATGCTCAGTTCATTATTTTTACAATACGAAACACCAAAAATTCACAGTGACACAAATTTGGACCTAAGATAGGAAATCAGTTTGGTGTAAATGTGTCCGCCATTTTGAATTTTGAAATGTTGACTTCAGATTCGAGATCAGTGACCCCGAAAACACCTTAAGACAAAACTTGGTGTGTATGCGCTGATTTGAGATCAGCTTAGGTTTGAAAAAAATGGTCCGCCATTTTGTGTCCGCCATTTTGATTTTCGAAATTTTGACTTCAGATCTGAAATCAACGATCCCGAAAACTAAATAGTACACATATTTACGCTGATTCCGGAGACCCGTTTATTTAATGCCAGCTTTTCGGTACAAATACTCCATAGTGAGCCGTTCGGTCTTCAGTACTGCTTTAAATCATATAAGCAAAAATGAAGCAGTAACTTGTATTCAACAATAACTGATACAGTTGTCACCAACCCTCATCAGAAACCAAAAGCAATAGATAGTTTGTTTGGTAAAAAAGTTAATTCATATACCTTTGCTGTGAAATCAATGCAATGAGAATCCAAGCAAAGAGTTATACTATTAAACCTTTTCCAATATAATAAACTAAAATGTAAAACAACTTTGAAACAAATGTTTTTGGTAATGTGTATACTTTGCATACTACCACATACTTTGCTTAGATTCTCATTGCATTGGTTTTACAGCAAAGGTATATGAATTAACTTTTTACCAAACTTGCGTTGACTCTTTTCGAAGTAGCTGTATAACCTGTCGTGCAGAATATAGGTCAATTTTTGAAACAAATATGCCAATATTTCTTACTTTATTTTAAAGTAAAAACATTTGATTTTGAGCCTTAAAAATTGCAGACTCAATCATTAAAATGATAAAGATCAAAACAATAATTTTATTTTTATATTTGTAAAAATTGAAAATAAAAAATTAATGATACAATTCAAGAATAAGTTAAGTTACTGTGGATACCCAATCACGTTAATATAATGGGAAATGAAGCAGCAGATAAAAGCCGCAAAATCCGCTTATCTTCAACCAACCTACTTTTTTATACCACACTCTAAAAACTTTATATCAAGAATTCGCATCTCAAACTTAAACTCAGCAATTTACAAAAATGGGGTAGTTAGATACAACCACCTTTATAGAAACATTAATTCTGATAAAACATCACTTAATCTTCCAACTTCAACCAACTTTCATAAAAACCAATGTTTTACAAGGCTTCGCTTAACTCAGACTCGATTCACACTCACCAGCATCTGATTTCTAAGAACATTCAGCTAGTATGCTCATTCTGCAATAACTCAACATTAACAACTCTCCATCTTCTATGTGAATGTCCATCGCTGTACACAGCATGGCTAAGAATATGTACAATATCTTAGAACAATATCTTAGAATTATTAAAATGCCCATTAGAAGAAAATATAAACAAAGTTTTTGAGTTTCTACAATACATAAAATAAAGGCACATAATAAATGTAACATGTATAAATGTAACTAAAAAATCTCAACAATTTTATACCAACATATTTTTTTTATTCAAAAGTTAGCCGAAAGCCTAACTTGCAAGGTCTTTAGAATTAAGTTTATTGTAATAAAAACAAGTAAGAAAATTATAGTCGGTATAGATAGACTATGAGACCGACCATGCGTTTAGAGACCCTATCCCTTAGGTCGAACTAATTAGATTTAGAAAATAAGCAAAAAAAAAAAAAATATGAGTGGTATTGTTATTATTATTTTTTCTTCGGATATAAAAAAGTTCATATCGGATGTTATATATATATGGGCAGTAGTTCGAAAAAAATAACCGATTCTAACCACACTTACTAAGGTCACTTATTTTTTGCATAAACATATACAAACCAAATTTGAGAAAAATCTGTGTAATATTTTTGTTGTTTGATAGATTTATGTGGAGACCAGGAATCAACCGCATATGGTAGCTATGACGAAGAATTGTTCTATAGGGTTTATTTTTGGACTACTGATAAATGAATGCAATAAACATGCACAAACCGAATTTGGCCGAGCTTTACATGCCAATTTAGATATTGTGGCAATTTAAGTCGATCTCGTAAGGGTATGGGGGACTAGGTCTGAACATGAACCGATTTTCTCGACACATAAAGTGATACAAATATTTTTGGTAGTTACAAACATCAGCACAAAGTCATTATACCCTGACCACATAGTGGTATAGGGTATAATAAAATTAAAATTTTAAACACAAATTATAAATGTAAATGAATTAGTTCCTTAAAAATATTGATACAAACTTAAAAAAAAAAAAATAAATTGCATAAGTTTCAGCATTTGAAATGTTGAATCAAACTCAAAAAATCAGATAAGATTCAATCATTTTGGCCATCTAAAAGTAATCTGTATATTAATACATGAAGGTAAATTTTTAGTTCCCTTTTTAAGTAATATCGGGGCATGGAGAAGTGTACAAAATGGCATAGTTATAGTTCATATGGAGGTGAAGTTGAGAATGATAAAATTTATGTTTAACCTGTCTTATAAATATATTAAATTAAATATAGTACAATATTTCTAATAATTCGTTAGACCCTGTTAATGCGAATGATTTAAATTGTATATCGGACGCTCTGTGTTGAATTGTGAATTGCTAAAATTGATAAACATACCTTCAGGCTCATTTAAATATTCATAAATTTTGTATATATATGATAAAAAGAACACTGTAAGAAATTTAATGAACAAATATTTCCTAGAACTTAAGCGCCCCGGCAGGTGAGTAGGTAGTGTGCTCGCCTGTCATGTGGGGGTCGTGGGTTCGATTCCAACCAGAGGCTTTGGTCTGTCGCTGCAAAAACCAGCCAAATGGTCTTTGTCACCCGGCTTATCCCTGGACCCAAATTAGAATATAAATTTACTTTGCATTGTAATTAATATAAATAAATAAATATTTCCTAGAATTTGCACTCTAATTTCGAGGGCTGGGCTATACTAGTAATAATAATAATAATAATAATAATAATAATAATAATAATAATAATGATAATAATAATAATAATAATAATAATAATAATAATAATAATAATAATAACTCTTACACCAGGTATATGCATAAGCTTTTTATACCCTACACCACTATATGGTTAAGGTATAATGAGATTGTGCTGATGTTCGTAACTATCAAAAATGTTTGATTCATCCTTCATTATGCCGATCGATTCAGAGTCGATTAAGCGATGTGCGTCTGTCCGTTCGTTTATGTGTCCTTTTATGCAAATTATCGACCATAGGATGAACGCTATTGAAACTGGTGAAAATCGGTGAATGTTAAGACCTAGTCCGCATACAAATGATCCCTATGAGATCGGCTCAAATTGACATAACTTCCAAATTTTCATATAGATCTTCAGAAAATTTTGTTTTTGTGTGTTTAATACATCTATTAACCATTAGAAAAAAAAGACCCATGCTTCCCGATCTTTACTTGAATATAACAAGAAACAAAATTATCGCACAGATTTTTGGTTTGTATATGTTTTTGCAAAAAAAAAAAAAAAAAAAATGAGAAAAATTAATAACAGTACCACTCATATTTGTTTATGCTTATTTTCTATATCAAAACAGTTGGACCTAAGAGAAAGGATCTCTAAACTGTCTAGACCGACCAATGCATGCCACAAATGTTAAGCACAAATGTCAACCATAAAACTCGACATAATGAAACACCCTAGTTGTTGGGGGCCCCAACTTATGTGTATTTTTAGTTTAATTGTGAGACAAACAAAATGACGAATATGTAAGATTATGCCGCTGCGTTTGTTTTGCTGGCGCCACATCTTGGTTAAACCGGAAAACACTTATTCTTACACCTGGTACTTCCTTCCTATATAGATTCAGAACAAAGCAGATCTTCTAAACTTTATCAATTTGATAATTGTTTATCGTAATTTTTGTAGTAAATTCTTGAAAATATCGGAAAGATCCATTTGTTTTGACTCTTCAATCAAATGAAAAAATTTGGATCGATTTTTAACCCTTTTCCCATCACCCAATCGAGCTGAAACTTAACAGGCAGACTCGTAACGACGATACAAATAATACAACAAATTTGTACTTTATACTATTCAAAATTTTAACGAATTTGAGATTTTTGACATAGATATTTCATAGATGTTTAATTTTCAGTCAATCAAGTATTTAATTACATGATGGTAAACTTAATTTACAAAGAAAGCGAGCATAATAAAAACTTGGTTGTTATGCAGGTAAAGAACGTAAAAAATTACAATATTCATAAGAAAAAATATTCGTACATTTGAAATATTCACCCCTATCGGGAATAAAAAATGAAAGGTTTGTTAAAATTAGTATCGGGAATTTCCCATGAAATTCTTGTTCCCTTTAAGGAACAGCTGTTCAAAATAATGTATGCAAGCAATGTTCACTGAATGAAAAATAAATAGAATTTTGAAAATTAAAGAAATAAACACTTTTCATCATTACTTCCATTTCCACGTTATGTTTTTGTATGGTATAGCAAATTTCTGTAATTTTAGAACACAAACTTTGTTGTGACTTTAATTCTTCTACTATAAGTGCGCTGTAGTATGTTTGTCTGCTGGATCCACTCTCTTTCTTTTTAATGAGTCTGTCATTTTCTTACTAGAGCAAGTGGAATCTTCATATATGATGGGATCAAATGGCGATGGTGTCAACTGTTCGGGCAGATGGATTGGAAATATCAAAGGTCAACTGACAATATCAGACGAACCAAATTTATGTGAACTATCTAGTCCCTCTAAAGACTCTTTCATACTTACTAAATCGAATAAACACTGCTCGTATACTGACAACTGTTTGCTTTGGTTTGGGTCACCTCCTGTTCCCCGTTGATTCTTTAAGTTAGCGGCAGCTTTTGAGCGCACATAACGTTTTTGGTCTGTCCATAGCTAAATTTGCTTATGCGGAAAAAATTAGAACAAAAATTGCTCGTTTGAACAAAATTATCACATTTTTCCACTCTGTTACATTTTTTTTTATAGGTGGACCAGAATTATTTAATTCTTCTGTCAGAGTTTTCCAAAATTCTACCACCACCTCTTTAGACAGTTTTACAAATCCACAGGCAGTGGATCTGTTGCTTTCCATTCTATTAAGAATTATGTCACTTTAAGCTCTATATACTGATCTAGCCCTGAAAAGTATTATTTATTAACTTTAATATTTAATTGATAGAAAAAAATAAGTACTTACATGATGCATGTATATATTCAGTTCGCCCGCAAAAATTAAGTGAACAAAACAAGGGAAAAATGTATAAATGGCGCGAAAAAAATTATTCACGATAAGGCAAATTTTTTCACACATCAAATTTGTTCAGGGAAATTGTTCACGATTGAAATATCAGGGAAATGGAAAACATTTCGAGGGAAAAAATATTCCCGATAGGGGTGAATAATACAAAAAATTAAATTCACATTAAATATTGCTTGAGTATCATATAGGACAACCTTCCCGCTCTAAGACCTCTGTGCGTCACCTTGGCATCGTCTTGACCAACTTTGAAGTACCCTCTTTACTCATGTTACCCCACTCATCAAAAACGATGCTGTTTAATATTTCCTTTGACACTGTTTTATGCTGATGAATTCTGCGCTTCATTAGTGCCCACAAGTGCTTAATAGAATTACTATTGGGCGACTGGGAGGGTGAGCAAGCACAGCTTAACATTAGGAGCCATATGTTTTGGATTATTATCCTGTAGAAACCCAAAATCTTCTCCAAGGGCCATTTTTGTGCTATTTGTTTCAAATTTTGTTTTAAAAAGTTTATGTATCTAATTTGATCCATTACAGATTCAATACATTCAAGTTTATCCCCAGACCAGAATGCCACGTTGGCAAAATATTTCCTTCATATAATGCAGTTCCATTTTTTGCCAAACTAAATTTTTCCTTTAATGCCGAAAATACAAGAATTGCAGTCATCTGATAATGAAACTTGTTTCCAAATTTCTGGAGCTCTCATTACAAACACTATCTCCATGGATGTCTTTGCCGAAGGATTATTTAATTGTAGAACTATTTTGGGAAGCAGTAATTCGGGCTAAGTTCGTTTGAAGTGGCGACCCTGACAAAGTTTCTACAAATATTTAGTGTTGGATATTTAGTTTTTTATGACTTACTGCACTGAGAACTGAGAAGTTAGCCTCATTTTCAAAATTTTCGGATAATATTTCTCTCGTCAGCACCGTTTTCTAAATGAATTTAAATTAAGTTAAATTAGCTTTACTTAAACAATTTTGTTTTATACTAAAATAAAATCGATCTAACAGACCTGTAAGTCGTAGGATTCCCCTAATTGTAAATCTATGAATACTTTTTCTGATACTTATAGAATAAAGTGTAGTTATGAATTTTAAAAATATATTTTTCTTTTGCTCTACCACGCACAAACTATCGAAATATTTTATTTAACTTTATATTAATACTAGCAGATTCCAGCGCTCGAAATTCGAGTGCAATTTCTAGGCAGCTTTATTTTTTCAACTTAGGCAATTCACAAGCCAACACTTTTATGGTTTATTATTATTATGAATGAAGATAACAAACTCATTAACAAATTTAATAAAACACACGTAGCATATGTATAATTTTATGTATTAACTGCAATTTACTCAAAATAAAGGGAAAAATTTAAAAATTTGTAAATCTGCAAGAAATCGCTTATTAATATTATATATTTAAAATTTTCATATAAAAGTTCAATAATGATCTCATCTTATAGTTGAACAGATGCACAATAAATCGAAAAAAATCTTAAGTTCTCGGCCTTAAGACTCAAACTGTAGTCAGTTATCAACACAGCAGGCCCGCATTATGAAAATATAATTTTCGCTCCAACTGGTTTGTGTAAAATTCTGCTTCATACTGATTTAGCGAAAAAAAATGCACTCTTCTAAGCTCAGAAATCTTATATGGAGGGGAAAAAGCACAGCTATAGTGAGGCAATAATATTATACACCGCCCCACTATTTGATACATCGCAATATGATTTGTACTTTATTTTTCTCTTCTGACATTTTGAATTTTCAGAAAATTCTGATATCTGGTTTGAAACTAAATTGGGATGCTCTCTAAAAGCTGTACTTTTATCTTACTGCAAATATTTAGTTGTCTGTTCTCGTAAGAAAAATGATTGAAACATTACTAAGTATGAGAACGCGTACCATAGATGGCAGCCTTGGCAGCAGTTATTGCTGTAGCAAGAGCTCGTATAAGAAATTTCTTACTTAAAGTATCGAAGAAGAAAATCCTCTTAAAAATACATCAAGCAAATATATTTTGTTTTCGTTATAATAATATACAATAGGGTAGGAGGGGGAGCATTCGCAATTTAAATCAATTAGTAGTTTTGTTTAATTGCATTGTACGTGAAGATTAACATTTGTTAGATTTAATTTTTAATGACTCCAATCCAATTATCTCCATGCGTTCCATTTTTTTTCTATGATATTCACCTCACATGTAAACGACATTCTACAAGATTTTACAAATATTTTCGTGAAATTAAAAATTGCCAAAAAAAAACTTTCTTGTAACACGAAAAACAAATATTTTTTAAATAAATTGTCGCACATGCATCCCACGAGTATTAAAAGCTGTTGGTCTAATATAAGGTGTATATATAAGATTGCGCCATTCTTTGAATCAAAAAAGGGATATTTATTGCGAAGGATTGGAACCTCGCAGTATTATCCATTGTTTGCCATTACTTTTTCCCATTTTGCTGGTAGCGTACGGATACCGCGTCCAACCCAACCACTTTTTGGTGTCTTCTTTTGCTAGTCAGGGCCATTTGGAAATCAACAGAACCCGTGTCTGGTGAATACCGCAGTTTCGTTTCGACAAGCGCACAGTGGGTTGAATGATGGTCAAAATTAGGAACAATTCATGGAAGCCGTATTTAAAAAAAAAATATTTTTTGTTTGGAAATTATTATTAATACATTAAAAACCCCCATTGTGGAAAAAAATAATTTTTTTTAATCCTGTTAAGCGCTTTTTTGTTTTTCGGAAGAAATTACCTTGGTTCACAATTTTTGGTATAACTTTCGATTCTAAAGAGATAAATTAATGAATCAAATTGAAAACTATAGTGTGCTTCATGCTCTATTAAAAAAAAAATTAAATAAACAAATAAAAATGCTTTTATGTTATGATAAATTTAATCTCAAGTATTATGCCTGGTTTTCACTAAGTCATATAAGCTGACAACAAACAATTGCCTCAACTGACATATCGTAATTTTCTATTCATTACATATTCATTACATCTTATAATTGAACAAATAATCTGGCTGTCAAACACAAACAAATTGGCAACATGCTGGCAATTTCATTTCAGATGTCAAATGTTGCCTGGGGTTGTAAATGACAAGACATTAAAACCCGTTTTCATACAACTGACAATAATTGACAATAATTGCCATTGAAAATGACATAATGAAAACCAGGCATTAGAATATATTTATACCCTATACCATTATGTGGTTTGGCTATAATGACTTTGTGCTGCTGTTTGTAACAACCAAAAATGTTTGACCTACACCCATCTTTAATTATACCGATCGAATCAGAATCACTATCTGATTCGATTTAACGATGTCCGTCCGTCTGTGTGTCCATGTAAAGCTTGTAATCAAACTGCAGGTCGCAAATATGAAAATATTTTGATAAAATTTGGTATTTGATCTTTTATCGGCCAAGGAATGAACGGTGTTGAAATTGGTGAGAATCGGTCCATGTTCAGACCTAGCCCCCATACAAATGACCCCTATGAAATCAACATATATTGCCATAAGATCCAAATTGTCATACAAATCTTAGTCAAATTGGGTTTGTATGTACATATTACATCCATTAATCAGTAGTCCAAAAATGATCCCTATTGGATAACTCTTAGTCATAGGCCCCATATAGAGCTGCTTCCCGATCTTCACTTAAATCTGTCAAAAAACAAAAATATTGCACTGATTCTTCTCAAATTTTGTTTGTATATATTTTACCAAAATACAAGAGACTTTACCAAACATAGTCAGGATCAGTCCATTTTTGGGCCTAGTCCCCATATAGATATGGCATCCGATATGAACTTTTTCATATATGCAGCCGAAAAAATTAATAAAAATCCCACTCAAATTTGGTTTATGCTTAGTTTCTATATCCAGTTAGTTGGGCCTGAGAGATAGGGTCTTTAAACGCATGGTCTAGACCGACTATAATTATTCCCTATACCACTATGTGGCTTGGGTATAATGACTTTGTGCTGCTGTTTGTAACTACCAAAAATATTTGACCTAGACCCATCTTTTATTATACGGATCGAATCAGAATCACTTACTGATTCGATATCCGTCAGTCCGTCCGTCCGTCCTTCTGTGTGTCCATGTAACCCTTGTAATCAAACTTCAGGTCGCAAATATGAATGCATTTTGACGAAATTTGGTATATAAGCTTTTATCGGCCATAGGATGAACGCTATTGAAACTGGTGAGAATCGGTCAGTGTTCAGACCTAGCCCCATACAAATGACCCCTATGAAATCGACATAAATTTCCATAAGATCCAAATTGTCATATAGATCTTACTCAGATTGGGGTTGTATGCGCTTATTACATCCATTAATGAGTAGTCCAAAAATGATCCCTATGGGACAACTCTTAGTCATAGGCCCCATATAGAGCTTCTTCCCGATCTTCACTTAAGTCTATCAAAAAACAAAAATGTTGCACTGATTCTTCTCAAATTTTGTTTGTATATATTTTTGCAAAATACAAGAGACTTTGCCGAACATGGTCAGGATCGGTCCATTTTTGGGCCTAGTCCCCATATAGATATAGCATCCGATATGAACTTTTTCATATCTGCAGCCAAAAAAATTAATAAAAATCCCACTCAAAATTGGTTTATGCTTACTTTCTATGTCCAGTTAGTTGAGCCTATGAGATACGGTCTCTAGACGCATGGTATAGGGTATCATATAGTCGGTCTAGACCGACTATAATTTTCCTACTTGTTTTATTTGGTATTAATTATGCTTCATGTCAATAAAATTTACATTATTGTAAACATAATTACATCATGTTTCACAGTTATCATCTTCATATTAATCATTATTAACCTCATGTTCACCTGTTGCGTTTTGTAAAATTTTAAAATCCAGTGCCATCTGTGGTATATGATGAATTTTTTTCTATTAACTCTTACTTTTGGCAGATCTGAACTAAGTAGAAACCTATTAATTATGTCTTCATTTGACTTCTCCCGACTACTATTATTTTTAAACTCTTTGTTTCGAGCTTCTCGATCTTCCTCAGATAGTTGGCCAACAGGCAATTATGCATGTGATGCTATATCTGGCGCGTGAATGAAAAATTTATGTAATGTGGAAGGGATATTAAACACAACTGGACCGATCGTCTTGAAATTTTTAGTATTTGCAATACTACAATAGCAAGAGTTCTGAAACTATGTACATATACAAACTAAACTAATTTGAGAATTGCGAAAAAATGGGAGGGGTCGGACCAGTGGGCGTGGTATACCTCATAAAAAGGTAAGTATTTAATATCATATAACTGGAGTACTCTAATAGATAATGTCTTGGGATTCTGTGTGAGTTCATAAGTTATCAACGTTACTACTCGGACAAAATGAGCGGTATAAGATCAGTAGGCGTAGCATTCCCATACAAAAAAAAATATATATTGTCATATATCTGAAGTACTGTGTGTCCATGTAAACTTTGCAATCAAACTGCAGGTCGCAAATATGAATATATTTTGATGAAATTTGGCATATAAGCTTTTGTCGGCCATAGGATAAACGCTATTGAAATTGGTGAGAATCGGTCTATGTTCAGACCTAGCCCCCATACAAATGACCCCTATGAAATCGACATAAATTGCCATAAGATCCAAATTGTCATATAGATCTTACTCAAATTGGGTTTGTATGCGTTTATTACATCCATTAATTAGTAGTCCAAAAATGATCCCTATGGGAAAACTCTTAGTCATAGGCCCCATATAGAGCTGTTTCCCGATCTTCACTTAAAAAACAAAAATATTGTCTGTGTAAACCTAATAATCAGGCTACAGGTCGTATATATGAATATATTTTGATTAAATTTAGTATATAAGCTTCTATCGGCCATAGGATGAACGCTATTGAAATTGGTGAAAATCGGTTCATGTTGAAATGTAGTCCCCTTAAAAATGGCACCAATGAGATCGGCTTAAATTGCCATAATATTCAAATTATTGTGCAGATCTCGGTCAAATTAGGTGTTTGTATGTTTATTACATCCATTTATCAGTAGTAAAAAATTAAGGCTATACGACAGTCTTTAGTCATAGCCCCCATATGAAGCTGGTTCTCGATTTTCACTTAAATCTATTAAAAAACAAAAATGGTGCTTTTTCTCAAATTTGGATTTTATAAGTTTTTGCAAAAAATAACACCCGTCATGCTGTTCTGAAGATTCCCTGAAAATTTCATTAAAATCGGTCCATTCATTTATATATATATACAATATTAAAATTTTATTCTCCACCCGAAGACAAAAATCAAAAATCAAATTTAACAGTTTTACCCGCCAGCCCATTCTGAAAGTACCCTGGAAATTTCATCAAGATTGTTCCGGCCATTTTGGAGTCCATACATAACATTCATACATATATCCATTTATATATACTAGCAGATACCAGCGCTCGAAATTCGAGTGCAATTTCTAGGCAGCTTTATTTTTCAACTTAGCCAATTACTGTGATTGGAAAACACACACAGAATATGTATATTTTTATGTATGTGTTAGTAGCAATTTTAAATGCAATTTACTCAAAATAAAGGGAAAAATTTAAAAATCTGTAAATCTGCAAAACGGCTAAAAAGAAATACCTTTAAAATAATATACGTTTGATCAAAATCGGGATAAAACGGTAGAACAAAACATCGGTAACAAGGAATCGCCTAGCCTATTCATACATTCTTTGTCAAACGGAACAGCGCTCGGACTAAAGTCCCGTTTGATAAATTTTAAGGATTTTGTACGTAAAATTTTCGGTTTTGAAGTGGCTATCTAATCCCGTTAGGTGATTTTGAAAATTTTAAAATGGTGATTCAAAATGGCGGCTAGAAATCCAAGAAAAATCGAATCAAAATATTCGTGAAAAAATTTTTGCAATCATATCACTGATTTTGTGTCTCAAATTGTTGGTAAAGGATGGCTGTAAAAAGGTGATATCATAGGCTGGTCAAATTCAATATGGCGGATCCAAATGGCGGCACGAACTATCTGGAAAATGTGTTTTTCGAAAAATGAACCATGAGAACCCCTCTAGTTTCAACTATTTGGGCGGAAATTTTGTATTCAGGGGGTTTTCGAAGATGCTGATCACAAGTATGACTACAGATTATATTTATTTTTTTATTTTTTTGTTATTATTTTTTTTGTTGTTTTATCATCTTGGAAATCAGTGAATCTGAATCTTGGTTCAAGCGATAACCATGTTCTAGAACGTTTTTAGAAAAGCCATTACTTCAGATTTTTTGCTAAGATTTTCACATTTGTTCCAATGAAACTACGTATAGATGTCCTTCATGTGATAGGCTTTTTTGGATGCTCATCTAACGGTATGTTGGATATGTCTAGGCATTTTTCCGTATTAGAGATATTCACTACAACATTTTAGGATGTTTGGGTTTCGTAGGAATTTGTTGCTCAATATAAATTATGCCATCTGCTCAATTTGAAAAGTTAGTAATTGTCGAAAATCTCAATTGGATATAAGTGTCATCTTATTGAACTTACATATTAGCGTACAAAGGAATACATTCATATAGACAAAAACAAAATATTAAATATATTAAATTGATTCTGTCGCTTACATTGTAACTCATGCATACACACATACGTCCATATTAGATACAGCCAAATTTGACTCATTGAAGCGAACATTGTCTGGTGTAGAAATTAGTATTGTATACATCAATCGTATAACCCTATATCACTCTTTACTCCAGGTATTTCAATGATTATTAAATTTCTTTAAAAAATAAAAAAGAATTGACAGAATGTTATGGTCTGTCCAGATCGACTATATGGGGACTATCACATGGACTACTGATTTTTTGCTATAATAAACACACATAAACAAAATATGATTATGATCAATACGATAAGTCGGATCTTAAGGCAATTTTAGTAGTTGGCATAAGAGCCATTTCCAAGGGGATTAGGTCTGTACATTCACCGATTTTCCGCAGTCTCAATATCTGTAGAACTATCTTCAACAAAGGCTTAAAAAATTCATTAATTCGATTCAGAAACTGACTCGGAGCCGATTGGAGTAATTAAAGGTGGGTCCATGTCAAGTATTTTTTAACCCTGGCTACAAGGTTAAACAGGATCTTAGTATTTTATTTTTAGAATTCGCTGGCATTTCCAAAAAAGGCCGAGAGATTTTTACAGGTCGTAAGCAATTCATGTTTAATGATCATTAATATAAATCGATCTACTGATATTGGCAACAGAATTATAACGGACACTGAACTTATATAATATTCACATACGTTATTAACTTTCCAAAATTTTCTGTGGAGTTTCTGATGGTTTAACATTATATCCATTAATTACTTCACCTAGTATGGTTATAAATAAGAACCTTTTCCGAAACTCATGGTATAGGGTATCATTCTAACTTGCTTTATATTATTTTGTGTTTTTTTTGCCTTATGTCGTTTCAGCTTTTTAACAACTACTTCTATCCTTTGACCTTCCAGCCAGTAAAGTATAAACCGTAGCTGAGCGTACGATAGTATTTTATTTAATTTTTTTTTAAGAAAAATTACCATTTTAGTCGTGGCAATTTATGGAGATGAAGTGAAACTGAAATAATGCTAATGAAGATTATTACAAAAAGAAAGTAGAGATTTAAGTGAGTATTTTAAAAATAGAAAACGAACAAAAAATAAATGGAAATGACCATTTAATTGTTTAGACTTTTCATGTTCTGCAACCACTACAAATAATGTCTTTGATATCCTTCGAGTATTGTTGAAATTAAAACAATTATTTTTAAAACAAAATTTTACAGTGCTTTTATATAGAGTAATCCTAAATGGAAAATTAGGGATTATAAACAAATCCCAAAATATTAAAAACTCTTACTCAGGTCCTCTTTAAAGTGGCAGATGAGATCCGAAAAAAGCCGCCCAAAGAATATCGTTATGTTTTTTTCTTTTGAGATATAATGGTCAGCTTATAAGTTTTAAATAAAATAAATTAAAACAAAATTATCACATCTTCACTCTACGTTTCGTAGACTTTTCTTCGAATTCATTAGAAGTGTAAACATTTTTTTATTATTAACTTGATTAATTTAATTCTAGATTGTAAGGTTATTTTTATTTAATAAATTTATAGATAAGAAAGCTGGACATCATGACATAAATTTAATAACATTTTATATATATTTTGATCAGAAATTTGTATTAATTTATTTAATTTTATTAAATATGTCGATGTTGGGAAAAAATCGGCAAAATTGATAGAGTTGATGATATTTTACGAAAATGGATCTGGTAAAAAAAATTAGGAGCTCTCATAATTATCATTTTATATTAGCACAATTTTCAATTTTGCATGCCGACATTTGGCAAACAAATGAAGGCAATGATGGTGTACTAACAATTTGAATACTTTGAAGAATTTAAAAAAAAATTTGAATATCATTAAAATAAGTCAAATGGAGCAAAAGTTGCATAACTATTTACAAAAAATATAAAAATTACCGATTACGAGTACTGATCTACCGATTTTATGGAATTTTTTTTTCATTTTGTCAACCGTGTCAACTTCACCCTTAGTTCGGTTGTAATATGACATTATGTATGGTAGCTTCTTTCCAACAGTCTCGACTTCGGGCGTATTGTGAAGAGTACCCTGCAGCACTGTGCATTTAAATTTTTTTACCAACCTAAGAAACAAGTGTAGTAAATTCGAATCTACACCCAAAAAGTGGACTCCTTTTTCATTGGTAGAATGGAGCGCTTGAACTTACGCATAGTTCCTACCATGATCAATTTGTTTTGTAGTCATTTTTGACCAAACCCATTAGACTTGAAAAAATTGTTCATGGTAATGTTATACCCTTTTAGGCCCTCGACCAGATGCAATAAAACTCGTTGGCCTTGATTTTTTTTGGAGCAGCTTCAACAGCTTTCACAAGGTATGGTTGTATTTTCCAGACATAGAAGCTTTTGCATGAGTACGGTTACCCAATATTTCGAATCATATCTCTCTGGTTTGCTTTGCCTAAATCCACAACCTCCATGGAAACCACATAGTTGTTCGTCTAGAGTGACGTAAGGGTTGAAAAGCATTGGTAACATTTCAGACCACATATCCCACGGATCAGGAATTGGGTCGAATTTATCCGCAGATCTGTTTTGTCGACGACTTATTTTATCACCGAAGCGAATGATTTTGGTCAAGTACTCAAACTGTTTTTTTTTTTTGACATAATTTATCTAAAAATAGCCGGACCGAAAGTGACATTGAGGAGCTCGTTATTATATATATTCAACAACATTTAATTTACTTGTGACCGCCAGCCAATATCAAAAGAGCCAAGTGAGCATGAAGCATCGTCTTCTTCATGGTTTTCATCCTTTAGCCCACCATATGCATTCGTGTTTTCAAAAATGACTTTCTCAATATGCGGTAAAAAAGCATCCTTGATATTATTCACGCGAGATGAAATAGTATTAGTAGTACCTGGTCGTAGTCTCAACACATTAGCGGTTCGATTGCGTCCTGCTGTTTGCATAGCTGTTTCGTTCCAATGCACTTTGTCATCAAAACTCGACCTTAGCATCAAAACTCCATACCCTACCATTTACAAAATACGTACAATTGTTTGCTTTCTTGCTTTCTTTTTCCACTTGGCATACAAAGTACTATTTTCATACAAATTTCCTATGACGAGTAGAAAACTACACCAAGCATACCAAATTGAAGTCTTCGAAAAACCACGATCCACGTATGATTGGAAACTTAAAGGTAATACATTTCGGTTCATATACATGATATAGAAAAAGTCAAGAAAAATGGGTAACCAAACTCTAAGTTTTAGAGATTTTTGAAAAATAAAAAAATAATATGTAGTTTTCTACACCAAGGTAGGACTACGGTTAAATCGTTTGTCAAACGAAACCATAAAACATTTTTTCAGGGACGGAAAATAATTCTTATTTTTTTTTCTAAAGAAAATGTGACGTGAAAATTTGCGCTATTTTAGGGAATTTTTAACCTTTATCGTAAGATGTATCTTGGTCACCGTAATCAATATTAATGAGAAATATTTTTTTGGTTATGAATAACTATTATAACCAAAAAATTTTTTTGGTTACCATTATTGAAATTAATTATATTTTTTGGTTATCACTACCCGGATACGTATTGTATTTTAGATGTAACAGATAGATTTCTAAGGTGTTTGAACGATAAGGAATTTAAATATCTTTGGTAAAGTAAACAAAAAGTAAGAAATGAATTTTATAAATAAAAAATATTATTTAATTGAAAAGTTGATTAAAAATTAAACTTTAAGTAGTTTAATTGAAGTAGTTTAATAATTAAATTACAAACGCTGCATTGTTTTTCATTGTGCAAATAGTTTTTTTTTTTGGCAAATTGTATATTTTACCCATACACTTGTATTAAAATAATTTGTGAATTGAGGAAACTTAAATTTAAATTGAATACGATCTCAATATTTTATTCTAATTAAAATAAGAATCTTTTCTAGGAAAAGTTTGGGAGAGACTTCTAGCCGAGTGATATACAAATGCTTAGAATTATAATTAATTATTTTAAAATTATTTAAATAAACATATTTTTCTACATTTATTTACAAAATAAAAGTATTACTTGAAACGCAAAAACCATCAATTACTACCCGATGTTATTAGGGATAAAACATATAGAAATATATTAATGATATCCAAATACAAATTCAATGCTGCAAACACATATTCTTCAGGACTCAACGAATATTTATGCTTACCGCCCAACATTAGTTGAGTATCATAAATCATATAGATGCAAAAGATCACAGCACCCAATGAACTGTACACCAATGTAATTGTACGGCCAGGAAAAAACAAAGTAAATAAACCAAAAATTATAAATAACACCAATGACATTAACAATATGCCACCCAACATTGTGAAATCGTATTTTGTTTGCATGGCATACAGACTCAGTGTCAAACATAATGCTGCCGTTATGCCGACTGCCGTTAAAATCTCGAGGGGAGCAAACTGACATGTTACAACGACAAGCATTAATGATTCAGCTAGTGTGAACATGCCCAGAAATATATAATTCATTGGAGTTTGACGACGAACGTTCTCACAACAAACCATAGCAATCATAGTAATCAGCAGCACCATGAATGCCAGCCAAAAGAGGCTGGGATTTTGCAGCACATACAACTGGAGGTTTTCATTAAAAACGAAAATTGCTACAATTCCAAAAGTAATCACTAGTTGAGCCATTAAAATCAAATAAACTTTGCGTATGAATTTTTTTCGTACCGATAGTTCATCGAATTGCAAGCATTTGAATTGACTTTCCGTATCCAGAATATTTGAGGCTACAAATTTAAAATTATGTAATGAATTAAAAAGTTTTCTAATAGATTTTTTCCGACATTTTACAACTTACCATCGATATATTCAATATTGGCTTTGCCGCTATCAGCGCTATATGATGCACTTCTAGACATATTGCAAAAATTTCACAATGAAGAAATAATGGAAATCAGTCGGAAATATGATAATATGATATGATGTGGCAATAAAATAACTATTTTGAAATTGTTTGAATTTTGACACAAAACTTTCTGGTAGTTTAAAATAATAGAACAATATTTGGTAAACGAAGTAATTTAAAATAATTATTTGATGTGTTAAAAGTGAAATATTGGGGGGGGGGGGGGTGTTGGAGAAATAAACATGCTTCTTATTCTTACTTGTATAACACTGTGGAATAAATTCAGGTCAGCAAAAGTTAGGTCGATTCTGAGAGTGAGGTGTGAAAATAGAGGCTAAATTAGAAGACCCGTATCGCGGCGTTTGTTTATGTTCGAATTTTTTTTTTAATCGACCTTCGAACTTTGCAGTCAAATGTCAATTTTTAGCATATTGTTTATATGGTTTTTTGGCTATAACTCGTCGACTAATTGTTATTTTTTCAATCTGTAAAAGCCAAATTATTGCTAGAGACCTATGCAACAATCAAAATTTTTTAAAAAATTGATTTAGAAAATTTTTGTGGTGCTTATGAAGCAAAATGTTGGAAAAATTATTTTTTTTTTTCATGCTTTTTGAAAATATTTTCCACAAAACTAATCTTTTTTGCTTTCTATATGCTTCTTAGTTTCTTCAATAAATTTCATTTCAAAAGAAAATGGTCTTTGTCGATAATTTGAGTTAAAAATCCCAAAACCACTAAATAAATAGCGATTTAGGTAGAAGTAATTAAAAAGGGAAGTTCCAAGAATTAGGAATTAGTAAAACAAAGTTGTGCTTTTGCACAAGACAAATAGAATGCCTTCTGTTCCGATTGCGTATAGCACTGTCACTAGTGAAAATTTCGATAATTTGAAACACATTCTGGAAGTAGTCATATATAACGATCACCAGTGGCGCATTTGCTGCGACCTCAAAATAGTTTCATTGATTACAGGCTTAACAGCATCTGGCCGTCCAAAATATCCGTGTTTTTTTTGCGATTAGGATTCGCGATACGGAGAAGGTATTAAAGGAAGAAACCAGTACAAACTGCATAACTGGAATAGTCGCATTGGACGGAAATGGCCTAAAGACAATAGGCTACACGAAAGTCTTGTTCCCGAAATGAAAATTTTGTTGCCGTTGCTCCCCATTAAACTTGGCATTGCTAAAAATTTTTTGAAATGTATCGCAAAAAGACCAGTAGTATTCAACCGCTTAAAAGACATTTTCCTAAGACTAAGCAACGCCAAAATGCAGGAAGGGGTTGCTAATGGTCCCGACATACGGAAACTAATGAGTCGTCAAGATTTTGACCAAGTTCTGACAGACCGAGAATTAAATGCATGGCTCGCATTGAAAGCAGTTATTAAACGACTTTTGGGTAAAGAACGCAAAGACAACTATAGGCAATCTGTTGCAAATATGTTGGCAGCTTTCGATGAAATTGGGGCTAATATGTCGTATAAAATTCATCTCTTGCATCAGCATCTTGATCAACTGCTCAACAGTTGCCAACTGAATCTGATGAGCAAGACGAACGTTATCACCAGACTGCGCTTCCATTTGAAATAAGGTAACTATAGAGTATGCATATTTTGAATTCCTAGATTTTTCTAATATCTTTGTCAGAGTGCACAATTTAAACATGTTAACGTTTGGAAACTATTTTCGTTTCAGGTACATAGGAAAGAAATCTCTAGATGCAATACTCGCTGAAATTTGTTGGTGGTATAAAAACACCTTTGAAGGAGAGGTAGACGAGGAAAAAGAGGAAGAAGGGGAAGACAAAGATGAAATTCCAGAATATCTGTTGGACGAAATTATCGACCTTTCTGATGATGATGACGATGACCAAGACATTAGAGAGAGCAGAGATGTTGATCCACAGCCGCCTGCTAATCGGCAACTGGCCAAATCTTTAATTTAATTTATTTAATTTTTTTTACTTAAAACTTTTCATAACTAACATTTCAAAAATATATTTTTTCCATATTTTTATAATTTATTTTTCAATGTTTCTTCAAAACCAACACTAAACAAAATTGTTACATAAAAAATGAGAAGTAAATTAATATTAAGCTGGAAAACGCAAGTTTTGTATTATGATTGTTTTCTTTTCAAATGACGTTTATTGAAGAAACTGAGGAGCATATTATAGATCAAACAGAAAGCAAAAAAGACTTAGTTTTGTGGAAAATATTTTCAAAAAGCATGAAAAAAAAATAATTTTTCAACATGTTGCTTCATAAGTACCACAAAAATTCTCTAAATCAATTTTTTAAAAAATTTTGATTGTTGCATGGGTCTCTAGCAATAATTTGGCTTATACAGATTGAAAAAATATCAATTAGTCGACGAGTTATAGCCAAAAAACCATATAAACCATATGCTGAAAATCGGCATTTGACTGCAAAGTTCGAAGTTCGATTAAAAAAAAAAATTCGAACTAACATAAACAAACGCCGCGATACGGGTCTTCTAATTTAGCCTCTATTTTCACCCCTGACTCTCAGAATCGACCTAACTTTTGCTAACCTGAATTTGTTCCACAGTGTAATCATATTCTATGCTCTATCTTTCGTATGTCCGTCATTAATTAGATTCTGTAATTTTTTGAATTCTACAATATGTATAGCATATTATATAACAGAACGATAAAATGATATTGCGATATTGAGAGGATATATTAGTCTAAGTTTGTTTATAATTTTTAGGAGTCTACACCATTAGACCGATCTTCCTAAACTTTTTACAGAGTCTTACTGTGTATCTGGAACGAACTACACACTACAAATTTTTTTTATATGTTTAGTGGGCGAGGCACCTTCCATACAAAGTGAACTTTTAATCTATATATGGGCATTTCTACAATGTCGAATACGACATTATTTTATTTTGCCAAAAGGCAAAATATTGATGCTAAGGTTGATTTTGGGCAATTGTTCGTTTTCAAGAGAGTTACAAAAAACCAATGCATTCGCATGCGACAAAATCAGAAGCCACTTTCAGGGCGAACTGTTCAAACACTTATTTCAGCGAAACCTCGAGAAATATTAAAGTGCGACTAATTTTAAAATGTTATGCATACTTTTAAAATGTTATGCATCTTAATAATGTTTCTTAATAATCACTGTCGCACGACATATGTCGAATGCGACAATTTGTTCCATCATACTTTTTATGTTTATTTTTTTTACTTTTTATGTAACTAGATATGCAAAAGATTATAAATGGTTTTTAATATATTCAGTTTATTTATTTTCACAAAAAAATTATAAACTTAACAAAATATCGCCTGTAATAGTTTCAAAAACTGATACTAGTGGATGATTTTTTGCACATTTTCCATCTTGCATACATACTGAATGGTTCACGAATCATGTTTTTGGTAACAATTTCATGCAATTCAGGATGAAGAATTTCTGCTGATATAATGCTATCGATTTGTTTTGGTGTTATTTTATTAACCTTCCAAATTATAATTTGAGCGTGCGGTAGTCCTTTCTTTTGCCTTTCACTCGAATGAATCCAGCAGCGTAATTCACCGAATATTTTTAATTTTATCAACATGTCCATTAGCGATTTCATCTTTTGCTTAAATACACGTGCAGATATATCATGTCGGTCTGCTGGCTCTTGACCTGCAAATAAATGTTCTTTAAGTTCTTTCCATTGCGGATGGAACGTGAAAGTTATAAAAAATCAGGTCATTCCCAATGATATAATTTAAACGTTCAGTTTCAATTTTTGCATACATATCAACAATGTACTGATGCAAAAACTTATCCGAAAAACGCTGAAATTTTTCGATATTCTTTCCTTTTAAACTATCTTTCCTTTGAAAATTGGTCAAGCAGTTCTCCAGTTTTAGCGAGCCTTATACACATTCATAAATTTTGTGTTTTACATTTATGTTTTATTTATTAAAAAAAAAAATATTTTGAATTTATACAAACGCTGATTATTTTCCAGCTATATTTTTATACCCTATACCACTATGTGGTTTGGGTATAATGACTTTGTGCTGCTGTTTGTAACTACCAAAAATATTTGACCTAGACCCATCTTTTAATATACCGATCGAATCAGAATCAGTATCTGCTTCGATTTAACGATGTCCGTCCGTCCGTCCGTCCGTTTGTTTGTCCACGTAAACCTTGTAATCAAACTACAAGTCGCAACTATGAATATATTTTGATGAAATTTGGGCCATGGGATGAACGCTATTGAAATTGGTGAAATTCGGTCCATGTTCAGACCAAGCCCCCATACAAATTACCCCTATGAAATCGACATAAATTGCCATAAGATCCAAATTATCATACAGATCTTCTCAAATTGGGTTTATATGCATTTATTACATGCATTAATGAGTAGTCCAAAAATTATCCCTATGGGACAACCCTTACTCATAGGCCCCATGTAGAGCTGCTTCCCGATCTGCACTAAAATCTATCAAAAAACAAAAATATTGCACTGATTTTCAAATTTTGTTTGTATATATTTTTTCAAAATACAAGAGACTTTACCAAACATGATCAGGATCGGTCCAATTTTAGGCCTAGTGCCCATATATATATAGCATCCGATTGTAATGGTGCGGCGTTGGTGGAAGATCCGCTTCCGTTTCCCTGAGCCTTTGCTGGTCGCACGTGCTGGCGTAGGGGCCTAGCTCGCCGGATGGGTGGGGTCTTGCTCAGGCCCAGGGAAACCGCACTACAGATTTTCACGTGCGATTAAAAAAAAACAACTGTCAAAAACACGGACGCTAAATGGGACGGATGGCCATACTTACCTTGGGATTGGGGACGAGGTGTTCAGCCCCTTTTGCCCTCCCTACCATGTTACCTCGACTCCATCTTACTTGGAGGTAACCCACACAAATAATAAGATTTGG
Source organism: Cordilura impudica (assembly GCA_963682025.1). Classification (NCBI taxonomy): domain Eukaryota; kingdom Metazoa; phylum Arthropoda; class Insecta; order Diptera; family Scathophagidae; genus Cordilura; species Cordilura impudica. The sequence goes on from OY821520.1 coordinate 154,988,986, forward strand.
CTTGGCTTTGGCTTTCTACATTGGGTTTAAAAAATTTTTTTATTTACCCCTCATTTTAAGGGTTTTTAAAATTTTAATTATACATATTTAGCAAAACTTATTTAATTTTTCTTTTATATTTTAGCAAAATTTTACTTTTTAGAAAAATTTTCAGTTTAGCAAAATTTTATTTCTTAACAAAATTTTAATTTTAGGGAAATTTTAATTTTAGGAAAATTTTTAAATATAGCTCAATTTTAATTTTAGAAGAATTTTTAAATTTTAGCAAAATTCTGTTTTAGGAAAATTTTAAATTTAGGGAAATTTTAAATTTAGGTAAATTTTTATATTTAGAATATTTGATATTTAGCTAACTTTTACTTACAAAAATTTGCTTTAATTAGAAAAATTTCATATATAGAAAATTTTTAAATTCTAATTAGAAAAACCTTTAGAAAAAAAATTCTATTTATAGTTAGATAAATCTTAGAAAATTTTTGTTTTCCTTTTTTATTTTTTTTTTTATTTAATTTTATACCATAATTAGTAAGATTTAGGAAAAGTTTAATTCTAGGACAATTTTTTTTTTTTATTTTGGGAAAATTCTTAATTTTTAGGAAAAGTTTTTAATAGTAGAAAGATTTTAATTCTAGTACAATTTTAATTTTTTTTCACAATTTTAATTTTAGCAAATTTCATATCTAAAAAATATTGATATTTAGTTTAAATTTATAATTAGAAAAAAATTTCTTAATGTAGTAAAATGTTTAGTTTAATTTTATATTTCGGAACATTTCTTAATGTAGGAAAAATATTATTTGATTTTATATTTTAAAAATTTTATATTTAGCAAATTTAGTATAATTTTTTTTTTTTTAGTCTTAGCAAATTATTTATATTTTATAAAATTTTTTATTTTTTAATTTAAATGTAGAAAATTATTTGTATGTAAAAATCAAAATTTCCGACTTACTGCTGGTGTTGATGAGGTACCGATGAAGCTGCTGCCGCCGGACGCCGTGGTTGTGTCTCGCACTATGCCATTGGAAACAGTTGGCCATAGTTAAGTTTTTTATGCAAATATCAGGTTTAGTTTTTTTTTCTATGGTCACCTTTCTTTCTTATTTCGAATTTTAGTTCTTTTTCTTTTTCATAACTGTTTACAAAATTATAAATTCTTTCTTTTGATGTTTCTATGTACAAGGTACAGTTTACAACATTTTCAGCGTTTTATTTCAGGTTTCAATACTTTTTTTTTTCATTCACCATTTACCGTTTTAGGGTGATATAAGTTTTTCCTTTATAGTTTATTAAATTTCCTGGTTTTTTTTTCTCACCAATTGGTTAAAATTATTTAATTTCAAATTTTCAAAATTAGTTCAAATTTCAAAATTTAATTATTTCAGTCTTTCAAAATTTTAAATTTCTTAAGTCTTAACATTAATAATTTTCTCAAAATTAACTTTATTTTATTACCACTATGTCTTATATTTTTTTTTTTTTTTTTAATTTTAACTTTACATTAACTTTATTTTATTAACACTATGTCTTATCCTTACTTTTAACTTTACATTACTTTATTTTACTACACTTTTTTTTCTTAAAATTTCTTAAAATTATCATTTAATGTATTAGAGGTTTTTCCTCAACCTTTACGTTCTGCTATCAAAATTCAACTCCTCGATTTAAATTTAACTTTACTACATTAACCTTCTCATCTTCATTCATTCATGTCCAGATAAAAACCTGTTTTTTAAAAAAACAAAATCACCACCAATTCATTGAGAACATTCATATGCATTCATAATATTCTCTAGTATTTATAACACTCCCACTCATATATGACTATGAGAGCAAGTGAGATCAATACAAGAAAATACGTGGTTTGACCAGCATGATTGCATGTGAATGTGTTCATGGTTTCATACAACACAATGAAGAGAAAAAAAAACGCCATAAATCAGTTTGCCAAAAAAAAAAAAATGCCATCAACATATTACCATATAAGGTGTTGTTTATATGTACATACTTGAACTTGAAAATAATTTCAAGATCAAGGTTATTATTTTTTTTTCTTCCTTCTTATTCTGCTTGTAACAGAAATTCTTTTGCTACAGTGCAGAGCAAAACAGATCACCGTCACACGATATGAACTTTTTCAAATCTACAGCCAAAAAATTAATAAAAATCCCACTCAAATTTGGTTTATCTTATTTTCTATGTCCAGTTAGTTTGGCCTAAGAGATAGGGTCTCTAAACACATGGTATAGGGTATCGTATAGTCGGTCTAGACCGACTATAATTTTCTTACTTGTATGGTTAGTTGTTGTTGCAGCAAAAGATTTGCGATAAGAGTGCAATTGCACAATTACTTTTAGAAATGTAAATGGTAAAAATAAAATACCCTTACAAATAAACAAAACTGGCCAAAACGTGAACTTAAACTTTGCAGCAACATATCTCGCAATCGCAACTAAGGAAAGTTTCGAGCTTTTTAATTTAACTAATTTTGAATATTTGCCTTTAATAATACAAGAAAAAACTGTTGTGAAATTTTTAAATTTTCGGTCATGGTGGACCATTCTGTAGAAATGCCCTACGGACGCCAAAATAGTTGGACCGATCTTAATGAAATTTTCAGGAAATCTTCAGAATATCCTGGCGGGTGACACTTTGCAGTCTAATATTCGATTTTTGGTATATGAATTGAACTTTTCACCAAAAAAACTATCTACTGCTTTTGGAGAAAATTGTTTTATTTATGTTTTGACGATTTTTGATTTGTCGATTTTTGTTTTTGCGATTTTAGAGTTGGCGATTTTGAATCGGCGATTATTGTTTTTTGCAATTCTTGTTTTGGCGATTTTTGGTTTTTATAGCCTACACTCCAGTGTGCGGAGGGTATATATAAGTTTGTCATAATTAGAAAAAAATTTTGGACCCCATAAAATATACATATCTGTGATTCTTATAACAACCGGAGTTGATATAGCGATGTCCGTCTGTCCGTCTGTAGAAATAACGATGACGGTACCAATCGGGCAACTAGGGTGCTCGTTGACATACAGAATGATTCATTGATATCCTGAGAAGTTCGGTGTTCAAAATCGTCTAAATCGGTGTATTAGGGTCCGAGATTGGAATGAAGAACTAAATAAGTCTTGAAAAAATATAATTTTCTATGTTGTTCTTGTCACGATCACGCCCTCAATAGGACAGCTAGGGTGATAATTTTTAGTGGGAATGATTGACCAAATTCATGGGAAGTTTTCTGTTTCAAAAATCATTAAAATCTGAGGAACAGGTCCAGGGATATCTCTGAAAAAGTAAAAAAAAAATGAAAAACATGATGATTCTATACTGTTCTTGTTGTTTTTCTAAATGTTGTATTTTTGTCATAGCTGGACTTGTTGTTTTTGCGTTTTTGTTTTTGTTCATTATTTTATGAACTCTGGTAGAAAAATTGAAAAGTTTCCATTGTTTTGGCATCGCTAAAAACATTTGTTAGATTATTTCTGTCATTGCCACGAGCCTGCCAGCAAAGTTTCAGATCGATTGGGTCACGGTAAAGGGGTCAAAATCGACCCAAAATTTTTTCGGCAAGCAGACACTACGAGCTAATATAAAGGGAGTAAAAATTCACCAGCATCTAAAGCCAATAATGCTAAAATAGTTGTTAATAAAAAAAAAAAACGAAAAATTTATGTATTAATTTATTTAAAGAGAAAAACACAAAAATACATATAGATACATACACATATTAAATAAAACAAATAATATAATGTACATATGTTCCATATACTTATGTATGTATATCCATAATAACTGCATATTAGAAATAAATCTGTATATTATTTTATTTACATAAAATTCTGCAATATTTTGTTGTGGGGAAAATACATATCTTTTGCATTAACAGAGTGTCACTTCATTTTGCTCAGCGTGACTATGCCGCTGTAGATGGCGCCACAATTTTTGCTCTAATTACCTTTGCAATAGTTATTTCTATTTTAAGATGAATGTCAATATTTTCAACTAGATATCATACAGATCAATGTTAAGAGTATTCTTTTACAAAGATGAACATAAGTTTGGCATATTAAATTTTTGTTGTCTTTACAAACTAGAGTTACCGAGTTCATCAATGAGTTTTTTGCTTTCAAAACAGTTCTACATAGTTCTATAGAACTATTATTCTGCTTTACCTACAAAATATCTGATTGCGATTACATCTAATTTTTAATAATTGTTTATAATTACTAAAGCATTATTATTCACATAAATACAAAATTGCAATTTTCCATTCAAATTTAAGAAAATATCAATTCTAAAAACTGGAATTAAAATTTCCAATTATAAATTTGAAAATATTAATTGAATTTCAGAAAATCATATCAAAACGTCGGAAATAATAATTTTAAATTTAGAAGACATCAATTGCATCTTTAATATATAAATTTTATTCGTTAAACACAAATTGTAATTCCAAAAGAAAACAACAAATATTTTTACATTTAAAAATATTTACATTAAAAAAAAAAATATTGCCATTCAGGAGAAATTAATAACTTTTCAGTACCGCGATTCAGTAACTTCTTTTAACGATAGTCGAATCGTTAAAAAAATAAAATTGCAAAATTATCAGTAAAATTTTTAAACGATATTCGCTATTGTTAAAGTCAGCTGTTGTTGTTATCTAAACGACAACCATTTTTGTGTTTTTTAAAAACTTAAATTTTTAGGTTGAAATGTAAATAAAAATCATAAAATAGTGAAAATATTTTGTTTTTACTAAAAACTTTTTTATATAAATAAAAAAAACTAAATAGCATATTCAATTCATTATTTCATTTTCAAATAAACAGAAATATTAGTAAAAAATAAAGATATTAAACATAAACATAAAATCATCCTGTCAAACACGAAGTAATTTGTTTTTTTCTATTCTATGTGTTTTTCGCTTATTTTGACAGAGATGCCACTCACTTACAATTTAAATAAATAGATTTGCCGACTGTCGTTAAGATGTATGTATGTACTTGTGAAGCACTTAATCCATAGTGCAAACAGCAATAGCTGTCGATATATTTTGCGATTGTCGGATCGTTGAAATTTACAGAATCACACTACAGAAAACATTGATTTAAATTCAATGAAATTTAGAAAACGTCAAATGATATTTAAGAATTGCGAACATAAAAACTGTTACACAAATAAACGCAATTTGATGAGAATGTTATTTATTTATAAATTTTCACAATGTTTTTTGGATGAAAATTTGAAGTTTTTCAAAAAATAAAGAGAACAAATTATTTTATTTAAAATGTTTGGGACATTTGGTTTTTTGCATTTGGCATCCCTAATTTGAATATTTATTATTATAAATTTATTCTCTATGTTTTCCAAATATGGCAATATTTTAATAAAAAAAGTTGAGAGAGTTTTTTTTTTGGTAACTATTTCGTTACTCCATCCGACCTATATGGCCGCAATGAAGAAATATTTGGCCAGTTAAAAGAAACTATACAGCCATCTCCAATTAGCACGATTTAATGCATATAGCCGCCCTACACAACCATTACCTTTGCAATGGAGGTTAGAGCGAGCTATTTAATTAGCAAAAACTAAATTAAACGAGAAGTTATGTTATATAACCGGATACGCATGCATGCAATCACGATGACCAAAAAGCAAACACCGAAATAAATCCGAAATAATAGAAAAGACGAAAACCAACCCAAAGAATTTGCTGAAATAATTTAGTATTAAATTTAAAAAATTGTTTACTTTTTCATTTACATTTATTATCAAGACTCAAACCGAGGTGGAGGGTATCAAAGATTCGGCACAGCCGAATTTAACACTCTTACTTGTTTCCGAGTACAAACGTTGATAACTTATTAAATCACACTAACTCCCAAGACTATCTATTACAGTACTCTAGATATATGACATTAAATATGTACTTTGTATGGCGTGGCACCCATTGGCTCGATCCCTACCATTTTTTCCCCAACTCTTCAAATCAGTTTAATATATACATGTTTCAGAACTCTTGGTGGCGTACTACTCCAGATATTATATATTAAAATTAGATGTTAAAAATTCACCCACTTGAAAAATTCAAAAAAGCCCATTTTTGCTTCCGCACTGGCAGTTACCTACTGTGAAAATTTTATGACTATCGGTTCAGTGGTGTAGTCTCCTATAAACCACAAACAAACGTACAAACAAACATACAAACCTCCATTTTTATACTCTCCACACCTCAGTGGCAGAGGGTATATATAGGTTTGTCATTTCCGGAGACCACAAAACCATATATTTTCTTGATCATTATAACAAGGGAAGATGATTTAGCGATGACCGTCTGTCTGTAGAAATCACGATCACGCCGTCAATGTCTAAGCTAGACTGTTCGTTCGTTTTGTATAAAATCGTTTATTGACATCCCAAAGGAGTTGCTGTTTAAAATCGTAAAAATCGGTCAAATGGGTAACGAGTTATGAATGAAACTTTGAAAAAATAAAATTTTTCAGTGTGTTTGTTGTTTTTCTTAAGATATGTTGTATATGTTGTAATTCTTCTTATTGTGGAAGTTATTGCAGTTGTGTGTTTATTAATACTGCACGTGTCCATTGGCCTAAGCAAGTATTACGACATATTTTTTTGTCGTTAAAATTAAAAATTAAATATTGGTGTATCTATTAAATTCCTGAAGATGACATTAATTAGCCTTTATTATAGGACCCCTTTCACATATATTCAATCATTGTCTAACTACATCGACTTTCCCAAAGTTGTGGAAAATTGGTAGGGTAATTCCTGTGGCAAAGGTTACATCTGCCACCTGTCCTAGTGACTATCGCCCAATTTGCATTCTTTCTGTTCTGTCGAAAATATTTGAGTCTCTTATGTCAAAGCAAATTACCGAATATCTTAATACTAATGAACTTCTCTCTCCAGCTCAATCCGGATTTCGTTCTTTCCATAGCTGTACTACAGCAGCTTTGAATGTTATTGATGACATATGACCAGAATATCGTTCTGGGAATTTGTCATATATGTGCTTGTTGGACTTTTCGAAGGCTTTTGATAGCGTAAATCATATGATACTTTGTCGTAAATTAACATATCTCTTTGGTTTTACCGATTCAGCCATTACTCTTTTGAAAAGTTACTTGTCTGGGCGAGCTCAGAAGGTTATAGTGGACGATAGGGAATCTTGTATGAAGATGGTTACATCTGGGGTCCCACAGGGATGTGTTCTTGAACCCCTTTTATTCAGTATTTTTGTAAATGATGCTTTTAGTGTTTGCAAATACGTCCGAGTTCATGCATATGCCGATGATTTACAGCTTTACATCTCGAATCGAACTGATTCTATCGACGTAAAATGCTTCAAAGTTAACAAAGACTTAGAGGCAATAGGGAGGCGGGCAGATGTGAATAATCTACTGCTTAATCCAAATAAATCAACTGTTTTACCAATTAGTAGATACAAACTAAATTTTGATTCACTTCCTGGAATTTTCCTGGGAAGTTATGCTCTTAAGTATGTGGAAAAGGTAAAATACTTGCGCTTTTGTATTAACTCCACCCTTTCATGTGGTGATCATATTAATAATATAGTACGTAATAGTACACCGATTAAAATTAAGCGAAAACTTATATATCAGTTGATAGTCCCACTAATTTCATATTCCGCTCAAGTTTATAGCAAACTTGACTCCCACTCTTTGTATAAGCTGCAGGTCTTTTTTAATAATGCTACACGATATGGCCTGCGGCGGTTTAGTAGCATATCTGGGTGGAGAAAAATGATACTTGGTTGTAACTTAGTGGACTTTCTTCGAATGAGGAACTTATTATTCCTACATAAATTACTTCACCAGAAAACACCCGCGTATCTGTATGAAAAAATTGATTTCGGTAGGTCTACAAGATGCATGGCATCGATTATTCCACGATACAGACACCTAAACACCAGCAGATTCTTTTTCGTTTATGTCATTAAACTTTGGAACACTTTACCTGCAAACTTAAAGCAATCACTTTTCGCAATCACTTTTCGAATACAATACTAGAAACAATTAAATATTTCCCTTTCTAATTTTCTCAACTTTAATATTCTAAATTGCTGTCTTATTTACTTATATTTCATTTTAGTCCTTGACTTTGATAATCAACTCCCCTTTTGTATTGTTAAATTTGTAATATTAAATTTATATTGCTAAATTTGTATTAATGTTTTAATTTTATTTTTTTTATTATTTTTTAAAAATGTACTAATTATGACTTTCATTATGTAATAACTTTTGAACTATAAAATAATTATATTCTTATTGTTCTAATAATGCAAATAAATAAATATTTTTGGTAAAAAAAAATATTAAAAATTTAAAATTAATAAAATTAAACAAATAAAATTAAAAGTTAAATGCTAAAAAATAAAAATAAAAATGAAAATGTTAAATGAAAAATGGAAAATGAAAAACGAATAATTCAAAATGAAAATTGAAAATGAAAAAGGAAAATGAAAATTGAAAATTTCAAAATAAAAATCGAAAAATGAAAAATGGAACATGAAAAATTAAAAATGGAAAATGAAAAATGGAAAATAGAAAATGGAAAATGAAAAATTAGAAATGGAAAAAGGAAATGGAAAATGAAAAATGAAAAATGAGAAATGGAAAAAGGAAAACGAAAAATGAAAATTGACACTTAGAAAAATGAAAAATGGAAAATGAATATTGAAAAATGTGAAAATGGAAAATGAAAAATTAAAAATTAAAAATTGAAAAATAAAAATTAAAAATGAAAAATAGATTTTTGAAAATGGAAAACGAAAAATGAATAACTAAAAATGAAAACCGAAAAATGAAAAATATAAAATGAAAATTGAAAATTGAAACATGGAAAAAGGATAAATGAAAATTGAAAAATAAAAAATTGAAAAATGAAAATTAAAAATAAACAAGTAAGAAAATTATAGTCGGTCTAGACCGACTATACGATACCCTATACCATGCGTTTAGAAACCCTATCTCTTAGGACCAACTAACTGGACATTGAAAATAAGCAAAAACCAAATTTGAGTGGGATTTTTATTAATTTTTTTGGCTGCAGATATGAAAAAGTACATATCGGATGCTATATCTATAAAGGGACTAGGTCCAAATATGGACCGATCCTGATCATGTTTGGTAAAGTCTCTTGTATTTTGCAAAAATATGCACAAACAAAATTTGAGAAGAATCAGTGCAATATTTTTGTTTTTTAATAGATTTAAGTGAAGATCGGGAAGCAGCTCTATATGGGGTCAAAGGGATCATTTTTGGACTACTCATTAGTGGATGTAATGAACGCATACAAACCCAATTTGAGTAAGATCTATATGACAATTTGGATCTTATGGCAATTTATGTCGATTTCATATGGGTAATTTGTATGGGGGCTAGGTCTGAACATGGACCGATTCTCACCAATTTAAATAGCGTTCATCCCATGGCCGATAAGAGCTAATATACCAAATTTCGTCAAAATATAGTCATATTTGCGACCTGCAGTTTGATTACAAGCTTTACATGGACACACAGACGGACGGACGGACGGACGGACGGACGGACGGACATTGTTAAATCAACTCAGAAAGTGATTCTGATTCGATCGGTATAATTAAAGATGGGTCTAGGTCAAATATTTTTGGTTGTTACAAACAGCAGCACAAAGACATTATACCCAAACCACATAGTGGTATAGGGTATAAAAATGAAAATTGGAATTTGGAAAATGAAAAATGAACAAGTAAGAAAATTATAGTCGGTCAAGACCGACTATACGATACCCTATACCATGCGTTTAGAGACCCTATCTCTCAGGCCCAACTAACTGGATATAGAAAATAAGCATAAACGAAATTTGAGTGGGATTTTTATTAATTTTTTCGGCTGCAGATATGAAAAAGTTCATATCGGATGCTATATCTATATGGGGACTAGGCCCAAAAATGGACTGATCCTGACCATGTTTGGTAAAGTCTCTTGTATTTTGCAAAAATATATACAAACAAAATTTGAGAAGAATCAGTGCAATATTTTTGTTTTTTGATAGATTTAAGTGAAAATCGGGAAGCAGCTCTATATGGGGCCTATGACTAAGAGTTGTCCAATAGGGATCATTTTTGGAGTACTCATTAGTGAGTGTAATAAACGCATACAAACCCAATTCGAGTAAGATCTATATGACAATTTGGATCTTATGGCAATTTATGTCGATTTCATAGGGGTCATTTGTATGGGGGCTAGGTCTGAACATGGACCGATTCTCACTAATTTCAATAGCGTTCATCCTGTGACCGAGAAAAGATTAAATACCAAGTTTCATCAAAATATAATTATATTTGCGACCTGCAGTTTGATTACAAGCTTTACATGGACACACAGACGGACGGACGGACGGACGGACATCGTTAAATCGAATCAGATAGAGATTCTGATTCGATCGGTATAATTAAAGATGGGTGTAGGTCAAATATTTTTGGTTGTTACAAACAGCAGCACAAAGTCATTATACCTAAACCACATAGTGGTATAGGGTATAAAAATGGAAAATTTTAAATTGAAAAATAAAAATGAAAAATGAAAACTGGAATTTGGAAAATGAATAATGAAAAATGAAAAATTAAAAATGAAATATGGAGAATGGAAAATGAAAAATGAAAAATGAAAAATGAAAAATGGAAAATGGAAAGTGGAAAATGAAAAATGAAAAATGAATATTGAAAATTGAAAATTGAAAATTGAAAATTGAAAATTGAAAAATGAATATTGAAAATTGAAAATTGAAAATTGAAAATTGAAAATTGAAAAATTAAAAATTAAAATTGTAAATGGAAAATGAAAAATTTAAAAGGAAAATGAAGAATGGAATATGAAAAATGAAAAATTTAAAATTAAAATGGAAAATTTGTAGGTAAGAAAAAAAATCGCTCATGTGACAAGGAATATCATATTCTGTGGATCAAAATAAGAAACTGTGCCCAAGGAACCATACCTCTAAAACGACTTCTGATGTCCCGACTTTTGACCTGTCGGTCTGTCTATCTGTTTGCCATGGGGCAACCCCATTCCTCCTCATACAATTGATCTGAAACTTGGCCCATTGTCTTGTTGTGACTACAGATTAATTTTGGGGTAGTTACGCATCGTCACGCATAGTCACGGAGTGATCTAAAAGTTATTTAAACTCATCCGATCGATCTTTTTGAATAACATAACGTAGTCAAGACGTATGATTATTATTTATTAGCAGAGTAGAAGATACGTATACGTATGAGTGTTAAATTTAATATTAAATCAAACATAGTCAGCCCAATTCTAAACAAAAAATTTTGATTTTTTGAAATGTTTGTAATGGGAACCCCCAGAGGGGTTCCATGGGGTCTGCCACTGGCATGGGTGGGTCGGCCCATGTACAATATAAGGTTGCTCTTAATTCGGAATATATAAAAAAATACACTTTTCGAAATAAGGGATCCTACAAAGAAGGGTTAAGAAGATCGGTAAGTTTTAAAGGGCGATGAGTACAGAATAGCAGACGGATGAAGTGAAATTGAAACAGACGGACACTGACATGGTTGGAGGGACATCTTATTTACTTGTTATTGTATTTTATATTTAAATTTAGTATTCTCGTATAATATTGTATTAAACAAACCATTATATTATCCTGGGTACTATAATGACGTGAAAGATGGCAAAATTTGCATTCAATAGTTAAGAAAAAAAGAGGGAAAGTTGCCGCATTATGTTTAACCTACCAATGATGATTTTGACACTGATGTTGGAATAGAACAGATTAAAGATTATTATTATTCTTATTTGCCTATTCCTAAAGAAGTTCGGGGCAAATTGTATTTAAAAGATAACAAGTTTTTAAATTTAGTGTATTCATAACATTGTAATATCAGTATTGTAATAGCTTTCTAGTTACAACTAAATCCAAGGGACCGCTAATATGTTTCATAATAACGAGATTTTTGTTGTAATGGAAATTGTTTGTAATAAAACTAATGCCAATTCATTTGTTTTTTTTTTCTTCCTTGAAAGTTTCTCGCTTGTGGGTTACATAAACTCTATGATAAATGCTGAATTTCTGTTTACTGTACTATGTCACTACCGTAACGCACCTGTCACAACCGTAACAACTTTTTAATATCTTTTTTCTTAAGGGACCAAGAGAGAAAAATTTTTGAATACAACTCTAAATAGTTAAATATATATCTGTTTTGACAATGACATTTTTTTCATTTCTGTATTTTGCTCAAGGGGGCACAAAAAATGAAATGATCACCAAGGGAAAAAATATGTGTCACCAATTGTGTCACAACCATAACAACAGCAAATTAATTTTTTGCAATAAATTGGATAAGTGAAGGTTCCGTAATTCTGTGGTTTTCTGGAATAACCGCGTATGTCCAGTTTTTGTCAGTTTTGAGTTAACGGTGCCAAATATATTAATTTTTAACGCTCTTTACGTGTGTTAAATTAAAAAAAAAAAATATTGACCATTTCTGAGTTTTTTCTTTGAATAACGATGTAGCTTAAACATTTATTGAGTTAATTTGCAGCACTAACGACGTATGTCAACCTACGTTTGATCGCTGACAAATTATTTTCTCAGAAAACGACACATAGCGACATATATTTTTATTATTGAAAAAAAAGCAAAATAATTTTGGATTATTTTTCAGTTTATAACCACTTATAAAAACTTGTGTGTTCTTTTTCTGTTATTTTTTGTCACTATTATTCTTGATACGTTGTTATATACTCATCCTAAGTCCCGTTAACTTTTTGTTGACGAACAAAAAAATCCATTTTTCTAGCAACAAAAACTTATGTCTACATGGGTGGTTGCATTGGTGGTTTTCTTTTTCAAAGAAAACAACGTTTGTCGACATAAGTTGTTTTATCTGCACACACTTTAAGTGTTATTTACATATTGTTTTTTCGCTCTTCTCTAGGATATATTTCTCTGAAGATTTTTGACTCAAAATTTTATATAAAGTATTTATAGCCCATAGCTACAGGACTATTAAATTAAAAACTATAAAAACTTTATATCGAGCCCATAATTTCAAATATAACGTTCTTGGCTCTCTTGAACATTTTGATTTTATGACATACGCGGTTATTCTAGAAAACCACAGAATTGTACCTTTAGGTGAGTGCTAAACCCCAAAAATTTTTTATAATGTTTTCATAAGACAGGATAGCTGCAATCACCCGGTAAAGGTGTACTTTGTGTCACAACTGTAACCAGGATCAAATGATAATTTGTCGTCTATATATATTCCCAAAGTCTTATAATGCGAAATATATTAAATAGCTACATTGTTTACCCTTAACATACATATGTCTAAAGGAATACTCCCAAACCGCATTGCAAAAGTTTTCATAGGATTTAAAGCCATTTTATTTTCAATAGACCAAAGTACAATTTTTTCTAGATCCTGATTAATATAATAAACAAAATCTGCTATAAATGTGTCCCTTTCTAAACACGCCAACATTTGTATGTCATCTGCATAAATGTGAGCCCGACAAAAACAGAGAACATTAGTTAAATCATTAATATACATTGTAAAAAACAACGGCCCTAAAATAGAGCCCTGAGGCACCCCACGACTAACGGAAACTTTACGAGAAACGCCATTATCTATCTGTACATATTCCTCACGATTGTGTAGAAAAGAAAACATAAGTTTACATGCTGACGTTGTGAATTTGAATATTTGAATTGACTATAGAATTTTTGCAAAAGATTCTTATGACATACAGAATTGAATGCCTTTGTAAAATCAAGAAAAACAGTTATAGCACTGAGCCCATTATCTAAATATCTTCTAATAGTTTCCACCACATTCATAATCAACGTAGAAGTGCTGTGATGCAATCTGAAACCAGATTGACAAGGAGATATTAGTCTTTCCACATTTAAGTGATCTAAAATTCGATTATGTAATATTATTTCCAGAATTTTAACATAAACCGGTAAAATACTAATCAGTCTGAAATCCGAAAAGCTAGCGGTGTATCTAACTTTTGGCAATGGTATAACCCTTGCCAACTTCGAATGTTCTGGAATCTTAGATACCATTAAAATTGTGTTGTATAAATGAGTTAAATGAGGTAAGATGTATCGAAAAATTAACCGCAGAAAGCGAACAGATATTCCATCATGACCTACTGCTCGAGACTTAATCTTCGACAAGGCAGCAACAACCTCTTCCTGCTCAATTCTATGAAATGAAAAAGTTCCCTGTGAACCCAAACAATCAATAAAGTCCGTATTAAGTACACAATCAGGCTCAAGAATAAAACTTGTATTTAATTCATTTAAATCAATGTTCATGCGTGACCTATCGTTCCCAATAATTCCTGCATCTCTTAATATATTCCAAATAGATTCCAAATTACATGCATTAAACATTCTGTCACACATTTTTCTCCTTATTTTTCTCATAACACTTTTCAATTTGTTTCTATATTTGCAAAAAGTAGACCACCTGGCACTAACTCGATACTCCATATATGCTCTATACGCCATATCTCTCAATTCTCTAGCATGTTTAATTTGGGGATGATCTAACCAATTAGAATTATTTTTCTTTTTGAAAATTTTAAGTGGACAATACTTGTTAAAAAGATCTAAAACTAAATTATTAAAATATTGCAGTTGCAATTCAGGATCGGGATGTACTATACATTGTATTAAAATCCAAATTCACAAGCTCCCCCAGACATGCCTCCAAATTCATGTTATTGTAATCCCTATAAAATATTTGTATATAACGATGATAGGTAGGTACTTCAAACGAAATATAAATCACAGAGTGATGGGAATTCAAAGCTGGGATTTGGAATTGTCCCTTGGAAGCAATCAGGTCAATATCTGATACAATAAAATAGTCCAAAAGTGTTGTTGTGTCTCTAGCCATATCATAGTGTGTAGGTACGCTATTATGAATGAGGTTTAAATTAAGAGTTGTCCAAAAATCCCTTGTAACATCACCATGCCTAAAAACATCAACGTTAAAATCACCCATAAACACAATATTACTATATGTGGCGGATAGATCCCCAACTATTTCCTCACAAAGGCTAAGGTTACCATGTGGTAAATATATTACCCCAACAAGTATTTTAAGTGTATCATTAACTTCCACTTCCACAAAAATTCCTTCCACTATACCCTCATTTCGTTCTTCATGAATCAATTTGGACTTGTATGTATTCCTAACAAATAAACACACTCCACCACCCCTCCTACAGACCCTGTCATTACGATATACTTGATAACCATCAATAGTCACTGCCTTATCAGTAACACCTCTATGTAGCCACGTTTCACTTACCCCTATCACATCTACATGAGCATCTCTAAATATACACCTTATTTCATCCATCTTTGCCGGATTTCTATTGGGTACTATGCTCTGTGCATTTAAATGAGCCACATTGAAATTGGAAGCTTTAAGACGCGACCTTAAAATAGTTTCATTGATTACAGGCTTAGCAGCATCTGGCCGTCCAAAATATCCATGTTTTTTGTGCGATTGGGATTCACGATACGGAGAAGGTATTAAAGAAAGAAACCAGTACAAACAGCATATCTGGAATAGTCGCATTGGACGGAAATGGCCTAAAGACAATAGGCTACACAAAAGTCTTGTTCCTGAAATGAAAATTTTGTTGTCGTTGCTCCACATTAAACGTGGCATTTCAAAAATTTTTTGAAATGTATCGCAAAAGGACCAGCAGTATTCAACCGCTTAAAAGACATTTTCTCAAGACTAAGTAACGCCAAAATTTAGGGAAACTAATCAGTCGTCAAGATTTTGACCAAGTTCTGACAGACCGAGAATTAAATGCATGGCTCGCATTGAAAGCAGTCATTAAAGGAGTTTTGAGTAAAGAACGCAAAGACAACTACAGGCAATATGTTGCAAACATGTTGGTAGCTTTCTATGAAATTGCGGTTAATATGTCGTACAAAATTCATGTCTTGCATCAGCATCTTGATCAACTCGCTCAACAGTTGCCAACTGAATCTGATGAGCAAGGCGAACGTTATCACCAAACTGTGCTTCCATTTGAAATAAGGAAACTATAGAGTGTGAATATTTTGAATTCCTAGATTTTTCTAATATCTTTGTCAGAGTGCACAATTTAAACATGTTAACGGATGAAAACTATTTTCGTTTCAGGTGCAGAGGAAAGGAATCTCCAGATGCAATACTCGCTGAAATTTGTTGGTGGTATAAAAACACCTTTGAAGAAGAGGAAGACGAGGAAAAAGAGGAAGAAGTGGAAGACAAAGATGAAATTCCAGAATATCTGTTGGACGAAATTATCGACCTTTCTGATGAAGATGACGATGACCAAAATATTAGAGAGAGCAGTGATGTTGATCCACAGCCGCCTGCTAAACGGCAACTGGCCAAATCATTAATTTAATTTATTTAATTTTTCTACTTCAAACTTTTCATAACTAAAATTTCAAAAATACATATATTTTTTTATTTTTATAATTTCTTTTTCAATGTTTCTTCAAAACCAACACTGAACAAAATTGGTACATAAAAAATGAGAAGTAAATTAATATTAAGCTGGAAAACGCAAGTTTTGTATTATGATTGTTTTCTTTTCAAATGACGTTTATTGAATAAACTGAGAGGCATATTAGAGATCAAACAGAAAGCAAAAAAGACTTAGTTTTGTAGAAAATATTTTCAAAAAGCATGAAAAAAAATAATTTTTCCAACATTTTGCTTCATAAGCACCACAAAAATTTTCTAAATCAATAATTTGGCTTTTACAGATTGAAAAAATATCAATGAGTCGTCGAGTTATAGCCAAAGACCGCAGTACGGTCTTCTAATTTAGCCTCTTTTTACACCCCTCACTCTCAGAGTCGACCTAACTTTTGCTTACCTGAATTTGTTACACAGTGGAACAAATAGCATTGTATAATTATACATAATTATACAATGCTATAATAATTATAATAATTATACATAATTATACAATGCTATACAATGCTGTGCTATGTATAATTATGCAATGCTATGTGTGTGTTTAGTAAATTTATTAATGTGTTGGAAATAAAAACGAGTTTGTTTATGTGTTGATTTGTGAGTTGGCTATAATTGATTTGCATACTTTTTAGGGTCTTTAGTTAATGAAAAAATTAAATTTCCTAGAATTTGCGCTCGTTTTCGAGGGCTGGAATCTGCTATCAAGGTGGAAATAGGTCCAACAAAGTACTGTTGCTGGTAGAGTAGCAATCGAGCGGTTTGTAGGTTCAAGACTAAGCTATGAAATATTTTCTAAGAGAGTTGATTCCAATAATTTGTTTGAATTAAAGTCGCCTGAAATTACAACATCAATGTATGACACGGTTAGAGATTCCAATTTTTAGATGAAGGTGGTCATGTAGATTCTTTAGGATAAGCAATTTTTGATTTCGTTTAAAATTAATTTTTTCCTTATTAAAATAGTAGACTAACAGGCGATGTTTCACATTAATGGATAAAAAAAAATGTTAAGTGCTTTAAGGTTAAAAAAATTTAAAGAAAACAAGAAAATTTTAGCTGGTCTAGGCCCTATATCATATACTACGAGAGAGGGTACATACTCCAACTTTTCTGAGGCTATACTTTGATTTAGCAAATTAGCATAAAATAAATTTTTGGGGCATTGTTATTAATTTGTGGGATGCAAATATGAAAGAGTTAATATCTGATGTTGTTTAGATATGGGAATAGTTCGAAACACGGACCGATCATGACCATATTAGTCAAGTCTTCACAAAATTATATATTAACCAAATTTTAAGAAAAGCTACCATGATAAATTGAAGCGAAGACCGGGAATTAGCCTTATGTGGGGTCTATGATTAAAACTGGCCATACGGGATTTATTTTTGGAGTACTGATTAGTGGATATAGTACACATACATACATACATACACCTAATTATATATTAACTTTAATGGTGCGTGGTAAAGAAGAAGAAAGCATATATTTCAAAAATTCATAACTGCACTGTATTCTTAATCGGACCGGTTTCTGGCATTTCAGCCTTCATCAGCGATTTATTGAACATTGTGATAATTGTTATGTTTTAATTGAATAGATTGTTTCTATATGAAAATTTTTTCTACTTAGGGCGGCCGTGAGGTTTTGAACCATGAACCTTCACATACACTCGTACTTGCACTTTTTGGTCAGCGCTTTAACACACTCACCTAAAGTCAGGCCTACGAGCAGTGTGGTTAGATTCAGTTTTCGTACCTTACATCTTTACTTTGTATTAATTTCAGAAGATACAACTCTGTCCAAACAAAAAAAATCATGTGAGTCCGATCACAGGGAAGATGTGTAAACATCTAGTAATTAAAGATTTTTTTATGTCATTTTTTAAAATCAAACAGAAAGCGTCATCTGCGATCACTTATAGCAAAAACTGTTTCAGCTAATTCAACAACCGTTTGCTGTAAAACGTTAAAAATATGCTAATATAAACGTATATAAGTGATACATAGATGACGCTTTTAAAAAAGTGGCATAAAAAAACAATTTTATATCATAATTTTTTCACCAATACAATCATAAGTCACACAGCGTTATCTGCTTAAGCTCACACCGATATGAGTTACGCTGTTTTTGTGATTGTATTGTGAAACAGAAATTTACCCCCCTGCGCGTATAGATGTTTACACATCAACAATCGTTATTTTTGAATTTTGAATATTTTTTGCATTTATACTTCTAATTTCCACTATTCTCAGTTTTCGTAAGAGTTGTCATATGTGATGTACGGTTTTGTACATACCTACATATGCACTTTTACATATATTTAAGATGACGCTTTTTGAAGCGAAGAAATTTTTTGTTTGTTAGATTTAGTCATTTTTCAGACATATTGCAATTACTGCAAATTATAATTTTGTTTAAATGGTGCGTGGTAAAGAAGAAGAAAGCATATATTTCAAAAATTCATAACTGCACTGTATTCTTAATCGGACCGGTTTCTGGCATTTCAGCCTTCATTTAATAATCTGGATTTTACCTTATAGTGGTATTGGGTATAATAAATATCCTGATGAAATGCCAGCCAGTTGCATGACCTTTAAAATGGTAGAAAATGTCATAAATACTCTGTGTTCTTTACTGGCATCGAGCATTCAGCAATGACTAATTAACAACATGACCAATTTATTTGTTGTTAGGTTGATTAACATGTGCTGAAGTAGAAGTACATGCTACAATTTCCAAATACTTTCAACAAAATCCAATCCAACGGTCTGTCGTCAAAACGTTTCTAACGTTGTTAGGAACTATCGGAACTATATGGTACGGGATGAAGGAAAGGTCCGCATGATGCTTGTAAGGCCAAGAAAGTAGAGAGCATATTGAAAAGAGCACCCAACACATTCTCTAGAAAAGCCGAACGGTTAGCTCATTGCCCGAACTATTTGGTGTGAAAAGTTGAACCGAATGCAGGTTTGAAGAGAAATGCAATGTGTACGGCATCATAAATTGTGCTGGTGTATTCCAGGCGCGTTCAATTCATATAATATTTCTAACGTAAATAAACGAAAACTACCATGATATCGTCTCAACAATTAATTCCCATTTTATGATCTCTTAAATCAATTTATTTATGTAAAGGGCTTTATAAAGTCTGGTATTATTGACTATAATTTTATCTCGTGTTCTTATTACAGAGGGTTTAGTCTCAAAAAATTTAATTAACTTAAATGGAATTATGTTAAAAATGACCATTGTTGATATTTATGTTAATTAAACAATTTTACAGAACAAAAATAAAAAAAGGTTGTAGCGTCTGTATCAATTACATACAGACCCATTCTTTCATACGCATTTATGTACATATATTTTCGAGAAAATTTTTTATAAAATTCCCAAGCCAAACAAACCATCATGAAATGAAAAAGAAATACAATGAAAGTATAAAGATACGAGTTTAAACCTTTTTTTCACTGAATAAAAAAATAAAGAATAAATACGGTTAAGTGGGCTTTAGTTAACAAACCTATTATATGTACGTAGTAATAATTGCCGAGAAACATTAACAATATTATCTTGTTAACAAAAAAGAAAAAATAAAAAAAGATGACAGACAATACAATACCAACAGATGGAATGAAAAAAATAAAACAAGCAGAACATAAGCAATTATGTCTGAGAAATGTACGAAGATATGCACATATACGTAGACATTTGTATGAGTATATGTACACTAGGGTGTCAAAAAAAAAAAAAAAAAAAAAATGGGTGCCCAAGCATTTTTTTAAAGCTTAAAGTTTTAGAGGTCGCTAAAGTCGAATTTTACCCAAAAATCGGGATCCCCGGACATTTTTGGAGTTTTACTTATTGCTGCGCCCATAACTTCGATTTTCTTTGTTACAAAGTCAATATTTTAAAAGAAGAATGTTCAAGCTTTACTTTTCTGTGTAGAAATCGTAAGTTTTGGTAATTTTTTTGCTCATTTGGGTCCCCTTAATTACATTTTTTCGTAAATTTTGCATACATTTTGAAAGTAATGCTTTGTAACTTTTAAAATTTCTATCAAAGTTTAAAATGCGGATAAAGGCTGAGTCATTAAAAAAAAAATTATTGAATTTGCTCTTACCGTTCCAAAGTTATACCCTTTTTACGCTTTGAACCCATTTTGTGAAATTAAAAATATTCTAAGGTGTTTTTGCCAGTTATGCATGGGAAAAATATTGTGCAAGCATGCTTTGCGTAAAGTAGTTCTTTCGTAAAAAAAAAAAAAAAGAAAAGTAAAAACATTTTCTGTGTGCAAAAAGTTTTTTTAAGATTTATAACAAAACGCGCGAATATTTATAAATCTATATATATTAAATTTAAAAAAATATTTCTTTGTCCTTTATAGACTCTGGAACTACTTTTTACGAGGTGATTTGATAATGTTGTTCAAAAATTGTTTTAGCGTTCCTCCTGGAAAAAATTAGGAAGGTACACAAGTGAACAATAAATTTTATGATATGGTTTTAGGTAACAATTCATGTTTAACTGGTACACTAAACAAAAAAAAAAGGTTTTATTGCTGTAGTAACCACATGCGGTTTATTTCACATCCTTACAGAATTTAACAAGTGAAGTACAGGTCATCATAAAATTAAAAAGTGGAATGGATCAGGTATATTTTATTCAACTGATATGCTCCTTAAAATGTTATTGGGATTTCCCACTTTAAAACTGAAGAGGGCATTCTTAATGACACAGGTATTTTTTTTTATATAATTTTAAATACATAATTTTAAATCATTGTAAATTTTCCAATAGGTACGGAAGATAACATTGGAATCTGTTGCAAACATAGATAGCTGCGGCGTTAATAGCGATGATGATGAAGATGATAAAGATTCCGAATATGAGCCAGCAATAAAACTACTCCAAAAAGAATTTGTGCAGGTCTGGATAGAACTGGAATTAGTTGCCGCAAAGAATTAGTAAAAGCAGTTTTTTCCGAAAACATCCTTAAAAATAAACATAGCAAAAGCTCTAATAAATAATTGCAAAGCAAAAAAAATTATTTTTTTTATTTATTTTGTGTATGAGAAGTAAGCTGCCTAGAGTTTGAGGGGAGTTGCAAAAACTTTCAAAATCAACCATATTGACTCTCATTGCAACAGAACCACCCATATTTAATATTTAAAAAGAAAAAATAAAAACTAACATTAAAACAAATCCGATGCATAACTGGCAAAAACACCTTAGAATATTTTTAATTTCATAAAATGGGTACAAAGCGTAAAAAGGGTATAACTTGGGAATCGTAAGAGCAAATTCAATAGTTTTTTTTAAATGACTCAGCCTTTATCCGCATTTTAAACTGCGCCATTATTTTTTTTTAACTTTGATAGAAATTTTAAAAGTTACAAAGCATTACTTTCAAAATTTATGCAAAATTTACGAAAAAATGTAATTAAGGGGACCCAAATGAGCAAAAAAATTACCAAAATTTACGATTTATACACAGAAAAGTAAAGCTTGAACATTCTTCTTTTAAAATATTGACTTTGTAACAAAGAAAATCGTGGTTATGGGTCAAGTAATAAGTAAAATTCAAAAATGCCCGGGAATCCCGATTTTTGGGAAAAATTCGACTTTAGCGACCTCTAAACCTCTTCCGAAAAATCTAAAAAAATCACAAAAATAGTTTAGCCTGTAAGCTTTCAAAAAATGCTTGGGCGCCCATGAAAATCGGAAAATAGTTTTTTTTAGGACACCCTAATTTACACAGCAAATTTATGATGCAGTATATGTAAATATATACATAGTTGGTCGAAATAGGTCCACGATAACACTTTTTCACAAGCAATTAAAAATAGTTCCGATATTTCTTTCAATGGTTCTAGTAAAATATTTTCTTAGGTGCCACTAAGGTAACAAAACGTATTAACAAGAGTCTAATGGCTTCTCCCAATTTAGTTGAAGTATATTTTTTTATGATTTTATGACATATGTCTGGATTTTGTTGGCAAACATATTATTAAGAGTAGAATATTTTGGAGTATTGCCATTCACAATCAGAGATTCTTAAAAAAATAAAGTATCCTATAAAATAAGGATGTATTCTTAAATCACGCTCTGACTTGATGTAGCGCTATTCGTCTTTCCGTCCATTTCTCTGTCTATCTGTCCTTTTTTTGGTCCGGGAGTTGCAAATTTTGCATAAAATTCGCGAATTTACATTTTGGGGTACGTCGGAATTCTACCGACTAAATTTTTGGAAATCGGTGCATGTTTCGACCCCCCCCCCCCATACACATAGCCTCTATCAGACCTACTAAAATTGTCGCAAGATCTAGGTTATATATCGACGAATTTTGGTGTATGTGCGTGCATTATGGCAGCTTGTCAGTGGTCGAAAAATAAATCCTGTGGGGCCATTTTTAGTCATAGTCACCATATAAAGCTGATTATCGATCTTATTATTTATTTATTTAATTAAAGTCTATGGAATTACAAATGTCCTTACAGGCTAATATATTTACTGTATAAAATACATATAACAAATAAAATAATGACGATTTAATTATTTAGATATAGAATAATTTTACTTTTCAAAGATTCTTTATTTTCGGACAAATCAATGATGTGGTAAATTCCATTAAATTGCTCACACAACCGGCCAAATGGATCATGATTAGCATAGTTAAATCGAAAATAATTAATATTTGAGAGCTTAAAGTTTCTTGTAGGTATCGATGGTATATTAATTTGAATTCTACTAAACAAGTAATTGGAGTCAATGTCGCCATTAAATAAACTGAGTACAAAGAAAATTCTAAAAATTGTTCTACGACTTTCCCGTGTCGGTAACTTGATTAGAGCAAGTCTGGATTCATAAGAGGGTAAGGCACGGGAGTTCCAACCAAGTCCACGTAGACAGAATAAAAGAAATTGTTTCTGGACAGATTCGACGAAATTTAGATGAATAATGTAACACGGATCCCATATTATAGAACCATATTCCAGGATGTGACGAAGCAGGGATGTATATAGCGGTTTGGTTACATATGAATCAGAAAATTCTTTACTCCATAGCTTCATAAATCCAAGCAAGCCATAAGCCTTGTTTATTGCTGAAGATATATGCGGATGAAAGTTTAATCTATGATCTAATAAAATGCCAGGATCTGAGAATGTATCAACGAATTCCAATTCACTTTTATTCACAAAATAAGTAGTATGTAGATTATTACATCTGTAGAAGGACATATGCTTGCATTTTTTTGTATTGAGCTACAAATGGTTGACATTGCACCATCCACAAAAATTATTTAAATCGGATTGTAGCAAAAAAAATGTCGAAAGTAATTTTGGGGAGAGGAAAGTAGTTTGACATCATCAGCGTATAAGAGAATTTTAGAGTGTTGAATAACAGAAGGGAGATCATTGATAAATAAAGTAAAAGGTACTGAGCTAAGATGACTTCCTTGTGGAATGCCAGGAAACACTTCGATTTTTTTAGAGACATCGTTTATAAATTTAATCTGCTCAAATTTGTTCGTTAAATAACATTTTAACCAGAAAACTAAAGAATTACTGAAATCCATAGAATTCAGCTTGTATAATAACAAATCGTGACTAACCTTATCAAAGGCTTTACTAAAGTCGGTGTAAATTACATCAGTTTGCATAGGATCTCTAAATCTCTCAGCTGTAATTGAAGTGACTTCCAGGACGTTGGTGATTGTAGAACGAGATTTGCGAAAGCCGTGTTGATATGGAGAAAGTATGGATGAAACTTGATGAAATAACGATTCTGTTATAATTTTTTTTAGAAGTTTGGAGATTGCGCTTAATTTTGCGATGCCTGTGTAGTTAAACACATTGACCTTATTGCCTGATTTATATAAAGGGATGATATAAGATTCCTTCCATAGAGATGGTAAATATCCTGTCCGCAAGGACTGATTAAAAAGTGTTGTTAGTGGATAGGACAGGGAGTCAGTACAGTGTTTAAGAACATTATTAGATATTCCATCAGGACCAGTATCTAAAGAATTTTTCAGTGTTTTCATGTTGCTCAAAACAGTGATGTTGTTAAGAAAGTTTACATTTATTATGGAAGAAGCTTTGAAAATTTCAAAAGGATATTGTACAGATTAATCAAAATTTTTTATTGAATATGTTGTAGCAAAAATCAGAAAAAATATTACTGATTGATAAATTATCATTGGCTGAAATTGATCAAAATTTCAAAAAATTAGGATATTCAAGTGATCGACATTTAGAATTAACAAAATTGTAAAATGATTTTGGATTCCTCTTTAAATTATGTTTCATACGAGTCAAGTAGTTAATGTAAGTCCTTTTGTTTTCTATATTGTATTCTGATCTAGCAATTAAATACTTGGTAAAATAAGAGGGGGAATCAGACTTTTTGAATTTTTTATACACATTATTATTTCTATTTTTGAATTTAGCCAAATAATTAACTATTATTCCATGGTGGACCCATCTTTTTACAGGTTGAAATCATAGGAACCGTTACAGATATACATGCGATCAACCTGAGGTAAAAGCTTGTGATTATCTCATCATAATCAATAGATGAAAAGATATCATTCCAGTCAATATCGGATAGTAGAGCATTCAATTTTGGATAATCAGTTTTCGAAAAGCAATAAACATTTTCCTTCTGATTATGCACAGGATTCTTAATTGGCAAATTGAATGGAAGCAAAATAAGTAAATTTACTCTAGGATGATAATGGTCTCCAGGTAAAGTAATTGGATTAGATGGATGCAGCGATACTTCAAGTGGTTCATAAAAATTAAATCCAAAAGTTTTCCATTCGCGTTCAGAATATGATTTACTTGGAAGTGACCATAATCAAACAACGATTCGATTAATTCATTTACACAGCCATTCATAACAACAGTAACCAAATAATTGGTGTTATAAGAATTTGATCACGAAATAGATGGTAAGTTGAAATCGCCAAAAAACATAACTAAATCAAATGTTTTAGAATTCAAGAATGATTTTTTAATAGCTGACATATGTTTAATGTAAATATTATCACTGGAACCAGGAGGGACATACGAACATGAGATGTATAATGATTAGTTTCTTAATTTTTATCGCAACAAATTCAATATCAGATGTGGAAGAGTCTATAATTTGCTCAGAAGGAAATTTTACTGAGGTTGCCTTTAATACTCCACCTCCAGTTTTTTCAGTTATAAAGGGTCCGCCAAATAACTTTTTTTTTTTGAAAATGCTATAAAAAAAAGTACTGAATATTATCTCAAATTTCTTTTTTTATTTGAAAGTACAATCCTTCCGGTTAATAATGGAAAATAATTTCATTCAAATGGCTGCCTCGGCTGGCCATGCAGTAGCCTATACGATCGGTCCAATTTTTAAGCACATTATCGATTGTGTGCGGCTGTATTTCACCAATGGCTTCACGAATATTGCCCTTTAAAGCGTCAATTGTCTCTGGCTTGTTGGCGTAATATTTATCTTTGAGGGCAACCCACAAATAATAGTCCAACGGTTTCAAATCGCAGCTCCGAGGTGGCCAAACGACATCAGCTCCGCGGCTGATAATGCGATCTTCAAAAACTGGGCGCAAAACATCGAGTGTAGCTTCGGCTGTGTGGCACGTAGTGCCGTCCTGTTGAAACCAAATATTGCCATATCCTCCTCTTCAATTTTTGTGAACAAAAATTCGTTCAACATGGCCCAATAACGATCGCCATTGACTGTAACGGCCACTCCTTGCTCATTTACAAAGAAAAATGGCCTAATTTTGCCTCTGGACCAAAATCCGCACCAAACAGTGACTCGTTTTGAGTGTATCGGCTTTTCAATGTATGCGTGCGGGTTTTC
Organism: Cordilura impudica; assembly: GCA_963682025.1. Lineage (NCBI taxonomy): Eukaryota > Metazoa > Arthropoda > Insecta > Diptera > Scathophagidae > Cordilura > Cordilura impudica. Next base: position 155,015,436 of record OY821520.1, read on the forward strand.
TGTGCCCTAAATGCGACAATTTTGCTTGTTTACATACCCGTCAAGATCAAAATGAGCTTCATCTGAAAAGATGATTTTTTTTTGGCAAAACCGGCATCTTCTGTAAGTCGATCGCAGGCCCACTTAGCGAAGCGAAAACGCATTTGATGGTCAGTTGACTTCAACTCCTGAAACAATTGGACTTTGTATGGCGTCATACCAAGGTCTTTATGCAAAATTCATCCCAATGATGCCTCCGAAATGTTCAATTCTTCAGAACGACGGTGAATTGATGTTGATGGCGCTTCATGCACACTTTCTGCCACAGCAGCAATATTCTCGGGTGTACGCACTGTTTTTAGCTTTTCACGCTTTGGTTTATCGATGAGGATGCCAGTTTCTTTCACTTTTTTTCACAAGATAACGAACATACGGAGCTGACGGTGCTTCTCTTCTTCCAAAATCCGTACGCAATTTTCGCACACATTCTGCAACATTACCATGATTTTCAAAGTAATGTCGCAACATTTCCCAGCGTAGTTCAAGCATATACACAACCATATTCGTTCAGCGGAAGGATACAACTAATTATCTGTCAAATCAGACATGAGCTAGGTGTTACCATTCACGAAATAAGCACTAGTTGAAAAAAAAAAAACGTTAGATGGCGGACACTTTATTAGCACGATCACATCTGTATATATGGTGTTTACCACAAAGAATTTCAGAGTTATGAATATTATTATTAAGCCAGGTTTCAGTAGCAACAATAATATGATAACTGAAGTCAAAAATTTCAACAGTGTCGATAATTTAGTTTCTAAGCCTCTAAGATTCTGATACACTACAGACAAATGTTCATGGAATATATATGGAACACATGGACATACTGCCAGATGGATGGAGAGACGGACACCACTAAATCGACTCAGAAATTGGTTCCGAGTATATTGTTATAACAAAAGTTGGGTATTCTCACAAACTCAATATGCCCTGGGTACAAATACGTGCACTATGGAAATTTGTCTTTAATAACTATTGGTAAAGTTGAATTAAATCTTTCTTCATCAAATAACTAATTTTCTTGTGAAATTATCCGTACTGACTGAAATCGATTTGATTGAACTACAAAATAGAAATGTAAACATTTTATGCGTATATGATTTTTGTATCAAGATCATATTAAATCCTCCAGGGGGCACTTATTTGCAAACTAAATATATATCTAAAAATCAGGATCTGGTTCAAGTCTATGTACTTCAAAGTGCACAGATTTCTGAGCTTGCAACATAAACCAGTTATTTACACGAGTAAATACGAAAACACATTCATTAAGTGCTACCAACAGGAAATCAAACTAACCATTTGGGCTCAACACAATTTGGGTTAAGTTCACATCATCAAAGAGTACAATTTAAGCCAATTGCTAGCTGTTATCTGTTTGACACATTTTCCTAGTGTTAACTCAACCTTATGCCCTCACGCAAACAAATTCAGTCAAACACTCTATATAAAAGTATTCATAAAAAAAGGTCACGACCTATTGTTATTTATGTAACAACAAAAAAAAAATACTTGAAAACAAAACAAATGTCAAGCCTACATTATCAACTAACAAAAAAAAAAAAAAAAAACTAAGCAGTTAGTTGGGTTTTACGGGACATGTAAAACAGAAAAAAACATCTTTTATTGTCCACAGATCGCCCAAAAAAAAAAAATTGGGATTGCCAAAAATAAAGGACATTGGACAATTGTTAGCGCGGAAAAAGGGATACTTATAATTGATAAAAATTGAAGGAAAATGTAAAACAATGTTTGCTTGTTTTCATTTTGAAATAGTTTGAAAAACAAAAAGCAATTTAACTTTCTGTGTATTGGAGCATTTCTAATATTACCCTGCAGGAAATGTCAATAGTAAAACTGTAGTGTTGTTCTAGTGACATTGTCACCAGTACTACTGACCAGCTATATACCCCAGCCAATGTTATCTACTATTGACATTTAACACAGGCGTGTCATTGGAAATCAACCAGTAGACTTCGTCACTACTGACTAGGTTGTTATTTTAGGACTATATGTAGACTAGTACATTTTAGTAACTGCAGTCTACATAATTGGTGCTTCTCAGTCGATTCTTGAGCAATTTTTTAAGGGGTTGGAACAATATAATTAAACATTTTTTTTTTTGAAGGAGTTTTTTATATTTTTTTAAAGTAGAACTACTTTTATTCAATGCTAGTTAAACCTTTTTATAGATATATATTATTTTAAGTTAACCACAGTGCAAAGTTTTAAATATTTTTTATCAAAATATTTTTTTTTTTAAAAATTTAGATTTTTATAGCACACTAGGTGTTCTTACCCTGTCTTGCCCGGGATCCAAAGGCCTTGGACATGAAAAATGGTTCACTATGCTTACCAGGCGCTGAGTACTTAGCGCCCAATGAACAAATTCCTCAAAAAACTTAACTTTCTCCCCAAAAATTTGTATGGTATTGGCGAATTTGTTCATGATGAAAAACTTCCCCAATGTTTACGTGTTTTGGGGAGTAAATTCTTTTTTATTTCAATTTAAAATTTTAATTTAGAAGTTTTTTTTTTAAGACGCTACTGCAAAAATACATCAAAAATAAGCTGCGAAACCGCTTGATTTTTTTTTTTTTTTGAAGTTTATTTATTTTGTAAATATCAAATGTAATGGAATCGTTTGCAAATTAAAGGAATCAGAAGTTTTAAAAATTGAATTAATTCATTCAACAAATGATCGCCATTGAGCGGAGACGTCAAATTTATAGAAGTTTCAAAAATGGAAAATGAATGCGACGTTTAAAATTGTGCCGGAAGGTTTCTTTAAGCAACTGCTTATAGTATATGTGTGGCCTATTTGGATCAACAGGTAATTATTTCACATACGTAGATAAAATTTATCATAAGACTTTTCACTGACCTGTGTTCCCCGAGCGAGTCACGTCAGCTTCCGCGCGTTTGGCAGCCACACCCGTGCTGCCGCGCAGTTGTTGTCAAGTTATTTTAATCGCCAAAATATATTTTTCAGATCATTCCGATATTATAGCTGAGCTGTGTTCCGAGAGCGCGTCACGTCTGCGTCCGCGCACCGCACCTCGCGTTTGGCGGCTTCACCCGTGCTGCCGTGCAGGTCTCGTTAACTTATTTTAATCGCCAAAACATATTTTTCAGATCATTGCGATATTTTAGCTGAGCTGTGTTCCGCGTGTGCGTCGCGTCCGCGCTCCGAAATGATGCTATTGAAATAATACTCGTTTTAAATGTTTATTGTAGGACATGTATGCAAATTTTCACTAAAATAAATACTTAACAAAATTCATTAAATAAAAATATGTAGAAATTTAAGAATGAATTTGGGGAGTAAGTTAATTTATTGGGGCCTCCCGTGTAAACCAAATTTTAGAGAAATCCGTTGAAAAATACAAACTTGTTTAGGGAAGAAATATACCACACAACAAAAAATGAATTTTATATGAAAAGTGGGCGTAAAAGTAGGCGTGGTCGGTAAAAACATATGGCGACCTTCCCTGGAATATGTACTAAATTTCGGAGAAAGCCATTGAAGGCTAAAAATTACTATAACGAACAAATATACCAAAAAACAATAAATGAATTTTATAAAAATGTAGGCGTAAAGGTAAGCGCAGCAAGAAAGACTATAATGCGACCTTCGCTGGAGTAAAGAGGTCACGTTTTCCAAATTTCATAGAAAGCCATTGAAAAATAAAAGGAAAAAATAAATTTTATATACATAGAAGTGGGCGTAAAGTAGTCGCGGCCTGTAAGAAGCATATGGTGACCTTCCCTGGAGTATAGAGATCGTGTGTACCAAATTTAAAAGACATCCCTTGAAAAACAAAGATTTCTATAGTGAACAAATATACCAAAAAACAGAATATGAATTGTATACAAAAAGTGGGCGTACAAGTAGGCGTGGACGGTACGAAGTAGAGAGATCGTTCGTACCAAATTTCAGAGAAATCCATTGAAAAATAAAAATTTGTATAGCGAACAAATATAAAAAAAACAGAAAACGAATTGTATACAAAAAGTGGGCGTTAAAATGAGCGTGGCCAGTACGAAGCACATGGCAAAATTTCAGAGAAAGCCGTTGAAAAATAAAAATTTGTATAGCGGTCAAACAAACAAACAACCAAACAAACAGAAAATGAATTTTATATATAAAGATTTCTTAATTTCTTCTTCCTTTTTATTTGTCTTTTATAATTTCTTTTGTTCATATTATATTTTATTTAAAAATTAACACAAAATAATTTTAATCACCTTTTTTTAAACTTATTTGTTTTTCTCAACAAAAGGAAATGATATACTAATAATCTAACGCATAAAAACAAAGTTTTTATTAAAATTCTTTCTTTCCTTATGCATATGAGTTTTGAATATCTCCGTGACTGTGCGTGACTGTGCGTGACTGTGCGTGACTATCTTTAAATTAATCTTTGGCCACAACAAGTCTATCGCCCAAGTTTTATATCGATCGCATAAGGGAAAATGGGTCTTAAATCACTCCATGACTGTGCGTGACTATGCGTGACTGCGCGTGATTATGTCGAAGTTGATATTTCTTTACAGCAAGTATATCGACCAAGTTTCAGAGCGGTCGGATGAGGGTAAATGGCATTTAGATCACTCCGTGACTGTGCGTGACTAAGTCAAACTAATTCATTTTTTCACAGCAAGTGTATGGACCAAGTTTGAGATCGATCGGATGAGCGAAAATGACATTTAAATCACTCCGTGACTGTGCTTGATTACCCCAAAATGAATCTGTAGTCACGACAAGACTATGGGCCAAGTTTCAGATCAATTGGATAAGGTGGAATGGGGTCCACCCATGGCAGACAGACAGATGGACAGACAGACAGACAGAGAGTATGAGTTAAAAAAGAGTTTAAATATAGAAAGAAGAAAACAACTGAGAACAGTAAAAAAAATCTCTGCCTATTTAAAGCGCAGCATAATAATAAAAATAAAATGTTGACGCATTTCTTGACAGTGTCCCCAGAAATAAACTAGATCTGTTGTCGACTATGAAAGTTGTCAACATTTTTAATAGAGCTCTTGTCGCTATAGAATAGAGTGTTGACATAGAGACACTTGGTATCAGGCAGGGCATGTTCTGATATCAAAACAATTTAAAAAAAATACATGTGTAGTTAAATTAATTTAAAGTACCGATAGTGCGAAACATTGTCGTTGGGAGTTTCCTAAAGCTCGTTGAGGGCCTGCGATACCTAAACTTGTTTTCCGGTTACCCGGTCCAATTACCTAAACTTAAATGGTACTTTTCCAAGAAGGTACATCTTACTTTTTAATGAAAAGGTACATTTTAAAGAAATAGTACTTTTAAAGAAATGGTATTTTGAAATCGTAATCTTTTAAGAAAGGGTATTTCTTTAGGAAAGGGTAATTTTTAAAGAAAAGGTACTTTTTACTAAACGGTATTTTTTTTATTAAAAGGTACTAAAAAAAAAGATATTTTTTAAGAAAAGCAACTTTTTATATAAACAATTTTTTGAAGAAAAAGTGTTTTTTAAGAAAAGTTAAAATTTTAAGAAAAGTTAATAATTTAAGGAAATGTACTTTTGAAAGCAAATGCACTTTTTTAAGAATATATCCTTTTTATCTAAACTTGCTTTATCTTTTCTTAACAAAGTACTTATTTCTTAAAAAAGAAAGTATTCTTAAGAAAACAACCTTGCTGGTGCTTTTTAACAAAATACATTTTTGCAAACAAAACGTACCATTTCAACGAAAGGTAACACTCCTAAATTTATTTTTTTTGTTGAAGCAAATATATTATTTTCTTAAATTATAAAATAACTTTTTTTACGAAAACTTCCTTTTTTACTCCTTTTATATCAACTCATAGTTTCTGCTTGCTTGTCTCTCGATCGATTTTTAAGCCCTTTCCAGTAACACAATCGAGCAAAAACCTTGCAGGCTGACTCGTGGCGATGATGAGAAAATATTGCGAAAAAAAAATATAGTAAAAAAAATGGTTTGACTGCAGAATTTACAATTATTGACTATGACTGAAACGATACGGTAAATTTAATTTACAAAAAAAGGAAGTATAATAAAAACTTTGTTTTTATGGTTCAGTTTTTTAAGAAAATACTCTCTTCAAGAGAACCTTCTTAAGAAGCGGTACGTTTTCCTAATGGCACTTTTCGACAAAAGGGTACTTTTTCAGAAGAACAAGTTTAGAAAGGTGCTTTTTTTTTGGGAAATTTACTTGTTAAAGAAAATTACTTTTTAAGAAAACGCATTTTTAAGAAAAGTTAATTTTTTTACGAAATTAATGTTTTGTAAATAATGTAGCTTTTTAAGAAATAGTTCCGTTAAGAAAAGTTTCCCTTATAACAAAAGATGATTTTTAACAAGTAAGAAAATTATAGTCGGTCTAGATCGACTATACGATACCCTATACCATGCGTTCAGAAACCCTATCTCTTAGGCCCAACTAACTGGACATAGAAAATAAGCAAAAACCAAATTTGAGTGGGATTTTTATTAATTTTTTTGGTTTTAGATATGAAAAAGTTCATATCCGATGCTATATCTATATGGAGACTAGGTCCAAAAATGGACCGATCCTGATCATGTTTGGTAAAGTCTCTTGTATTTTCCAAAGATATATACAAACAAAATTTGAGAAGAATCAGTGCAATATTTTTGTTATTTAATAGATTTAAGTGAAGATCGGGAAGCAGCTCTATATGGGGCCGAAGGTATCATTTTTCGACTACTCATTAATGGATGTAATGAACACATACAAACCCAATTTGAGTAATATCTATATGACAATTTGGATCTTATTGCAATTTATGTCGATTTCATAGGGGTAATTTGTATGGGGCTAGTTCTGAACATGGACCGATTCTCACCAATTTCAATAGCGTTCATCCCATGGCTGATAAAAGCTGACATACCAAATTTCATTAAAATATATTGATATTTGCGACCTGCAGTTTGATTACAAGGTTTACATGGACACACAGGCGGATGGACGGACGGACGGACATTGTTAAATCAACTCAAAAAGTGATTCTGATTCGATCGGTATAATTAAAGATGGGTCTAGGTCAAATATTTTTGGTTGTTACAAACAGCAGCACAAAGTCATTATACCCAAACCACATAGTGGTATAGGGTATAAAAATTTAAGGTTTGTTTAGAAAATTTACTTTCACGAGAATGCATTTTTTAAGACGATGATTTTTTTTTTTAACAAAAGGCTCATTTTTATGAAATTATATGACAGGGGAACCCGTAATTTAAAGATCCTACTCCTATAAATATATTTATATCTGGACATGTGAACGATACTCTCATGAAAATAAATATTATTGCAGATCAGTGAGGCAGTGTTCATCACTATAAACGATTTTTATTAGCAAAAATATAATACAATTTTTTATGGAAATAATATTTTTTGTGTTACAAGCTGAAATATTACTTTAATGGCTTAGGTTGAAATATGACGTTTAAACAGTCATGTTTCACGGCCAAATGATAGGAGTACTTTTGATGTGCGAGGGTGGTCCAAGAGCGGCCCGACATGACTATGAAAACATAACAAATGTAGAACAGATTTTTTTCATTTCTCAACATAATCTACTTTAAATCGATACAATTTTCCCAGTGATATTCAATAGCTTCGATATGCTATTTATAGTAAGAACTGTTTAGAAAATAATCCGAAGGAGCTAAGTCTGGCTAGTAAGGTGCGTGGGGAAGCGACTCGAATTTTAATTAATGGATTTTTTGCATCCGAACAGTGGATGTGGGAACTGGTGCATTGACTTGATGAAAAAACACATTCTTTTTCAGAATAATCCATAATAATTATCCCACGCACACCCCAAAAACAGACGTCATAACTTTACCTGCAGATGGAGCTGTCTTCTTCCTCTTCTTTCGACACGATTCTACCATTTCAGTCAACTGGTTTGATTCTTCTTTTGTCTCAGATGCGAAGGGGTGGACCTATGTCTCATCCATGGTTTCAAATCGATGCAAGAACTCAACTTTATTACTGGGAAACATTATCAAACATTCTATTGAAATGTCCTCAGAACGTTGTTCTTATTTTATTGTGAGCAAACGCGGTACCCCTCTTGCGGAGAGTTTTTTCATCTTCAAATTTTCAGTCGATATGCGATGTGTAATACATTTTGAAATTCCTATTATTTCAGCTAGCTCACACACCTTCAGGCGATGGTCAGCCATTACCATTTTGCGGATTGTCTTAACAGTTTCTGGTGTATAGTCTATGGTGTTCGTCTTGGCAGCTCATACTGCCGCGTTTAAATTCTACCATCCAATAGTTTATAGTCGCCAGAGTAGAATCTCACTCGGCTTTAATGTTAGTTGGACCGAGATCTTTCAAATGACAGTACTGAATTAAGTTACTGAGATCGTTTACTTTTGTTGGCTTGATAAAAACGTACTTAACAACGTGGCACCGCACAGTGGGATTTCTTCATACCAAAATCATATAAGATATTTAGTTTTATGGCGTCTGTTAAAATATGACGATATAAAAGTAATGTTTGTTGATAAGAAGCTACGACATATGTTCTAACCATGTGTACCATTTGTGTAAATATTTTATAGATGTATTTTAGCATTTTTACTTATAATAATTGCTTAAATAAATAACAAAACAAGTAAGAAAATTAAAGTCGGTCTAGACCGACCATACGATACCCTATACCATGGTTTAGAAACCCAATCTCGTCGGTCCAACTAACTGGATATAGAAAATAAGCAAAAACCAAATTTGAGTGGCATTGTTTTTAATTTGTTTGGCTGCAGATATGAAAAAGTTTATATCGGGTGCTATATTTATGTGTGGACTAGGTCAAAAAATGGACGGATCCTGACCATATTTGGTAAAGTCACTTATATTTGTAAAAAAATATATACAAACCAAATTTGAGAAAAATCTGTGCAATATTTTTGTTTTTTTGATAGATTTTAGTGAAGATCGGGAAACAGCTCTATATGGGGCCTATGACTAAGAATTGTCCAATAGGGGTTATTTTTGGACTACTGATTAATGGATACAATAAACATATACAAACCCAATTTTACTAATATCTATATGATAATTTGGACCTTATGGCAATTTAAGTCGATTTCATAGGGTCATTTGTATGGGGACTATGTCTGAACATTGACCGACTTTCACCAATTTCAATAGAGTTTATCCTATGGCCGGCGGAAGCCTATATGCCAAATTTCATCAACATATATTCATATTTGCGACCTGTAGTTTGATTACAAGGTTTACATGGACACACAGACGGACGGACGGACATCACTAAAACGGCAGCACAAAGTCATTATACCCAAACCGTATAGGGTATAAAAACGTTTTGAATGAACGAACCCTGCTTATTGAGGGCAAGATCAAGGATGGTGCGTTAGTATTAAGCTACGGGTATGGCTTCAGCAGGCAGCCAGATTTTAAACAATATCATAAGTATATGTACATACACAAAACCGATGACATTGAGACATAAACGTAAAATTACAACACCAAAGAAAATGTTTTGCTGCATTATGGCTTCCAAATTGCGAAGAATTTATTTTATGCATAAGAAAACAACAACTATCGAAATTTTTCCAAGGAAAAACACCAATAACAATTTTAGTCTGTCACGGTTAAGGAATGATGGCATAATTCATTTTAAATGTACTTATTTAAACTGACATTCAATTTTAATGCACATTTTATAAATAAAATGGGATGAAATGATAAAGTGCGACTTTATGACACAATATACTATATATAGATTTTATGATTAATCGGGATAATAAATATGGAGACTAAGTCTACATATTATACTCTCAATATTTCTTCTAATGATATATGGATCGAATAAAGAAACGAAAACGGAAATAAGCCAAATCCAGACAAGAAGTTACATTTGTGTGGAAGCAACTTCTAAACATTCACCGTGTGGCTTTGGAGCAAAAACTAAAAACTAATTTATTTTAAATAATTTTATTTATATAATCTATAGTTTAATAACATATTTCAAATGCAGACTACCACGCACGGGCAGACGGACGTATAAAGTAATTCTAGTCGTTTGACATAATAAACGCTCAAAGTCAAGTTCTTTTGTTAGTAACTAACATCTGAACAAACTCTTGGTTCCCTGAACAACTAAATGGTGTATGTTGAAAAAAAAATTCATAATCTCACATTTACTCAATTTAAAACCTAAAACAAATAAAAAAGGGTTCATACAAAAAAAAAAAAAAAAAACAATAATTTTGGACATGATTTAAGTGTTTTTTTTTTTAAATATTGGTGTTGGAAGAACTTTAAATTTTTTTTCGAAATGATGATAGGGATATTCCTTGATTTACATTGACAAACATTTATGCAAATTACAGTCAGTCTAGACCGATATACAATACCCAAACTTGGATACATATGGAGCTGGATACATATGGAAAAGCTGGATAGATATAGAAAATAAACAAAGACAAAATTATGGTAATATTATTTGTAATTCGTTGCATGCAAATACGAAAAAGCTCATACCTGATGGTATTTTATATAAGGACATGGTCAAAAAATGACCGATCATGACCATATTTGGTACTCACTCACTTTTCACTTTTCAAATTTAAAAAATCTACAAAATCTATATATATAAAAATCAAACACGAGAACTGCTTGACCGAGAGAACTGCTTGACCGATTTACAAACCAATGTATGCGTTGAAAAGGCCTACTTTCACTGATGGTTTAATAGGAAAGGACATCGAAAAATATCAACGGACATGCGTTTTACGCTCACTTTTGTAATGGTGTGTTTTTCCCATATCAAATGTGTTAAATCATAATGGAATTTATTTTTAAACTCTTTCTTTTAACTCATACTCTCTGTCTGTCTGTCTGTCTGTCTGCCATGGGTGGATCCCATTCCCCCCTATCCAGTTGATCTGAAACTTGGCACATAGTCTTGTCGTGACTACATATTAATTCTGGGGCAGTCGCGCACAGTCACGCGTGGTCAAGCACAGTCACGGAGTGATCTAAATGTCATTTCCCCTCATCCGATCGATCTGAAACTTAGTCTTTACACTTGCTGTGAAAAAAATATTAACTTCGACTTAGTCACGCACAGTCACCCATGGTCACGCACAGTCACGGAGTGATCTAAATGTTATTTACCGTAATCCGACCGATCTGAAACTTGGTCGATATACTTGTTGTAAAGAAAGATCAACTTCGACATAGTCATGCGCAGTCACGCATTTTTTTTTAAAACCCATTTTCCCTTATCCGATCGATCTAAAACTATCGACCAGACTTGCGTGAAAGATCCGATGGATCTGAAACTTTGTCTATAGACTTTTTGTGGCCAAGGATTAATTTTAAGATAGCCACACACAATCACGCACAGTCACGGAGTTATTCAAAACTCATATGCATAAAGAAAGAAAGAGTTTTAATAAAAACTTTGTTTTTATTGCTTAGATTATTATTTATTTTAATGGCAGGTGCGGTCACGTAACTGATAATAAGATAAGCGCTATGAATTATTACGCGTATCGATTAATTTTTCGACATTTTGCTTCGCCATAAGTTTTTGCATCAATACATTGTTGATATGTGTGCAAAATTTGAAACTGAACATTTAAATTACATCAAATATAAACAAACAAAGCTATTTTCGGAAGAATACATTCATGTGCGTAATGCTATAAACAATGATGTGGATCCTAATAATATTGGCAATACGGTGATTTTACCACCATCGTGTTGGCGGACCACGCAATGTGTTATGTGCGTCATTATAGAAGACCTGATTTTTTATAACTTTTACATTCAATCCGCAAAGGAAAGAAGTTAATGAACATTTATTTGAACGTCAAGAGCCAACAGACCAACATAACCGACTGCACGTGTATTTAAGCAAAAGATGAAATCGTTAATGGACATATTGATAAAATTAAAAATATTTGGTGAACTACGTTGTTGGATGTATTCGAATGAATGGCAAAAGATAGAATTACTGCACGTTCTCATTTTAATTTAGATCAGATCAGATCAAATTGATACCTTATATCAGCAATAATTCCTTATCCTGAAATTGCTCCTGAATTGTATGAAATTGTTACCAGAAATTTGATTCGTGGACCATGCGGTACTTTGAATATGAATTCAGTATGTATGCAAGATGGAAATTGTACAAATAATTTTCCACAAGCATTAGTTATTGAAACCATCACTGGATATGATGGGTATCCAAAACATCGTTGGCGATCAACACAAGATAATGGTAAATCAACAACTCTCAAAGTGGTAACACAACAAATCGGGATCGATAATTGTTGGATTGTCCCATATTCACCAATTTTATTAAAAACTTTAAGGCTCACATTAACGTTGAGTACTGCACTTCAATAAAGCGATCAAATATATTTGTAAATATATCACGAAATGCAGTTTTATTGAAAATGATGAAATAACACATTATCGAACTGGCCGATACATCAGCAGCAATGAAGCAGTAAGGCGTATACTCTATTTTGCAATACATGAAAATTAACCGACCGATCAACAGTTAGTTGTTCATTTGGAAAATGGTCAAGTATTTGCTTTTATGAATAAACTTCAGCACAAAGAGCAATTGCGCCACCAAATACAACATTGTCCGCATTTTTTAAATTGTGCCAAGAAGATTCATTTCCAAGAACAGTGATTTGTGCTCAGGTTCCATCATATTATACTTTGAATGCATCAACAAATTAATTTCAACGCCGAAAGCAAGGCAAACCTGTTCGAGGTCATCCAAATCTGTTTGATTTAATCAAATTTACACATTTCACCCACATACTAAGTGTTTTCATTTGCGTTTGCTTTTGATTAATTTTCATGGTCCAACACCATTTAATTATTTGAGAACTCTTGATGATCGTGATGCATGTCAAAAATTAGGTTTGCTTGAACATGATACACATTGGGAAAGTACATTAACTGATGCATCGGTATCAGCATATCCAAACCAAATTTGAATTTTATTTTCTATCATTATATCAGCTTACAATCCGCCTAATCTAAATGATGTATGGATAAAATCATGATTACATGACGGAATATATTTTATTTGATTTAGACAGCGGAAATGTATTATCAGACATGGATATTGATTGAGAATATGTGTTTAGGATTGACGAGTCAAGGTTTGGCTCAGTTGGGTACACCATCACCAAATCATTCATGATATGATATTTTAATAAAAATTTTCCTCGAGAACAGAATTACGATCCAAATGTATTGACAAATTTTGTTCAAGAAAATATACTGAAATTAGACCAACAGCAAAAATTCGCTAATGACACAATCATGCAAGAAATTGATAATGGTAATGATGGCATTTATTTATACCCTATACCACTATGTGGCTTGGGTATAATGACTTTGTGGTGCTGTTTGTAACCATCAAAAATATTTGACCTAGACCCATCTTTTATTTTACCGATCGAATCAGAATCACTAACTGATTCGATGTGTGTCCATGCAAACCTTGTAATCAAACTGCAGGTCACAAATATCAATATATTTTAATGAAATTTAGTACATAAGCTTTCGTCTGCCATAGGATGAACGCTATTGAAATTGGTGAGAATCTGTCCATGTTCAGACCTAGCCCCCATACAAATGACCCCTATAAAATCGACATAAATTGCCATAAGATCCAAATTGTAATATAGATCTTACTCAAATTGGGTTTGTATGCGTATATTACATCCACTGATGAGTACTCTAAAAATGATCCCTTTGGGACAACTTTTAGTCATAGGCCCCATATAGAGCTGATTCCCGATCTTCACTTAAATCTATCAAAAACCAAAAATAGTAGACGGATTCTTTTCAAATTTTGTTTGTATATATTTTTGCAAAATACAAGAGCTTTACCAAACATAGTCAGGATCGTTACATTTTTGGCCCTAGTCCCCATATAGATATAGCATCCGATATGAACTTTTTCATATCTGCAGCCAAAAAAAATAATAAAAATCCCACTCAAATTTGGTTTATGCTTATTTTTTATATCCAGTTAGTTGGTCCTAAGAGATAGGGTCTCTAAACGCATGGTATAGGGTATCGTATAGTCGGTCTCGACCGACTATTATTTTCTTACTTGTTTTTGGATGCACCTGTTGGTACTGGCAAAAATTTTTTTGATCACTTTAATTTTAGCAAGTGTACGCGCACGTGGTACATCTTTGATACTTAGGTCTTCTGGAATTGAAGCCACTTTATTTGATAATGCTAGGAAAGCGCATTCAGCTCTAAAATTGGTGTTGCTTTGATATTGCTAGCAGGAAACTTCGGACAAACACTACCTCTTATCTCAACAACAACACCATCTGATGAAATAAATGCATGTTTGAAGCTATCAAATCAAATACCAATTGATTATGATGGCTTATTATGATTCCGAGAGATTTTTACATATTCACACAAAAAAAGGAAGTATTAATTAAAAAATTCCTTCCAAGTATACAACAGCAATACAAAACAAGTAAGAAAATTATATCGGTCTAGACCGACTATACGATACCCTATACCATGCGTTTAGAAACCCTATCTCTTAGGCCCAACTAACTGGACATTGAAAATAAGCAAAAACCAAATTTGAGTGGGATTTTTATTAATTTTTTTGGCTGCATATATGAAAAAGTTCATATCGGATTCTATATCTATAAAGGGACTAGGTCCAAAAATGGACCGATCCTGATCATGTTTGGTAAAGTCTCTTGTATTTTGCAAAAATATGTACAAACAAAATTTGAGAAGAATCAGTGCAATATTTCTGTTTTTTAATAGATTTAAGTGAAGATCGGGAAGCAACTCTATATGGGGTCAAAGGGATCATTTTTGGACTACTCATTAGTGGATGTAATGAACGCATACAAACCCAATTTGAATAAGATCTATATGACAATTTGAATCTTATGGCAATTTATGTCGATTTCATATGGGTAATTTGTATGGGGGCTAGGTCTGAACATGGACCGATTCTCACCAATTTCAATAGCGTTCATCCCATGGCCGATAAAAGCTTACGTACCAAATTTCATCAAAATATATTCATATTTGCGACCTGCAGTTTGATTACAAGCTTTACATGGACACACAGACGGACGGACGGACGGACGGACATTGTTAGATCAACTCAGAAGGTGATTCTGATTCGATCGGTATAATACAAGATGGGTCTAGGTCAAATATTTTTGGTTGTTACAAACAGCAGCACAAAGTCATTATACCCAAACCACATAGTGGTATAGGGTATAATAATGCTTGGTTGAATGAAAGAGCTACAATGATTTGAATTGCTGTTGATGGTGTGATTAATAAAGAAGACGAATTACATTATCCAACTGAATTTTTGAATTCTCTTGATTTGCTAAGAATAACACCGCATACTCTACAATTGAAAATCGGATATCTAATAATTTGCTTCTTAATATAAATCCACCCAAATTATGCAGCGAAACAATACTTGCGGTCAAAAAATTGATGAATTATGATGAATTGAAGCAATAATTTTAAATGTGAAATTCAAAAGCGAAGACGTTTTAATAATACGCACCCCAACGATGCCCAATGATATGTCATTTGAATTTCAGTGATTACAGTTCTCCGTTCGTTTGGCTTTTGCAGTGACTATTAATAAACATCAAGGTCAGTCATTGCAAGTTTGCAGCATAACTTTAGAAGTTGCTGTATTTTCACACGGTCAACTGCATGTTGCATATTTACGTGTTTATACATTTTTTGTGAAAATGTTAATACTAAAAATGTCGTTTACCACCAAGCACTACAGTAAAATTTTTTTTCTCTTTTGGTATTCTCACTTTAAAAAATTTATGCTTTTTTGTTCTTCTTTTTTAGGAAAATATCAACTATTTCTAGGAGATTTCATTTCTAATACAAAGGCGTAAATGTATATTATTGTGTTGTCCAGCAACGCGGGCAGGGTTACTCTAATATTTTATATATATGAGGTATATGACAATATGTATCGTACGATAATTTAAGTCAGTCTAATAGGGTTATTTGCATAGGGCTAGGTCTGGACATGCAAAGATTTATACCAATTTCAATACCGTTCGTACTATGGTCGAGGAAGATTATATACTAAATATCGTCAAAATATATTAATATTTGCCAGATAAAGTTTGGTTACAATGTTTACATTTGCAGACAGATAGACCGACGGACGGACATCTCTAAATCGACTCGGAATGTGGTGAAGGTTACAAAAAAATTAAAGTGAAGAAAGAATACGACACCATTCCATGAGAGGAAGGGTCTTAAATTCAGCTTTACTAAGGCTATAGCTGAATGTAAAAATAAGGATAAATCCAATTTTAGTGGTATTGATATCAATTTGTGGCATGCAGATAAGAAAAAGTTTATATCTAATGTGATATTTATATGGGAACTACGTCCAAAAAATATCCATCTATTAAAGTCACTTATTTTTCTCAAAATCGCATATAAACCAAACTTTAGAAAAATCTATCCAATCTTTAAAGCCTATACCACTATACCACTATGCTGCTGCTTGTAACTGCCAAAAATATTTGACTTAGACCCATCGACTCATACTCACTTTCTGAGTCGATTTAGCGATGTCCGTCTTTCCGTTTTTGGGTCCCTGTAAACTTTGTAATCAAACTGCAGGTCACAAATATGAATATATTTTGATGAAATTTGATATACTAGTATAGCCCAGCACTCGAAATTCGAGTGAAAACTCCAGAAAAAATTTTTTTCTCATTAAATTTAAAAAGTTATGAATATTTAAATGAGCCTAAAGGTATGCTTTGCAATTTCAGCGATTCACAATTCAACAGAGGGCATGTCATATACAATTTAAATCATTCCCATTAACAGGGTGTAACGAATTATTAGAAATATATTATTTTATTTAATTTAATACATTTTAAGATATGTATATTAAACTTAAATTTTATCATTCTCAGCTTCTCTTACATATGAACTACAATTATGCAAATTCTCACACTCCTCCGTGCCCGCATATTGCTTAAAAAGGGAACTAAAATCTTACCTTCGCGTATTAATATATTGATAGACTTTTATCGGCCATAGGATGAACGCTGTCGAAATTGGTGTAATTCGGTCCACGTTAAGACTTAGTCCCCATACAAATGACCCCTATGAAATCGGCATATATTGCCATAAGATCCAAATTATCATATAGATCTCAGTCAAATTTTGTTTGTATGTGTTTATTATATCCGTTAATCAGTAGTCCAAAAATAACAATTCTTAGTCATAGGCCCCATATAGAGCTGCTTCCTGATCTTCACTTAAATCTATCAAAAAACAAAAATATTACACAGATTTTTCTCAAATTTGGTTTGTATATATTATTTCAAAATATTAGGGACTTTACAAAATATGGTCAGGATCGCTCCATTTTTTCGACCTAGTCCCCATACAAATATAGCACCCGATATAAACTGTTTCATATCTGCAGCCAAAAAAATTAATAACAATGCCACTCAAATTTGGTTTCTGCTTATTTTCTATATTCAATTAGTTGGACCGAAGAGATAGTGTCTCTAAACTATGGTGTAGGGTCTCATATAGTTGGTGCAGACCGACTATAATTATACCCTATACCACTATGTGGTTTGGGTATAATGACTTTTTGCTGCGGTTTGTGACAACCAAAAATATTTGACCTAGACCCATCTTTAATTATACCGATCGAATCAGAATCACTTTCTGAGTTGATTTAACAATGTCCGTCCGTCTGTGTGTCCATGTAAAGCTTGTAATCAAACTGCAGGTCGCAAATATGAATATATTTTGATGAAATTTGGTATATAAGCTTTTATCGGCCATGGGATGAAAGCTTTTGAAATTGGTGAGAATCGGTCCATGTTCAGACCTAGCCCCCATACAAATTACCCATATGAAATCGACATAAATTGCCATAAGATCCAAATTGTCATATATATCTTAGTCAAATTGGGTTTGTATGCGTTCATTACATCCACTAATGAGTAGTCCAAAAATGATCTCTTTGACCCCATATAGAGCTGCTTCCCGATCTTCACTTAAAGCTATTAAAAAACAAAAATATTGCACTGATTCTTCTCAAATTTTGTTTGTATATATTTTTGCAAAATAGAAGAGACTTTACCAAACATAGTCAGGATCGGTCCATTTTTGGACCAAGTCCCTATACAGATATAGCATCCGATATGAACTTTTTCATATCTGCAGCCAAAAAAATTAATAAAAATCCCACTCAAATTTGGTTTTTGCTTATTTTCTATGTCCAGTTAGTTGGGCCTAAGAGATAGGGTCTCTAAACGCGTGGTATAGGGTATCGTATAGTCGGTCTAGACCGACTATAACTTTCTTACTTGTTTTCTTACTTGTTTTGTTTTTTGGTAGATCTAATGAATATTGGGAATCACCTTTATATGAGGTCTATGACCAAAAATTATCTTATAGAGTGTGCTTATGGATATAATTGACATGCATACATCAAATTTTATTGGCAGACTGAGGATGGCAATACGTTTTAAACTTTTACAAAATTCAGAATTTTCCAAATATATTTTTTTAATAATTTCCCGTTAGGTCCTAAATTATGTATTTTTTAGTGCGAACTCGCTCTTTGGTGCAATCTCTATGGATATACAATTTTTATACCCTATACCACTATGTAGACTTTGTGCTGCTGTTTGTAACAATCAAAAATATTTGACCTAGACCCATCTTTAATTATACCGATCGAATCAGAATCACTTTCTGAGTTGATTTAACCTTGTAAACCTTGTAATCAAACTGCAGGTCGCAAATATAAATATATTTTGATCAAATTTGGTATATAAGCTTTTATCGGCCATGGGATGAACGCTATTGAAATTGGTGCGAATCGGTCCATGTTCAGACCTAGCCCCATACAAATTACCCATATGAAATCGACATAAATTGCCATAAGATCCAAATTGTCATATAGATCTTGCTCAAATTGGGTTTGTATGCGTTCATTACATCCATTAGTCCAAAAATGAGCCCTTTGACCCCATATAGAGCTGCTTCCCGATCTTCACTTAAATCTGTTAAAAAACAAAAATATTGCACTGATTCTTCTCAAATTTTGTTTGTATATATTTTTGCAAAATACAAGAGACTTTACCAAACATGGTTAGGATCGGTCCATTTTTGGGCCTAGTCTGCAGCCAAAAAAATTAATAAAAATCCCTCTCAAATTTGGTTTTTGCTTATTTTCTATGTCCAGTTAGTTGGGCCTAAGAGATAGGGTTTCTAAACGCATGGTATAGGGTATCGTGTGGTCGGTCTAGACCGACTATAATTTTCTCACTTGTTTATTATAAAGATAGTCAAGATAGACAAAACAAAAAAAGTAGTTGTTTAGTATTGGCAAATCAATGGAAACTTCTAAACCCCTGCACCGGAGTTAATTAAAACAATAAAAATAGAATATGGTACGTTTTCTTCCGTTTTTTTTTTAAATACAATTGTATTTTTTAATATTTTATTAGTATAATTAATTATTATAAAATAGTGAAGAAGAGTAGGCGATGTTACTACTGGTCAAAAAAAAAATAAAGTTATTTAGAATATTCTCTGAATAAATCCATAATTTCAAAAATTTTCAAGAAGTATCTTGAGAAAGGTGAAGCAACGACTCAACATTTAAGAGGCAGGCACCGTAAAATGAGTCAAAGCTAGGGTAATTTAATAATAAGAGGTCATTAATAACTTGAAACTAAAAATATATGCTCCAACACTTTCCCAACTAATTGGGACTGATCTTGGTTTATATCGTCATGTGAAGACGCATTAATTTTGCCAAAGAACACATAAGCTGGTCAAAACATAAATGGGAATACTATTCTCTTTTCATGGAAGAGCGTTGGTGCGACGAAAAAAGGGAAAAAGACTACACCCAAAATATACAAAGAAAACTGGCGAAGAAATTTGGCGGTGGCATCAATACGTGTGAAGTTGCTTTTCGGGCATCGAATAGACCCAATTCATTTAGTAGAAAATACTCTAATTGAAAATGGAAAATATGCCCCTGGGTTGGAAGTTCCAATATGATAATGAGACAAAACACACCTCCAAAGTTGTAACCGAATGGGAACAATCTAATACAGTTTGCGATTTGAAAAAGCCAGTCCAATCAACAGATCTCAATCCCAAAGATAATCTTTGGGTAATTATAGATAGAAATTTATGGTCACGAAATTATAGAAACAAGATAGAAATCATGGAGGCAGTTAAATCGGATTTTCAAAAATTTCAAGGGATATCAAGTAGTACTAAAAAAAAAAATAGATAGATATCCAACAAAAAATGTAAACCAAAGATATAAGGAAAGTTTTCAATAATTTTTTTAGGAAAGGTTTTTTCCAATGTTATATCAACAGTATAAAAAAAACTTTTTTTTTCCGAAGGTAAGCAATTTTATGTTAATTTTTTTAAAGATAATTTTGAATTATTTGCGATCTATATAATTTTAATGATTGATTTAGAAATTAATCAGGATCAAGATCTACATGACAGGTTATACACGGGTCGAGTGATCAACCCTCATCAGTAACCAAAAGCAAAAGATATTTTGTTTGGTAAAAATTTTAATTCATATGCCTTTATGGTACCAACCTAATGAGAATCCAAGCAAACAAATATAACAAATGAAAATATAAAACAACTTTGAAACAAATTGCATACTACAATAAACGTGTAATTTTTTTTTTTTTTTGAGTACAACTATTTGTCTTTGCTAAGCTCACTCTTAGCGTTAACGGCGGCCCTCCGTATTTTAATTCGAAAAAATTCGAATTTTGGATCTATATAATTTTAATGATTGAGTTAGAAATTAATCAAATTACATCAAACATATGTTTTGTTAAAGGTTTCCCTTGTATATATGTATATAAGAATCTAGTTCTTATGGTAGGTCTGAACATTTTCACCAATATCAAGAGCGTACAAGGTTTACATGGACACACAGACGGACAAACAGACAGACAGACAGACGGAGGCATGGATACTACTAAATCGACGCAGGAAGTGATTCTGAGTCTATCAGTATAATTAAATGCAGGTCTAGATCAAATAATTTTGGTAGTTACAAACATCAGCAGTTATATACGATATATTTATATCCGTTCCAGATGTCCGGGAATATATGTATATTAAGTTCGGCCAAAAATTCATTTATGGTCCCATATTTATGATTCTAATATTAATGTAATCTACAAACAACATCACAACATTACCGACTTTAAATGAAGAAAATTATTTGGCTTGACTTTCCGTAAATGATTTTAATAAGAAACTATTTGAGCTCGTCTGATTGGTGGCGTGATCCAATATTTTTTGTGAACCGTTTTGTTACGAAAATTTTGTGCATGAATGCTACAGAAAAAAAGTTAAATATGTTCTGTTACTGTGATGACATTTACACCAAAAAATAAATTAAAATTCCATTTGAGTGTTCAGAGTACAGAAAATATCCAAAAATATTCTTGCACACATTTATGGTTTTGTAGAAACTAACGCACACACATTGAATTCAAACTGTAAATTAAATATAAATTTTGACACATACATGTATATAAAAAATCAGGATAAAAACAAACAACCCAAAAAAAAAAACTTTTAAATGAAGAAGCATTCAATCGGAGAGTGTTGGAAAATTTAATTAAATTTTACTTTTTGTTTTAAATGCAAATAAGTTGAAAAAGTTTAGTCTTTATTTCGTTTTAATTTAGTACGAATGAACATCATTTAAATGAAAAATTTGTTAGATATTAGAATTTTTTATGTGAAAAAAATACAAGAATTTATTTTTACGATTCTGTCAATTTCAGGACAACACAATATTAACCCAATATAAATAATATTTAGGTTTAAGCATTTTAATAAAATATTAAAAATAATAATATGAAATTAAATGCAGTTATTATCGATAGTAATTAAATATTCAGTAGAAAATTTTGAAAGCCTGTATATGTTTAATGATTTCAATTTATAATTTATTACATGAGAATAGTGCATATAGAGGATATGCAACATTCAAAGTCCTCGGATATGAGTTGCGTCTGACTTTGGGTTAAAAGACCGGCAAAAATTGTACCTTTCTGCATCTCCTTAATATATACTAGTAGATTCCAGAGCTCGAAATTCGAGTGCAGTTTCTAAGCAACTTTATTTCTCAACTTAGCCAATTCACAAACCAACACTTTTTTGGTTTATTATTATTATTGTGAATTAAGATAAACTCTTAACAAACAGATCAAATTTAATAAACACACACATAGCATGTGCATAATTTAATGTAGTATCAACTTTAAATGCAATTTACTCAAAATAGAGAAAAATATATAAAAATCTGTAAGTCTTGTGAACAGCAAAAAAGAAATACCTTTCAAATAATATACGATCGATCAAAATCAGGATAAAATGGTAGAACAAAACATCAGTAAGTGTTTTCAATGTTTCCTCATGATCCTCTTTGCTACTAAAAACTATTTTAGTTTCTTTACAATAATTCTTTGCCCAATGGAATAAAGCAGTCATATATAAAATGCGATCGTGATGAGAGCACTGGAGGCTAGAATAATAAAATTTACGTATAATTTACAGAATATCTTCTACTTCAACATATATTTTTTTCAGAAAAAATACTTTAAATGTCTTAAGGATATTAAGCTTTAAAAATTTGAAAAGAACATTTTTGAAATTTTTGGTCCGATCGATTAAAATCTGTTATTTATTTGCATTGCTTAGATTCTTACCTTTCATTTGATATCCATATCGTTATCCTATGGTTCGTGGAAATATTTGATTTAATTTTTTGAAAGTGGTGTATCCTTTGAAATTTTGAAGTCCTTTTAAAAAAATCCTGACGTTCTGGCGATAAACTGAGAACGCAGTTTTACTACATGAGGTCTCTAGTTTCACGTATATATGGTCCTCATCAAGTGTGAAAATCACTGTTGCTCGGTGTAATGTGTTATTTCATCAATTTCAATAATACTACATTTCGTGATATATTTACAAATATATTTGATCGCTTTATTGAATTGCAGTATTCAACGTTAATGTGAGCCTTAAAAGTTTTTAATAAAATTGGCAAATGTGGGACAATCAAAGAATTGTCGAACTCAATTTGTTGTGTTCCCACTTTGACAGTTGTTGATCTACCATTATCTTGTGTTGATCGTCGACGATATTTTGGATACCCATAATTTCCAGTAATAGTTTCAAAAAATAATGCTTGTGGATAATTTTTTGTACGCTTTTCATCTAGCATACATACTGAATTCATATTCAAAGTCCACGAATCACGTTTCTGGTAACAATTTCATGCAATTGAGGATCAATTTCAGGATCAATAGTTTTTGCTGATATAATGCTATGAATTTAGTCTGGTGTTATTTTATCAACCATCCAAATTAAAATGTGAGGGAGTGATAGTCCTACCTTTTGCAATTCAATCGAATACATCCAGCAACGTACTTCACCAAATATTTTTTAATTTATCAACATGTCCACTAGGCTGGTTCATATATGACACTTTTTTTTGTTTTGTCGATTTTTTTGTCGGCCAACCCGAATATATATTAAGCACAGTGAAAAAATAGCACATGATTTTTTTAAATTTTTTTCATCAATGTTTAGGGGTCGCTACCGGACCCCAAACTTCAGTGGTTTTGAGATAAATTGCTGTCTTTAAAATTTATTCCATGTGTGCGTGTCTTAAAATAATAAAACAAAACAAATTATGTACACAGTTATTGCATAAGGCATTTTAAATAAATAGAGCACAATTTGTTTTCAGAATCTTTTTCTGAGACGATTTAGAAACTTTTGTCCGTCCGTCCTTCCGTTTGTAAATTTAAATTCAAATTTAAGAAAGGATATAATTTTTATACAATAAATTTTAAAATAATAATTCTATTCCAGATCACGCAAGAAATAGCCCCATATAATTTCCCCAAGTAGTAAATATTTTAGATCCCAGACCATTAATAGCTGTTTTTAACCCTTGTCACGAAATTGTTTGCAATGTTCTTTTTTTAAAAACCAAATTTGATATAAAAATATATATTTAATAATTCATCATTTAAAACCAATATCAAAAGTTTTTTATTTGACTACTACATCAAGCATGCAATTTTCCGTTACGGTTTGTTTTTTAATGTTAAATAAGTATACGCAGCTTCCACACGCTGCAGCACGTGGATCGTTACAAATAGTGATTGTGTCTGTCCGATAAGCCGGACAGGTATCACCACAGATATGCAAGAACAAACTTACTACAAAACAAGTAAGAAAATTATAGTCGGTCTAGACCGACTATACGATACCCTATACCATGCGTTTAGAAACCCTATCTCTTAGGCCCAACTAACTGGACATTGAAAATAAGCAAAAAACAAATTTCAGTGGGATTTTTATTAATTTTTTTGGCTGCAGATATGAAAAAGTTCATATCGGATGCTATATCTATAAAGGGACTAGGTCCAAAAATGGACCGATCCTGATCATGTTTGGTAAAGTCTCTTGTATTTTGCAAAAATATGTACAAACAAAATTTGAGAAGAATCAGTGCAATATTTTTGTTTTTTAATAGATTTAACTGAAGATCGGGAAGCAGCTCTATATGGGGTCAAGGGGATCACTTTTGGACTACTCATTAGTGGATGTAATGAACGCATACAAACCCAATTTGAGTTAGATCTATATGACAATTTGGATCTTATGCCAATTTATGTCGATTTCATATGGGTAATTTGTATAGGGGCTAGGTCTGAACATGGACCGATTCTCACCAATTTCAATAGCGTTCATCCCATGGCCGATAAAAGCTTATATGTCAAATTTCATCAAAATATATTCATATTTGCGACCTGCAGTTTGATTATAAGCTTTACATGGACACACAGACGGACGGACGGACGGACGGACGGACGGACATTGCTAAATCAACTCAGAAAGTGATTCTGATTCAATCGGTATAATTAAAGATGGGTCTAGGTCAAATATTTTTGGTTGTTACAAACAGCAGCACAAAGTCATTATAATCCCAAACCACATAGTGGTATAGGGTATAAAAAGAGGTATTAAGTGTATTTTTTTACTACAAAATATATGTCAAATTAACCATAAGAGGCTGTTGCTCTTCAACTGCAAACGATGTCTTAGCTTCTGAACCAGCGGAAAAGAAAAAGATATGCAGAGGCAGAAAGAAAATTTTAAATGAAAATTTAGCTGTGAGTCTTTACGTTGCAAAGCCAAGTAACCGAAAGGCAGCTATAGTTTCGACAGAAACAGTTAAACACATTGGTGGCGATCCTTCAAACTATAATATAAGCACTTCTTCTATTCGTCGACAGCGAATTGACTTCCGAGAAATCATGGCCGAGTCATTAAAAAGTAAGTTTAACCCTGACGTTCCATTCACAATTCACTGGGATGGAAAAATGATAGAAGATATCAGCGGAAATAAAATCGTTTAACGTCTTCCAATCCTGGTATCTGGAATGGGAATTGATAAGCTGCTTGCAGTCCCAAAATTATCTGCTGGAATAGGTGTTGCAGCTGCATCTGCAGTTTTTGACACCTTACTAGAATGAAACCTAAGCGAAAAAATCAAATGCATGAGCTTTGACACAACTGCAACAAATACTGGAGGAAGAAATGGTGCATGCTTTTTGTTAGAACAAAAGATGAATAAAGATTTGCTTTGGCTGGCATGTCGTCATCACATTCTGGAAATAAAGCTTGAAGCTGTGTTTCGCCAGGCACTTCGTACTTCAACCGGACCTGAAACATTGATCTTTAAAAAATGTAAGTTGGCCTGGAGCGAAATTATTTGGAAATGAATTCAGGCTTAATGAAAGTGAAGCAGAATCAATAAGAGATGTTTGTATATTTGTTGTTACAATTTACATCAAGTATTGGTTTGTAGCCCCTTCAGCGACTTATGCTCCAAGAGATGATCTACAGCTATTAAAGGACCTACAAAATTATGATGAAGTAAATGCGTTAATTGGAACTGTAGCCATTAAAAAATTCCTTGGTCATCTTTGGAATTTATCAGAAGAGCTCGTCGCACTCGCTTTTTTTGACGACCAAGTTTCTGTTGATACAAGAAAGAAAATGGTGGACGCTTTAGATGTTGAAGGACCTGGGAACCCTTCGAAAAGAATAACATTAGGCGCCAGTCTAATAAATAAGAAACAACTAGAAAACTTTGTTTCCAAAAATACTTTAAGATTTTTTTAGCAAAACCGGCATTTCAACCAATTTCATAACGAAAAACGTTGAAGCGTGGGAAGAAAATGAGGATTACATAAATGGTAGACGCGTAGCTCCTTCTATGAGAGTTGTTAACGATATAGCAGAACGAGGAGTGGCACTGATGGAAGAATATAATAAACTACATACCAACAATGAAGAGCAAAAGCAGTATTTATTGTTATTGGTGAAAGAATGTAGACAAAATTACCCAGACTCAAATAAATCAACTTTGCTCAAATAATTATTTTAAATAGCTTAATATGCTTAATATTTATAGGCAAAATATAAATATTTTATGTCTATCAGAATAAGTTTCATAAATTGACTGCATTTTATTTTTTTTTTTTTTTAATTAAAAACTTTTTTTAATTAATATTTGTTTTTACTTTCCTTATACATTTGTAATGAATAAATACAACTTAAGATTCTGAATATAGATTTTCTAAACTTTTATTCGAGGGGTTTTAGTACCATTGTATAAATAGAGACCGAAAAACATATATACAAAACTTAAAGGAGGGTTGGGGAGGGGATTGGGAAGGGGATGCGTTTGCGTCATTTTTTTTTTTAAATAATTTTCTTAAATTAAAAGACAAATGTAAACAGATATCTTAGTATTCAATATTTTAAAATTTTCATCAAGTTTCCTGTAAGAACAGACGGACGGACGGACAAGAGTTGCTAAATCTTTTCAGAAAACGATTCAGAAAAAAATTTTATACGTTCTGTATTACAAATATCATTCAATAAAAGTGATCATAAAAATATATAAATATATATATATTTTTTTATACATGCATATGAAAAAAAGAATAGAGGCGACGATTTTTATCAAAAATTCCAATGTTTTGGATCCGGTAGCGACCCCTAAATCTTTCTTAAAAATTTTGAAAAAAATTATGTGTTATTTTTTCACGGTGGTTAATATAAATTCCGGTTGGCCCATTACAAAATCCAATTTATTATTTTATGAACCGCCCTAATGTCCACTAATGATTTCATCTTTTGCTTAAATACATGTGCAGTTATATCATGTCGTTCTCTTGGCCCTTGGCTTTCAAATAAATGTTCTTTAACTTCTTTGCATTGCGGATTTAATGTGAAAGTTATAAGAAATTAGGTCTTCCGTAATGACGCACATTCAAGCATATGTCGTGTTCCACCAACATGACTGTGGTAAAATCACCATATTGCCAATATCATTAGGATCCACATCATTGTTTATAGCATCACGCAAATGAATGTATTCTTCCGAACGTATTTGTATTTTTATATATTTTGTATTTATTTACTAAATTTGATTTTCCATTACAACTAGACACAGTATCTTATTAATTACAGTAATGAAATCAGATAAGTTATTCATTATATTTAGCATCAGTAGCTCTTAATCTGAATTTAAAATATTGTAAGTTACATTTGAAAAGCGTTAAAAAATCAAATAAAATCAATTAAAGCATTGATATAGTAATTTTCTAAACCCTATTGCATTGCATGTATTTTGCATTATATTAGGAAGTTGGTTGCAGAGACGAATAGTTAGAATAAAAATTTGACATTCACAGGCATGGTCCCGGTATTTAAATTGAATTATTCTATTTCCTCTGGAAGATCTTGCGAACCTTAGTCGTTCAAAAAGCTATTTTGGAGCCTTTGTTATAATAATTTTATGTAGGAATATAATGTTTTTAAATCTAATATAGTTGTGAAAATATGTACATGTGTAAGACAAGACACGGGTATTGGGAAACGTGATCAAATTTTCTTAATCCGAAGTTACAGCGAATAATGTTATTGAAAGTTACCGTTAGTTTCCAATTATCCCTAGAGTTGCACCCTGTGAACACCTCAGATGCATATAGTTATGTTGGTAAAAGATATGTTTTAGCAAGTATCAATCTTATTTTCGGTGGAGTAAAGTGCTGTGTTAACCATAAGCTTCTTAACTTACTACAAATTCTGCCACAGGATTGATTTATATGATCTGACCAAGTCAGAGTTCCATTAAACACAACGCCGAGATTTTTTACAGAATCCACGATGTCAATTTTAAAGTCCCCAAGGAAGATATTTATCTCATTCTCCAAATGCATCACTTTCTTCTTTATTATAATATACTTAGATTTATTTGGATTAAGTCGTAGGCCATTTGCCATTGCCCAATTTAGAATTCGTTTGAGATCATAATTTAGTTCTTGAGTTTTGGAAATAATTGAATCTTTGGTACTACTTAAATATAGCTGAATGTCATCAGCGTACATCTGAATCTTAGAGAATTTAATTTGTTTTGAAAGATCGTTGGCATATATCGAATATAGTAGTGGTCCAAGGATCGAGCCCTGTGGTACCCCTCTTATAACTTGCAGTGAGTTTGAGGTGGAGCTAGCATTAGCAACAGATTGTGATGCGTTAATGAGATATGACGACATGAGTCTAACTGATAATTCAGAAAAGTTAAAAAACTTCTTCCGTTTGAGGCATAAAATTGAGTGATGCACCGTGTCAAAAGCCTTTGAGTGGTCCAATAAAACCAAAAAAGATATTTTACCATCATCCATGTAGCTTCTTATCTCCTCAACTACATCAGGTAAAGCTGTTATACAGCTATGTTGGGGTCTGAAACCTGATTGACGCTCTGTAAGTAAGTTGTTGTCGTTTAAATACCTAAAGAGCTGTCTGTGTAAAAGGTGCTCGAAAACTTTTGAGAGATATGGAAGAATTGCAATCGGGCGGTATTCGTTACCCGTTTTTTCGGTAACGATTATGGAGTTAAGCAAGTACATTATGAAACGGACAATCCATGGTAAAATAATTTTTATAAATCTGGGGTGTACATTATCAAGGCCTACTGCATTCGATTTAATATCATTGGATTGTTTGGATTGTTAGATGGACAATCATCATAGAATTCGTTATTTACGGCTGGTAGAGGAATATTTACAAAGGCTTCATTTAGCGCATTAATGCCAACATTCATTGATTGATTAATTGTCTTATTTATTCCAATTTCGCGTATTTGTTTCCAGGTTTTTTTTACTTCCAATAGCTGTATTAAATTTGTTAAAATAATAAGAAGACTTATCATGCCTTATTTTGGAAACAACCGCTTTCCTAGCCATCTTACATTCGTCGCGATATTCTGATATTCTGTAACGTTTCCACTTCTGATGCAGATTATCACGGTGTTCTATTAGCATCTTGGTTTACATTGAAAACCAAAGTCTATCTCCATTTTTAAGAGTTTTCGTTTTGATGAGGACATGTTTGTAGCAAATTCCTAAAATTTTGCATTAAGAAATGACAGTTGTTCTCCAACAGTCGGTAAATAGAAAATTTGATCCCATGGAGTAGAGCAAAGATCATTTCCCAAAGGCAAGATATCAGTATTATCAAAATCACAATAAGTAAATGTTTGGGGCCGGGTTTCGTATGATAAAAAGATCGTGCTTCGAGAATACTGGTGCTGCTAACTGATCAAAATTAAGGACTTTACTTTTATTGCTGGTAAAGAAAAGATCAAGCAAAGTGCTATTTGTTGACGTGAATTGTGTAGGTGTCGTTGTGTTGACAGCTGACAAGTTAAACATCGAGTGGTAAGATTTGAGTCTTCGAAAAGGCTGTTATTGAAAATACCTGATATAATGACTTCAGAGTATGACATTGATGAAAGCTTCAGCTTCGTGATAAGACTATCAAACTTTATCCGTTTGTATGGACTGTATACTTATATAGTTTTGTTTCAGTTTAAATTTTCGCATACATATCAAAAATGTATTGATGCAAAACTTAAGGCAATGCAATATAAAATTTGATTGTATTAATTTTGTCGAAAAATTAATCGATACGCGTACCTTATTATCAGTTACCGTACCTGCCATAAAAAGAATTAAAAATAAATTCCATTATGAATTCACATATTTTATACTATCACAAAAGTTAGCGTAAAACGCATATGCATTGATAATATTCTATGGTCTTTCCATCAGTGAAAGTAGACCTTTCCAACGCGTACATTGGTTTTTAAATCGGTAAAACAGTTCAGTTCAGTTTAGATGGTCTAACACACAGCGTTTGATTTTTATAAATATCGATAGAGATATTACATTTTAAATTTTTTTTAAATTTTTTGCAAAAATGAATAATTAAATTCAACGAAAAGTACAAATATATGTTTCTAATATGTCAGTACATCTTAGTTAAAATGTTACATAAATTGTATTTTTCTTTTCTATTTATTTTAATTGAGCGACCCTAAAAGAATACTTTTGCGTTTAAAATTAATTGGCCTCAAGATCAAATGTTTTTTCTTTATATATTGTAGGACGATTTATACAATTACTTTGGATCGAATCACTAGTAGGTACTCATCAGTAACGAAAATCAATAGATAGTTTGCTTAATAGATGGATAAACACATTTAACAGCAATATGTATGTAGTATTTGAGTAAATTCTTCACAAATGAATGTTAATGGGGTGTTTTTAGTTCTGTGATGCGTATGTGTGAAATAAAATTTTATATGAATGCAAGAAACATCAGCTCTTATACCTTGAGATAACAAACCAATACAATTGAATGAACTGTATACCTTGCAATTTGTTTTCTTTATCTACTCCAAGATAATTACTTCAAGTATCAAAATTTTGTCTAGACGAAAAAGTTCAATCGCATTGTATAAACACAGATTAAATATTTATGCTATTTATTTCTAAAAATGTTTTCATTTACCTACTTACTGTCACTCAACATAGAGCAAACCATATTGTTTGTATTTTGTATGCAGTAGATTAAAGATATTTAGAAACAATTTATTTTTCTTGTATATGTCCAGTCGAGTACCATTCAATTACAGGTTTTTATTTCACACTTTGTACATGAGTTACCAACAATTAGCTTTCCAAGACATAAAGACCGACATTTATTACTTAAGAAAGCATATAAATAATCCACTTCGCAAGTATAACTTTTGAAGCAGAATTATTGTTGTAATATAATCAGTCTAATGAGATATGTTTTTTTATTATTATTTTTTTTAGTCTACGGAATAAATCCTTCCAGACATTAAAATCATGAAATATTATAACATACATATTTGAATATATGATATGAATAATATGTGAACTTAACAGTTTAAGTGCAAAAAAATGTTATGCTTTACAATATTAACATTTAGAGAAAAATCAACGAATTGATACAAATCATTAAGTTAGTACATAATCATCTAAACGGATCGGCGCACAGTGGACCATTTCACAAGAAGCCGGTCAAAAATCCATAAAGTTTGATTGGATTGAAATTTTGATATGCGGAGGGGTTTTTTTTTGTTTGGTAGGTGGACTTTAGACTTTAATTTTTGCTATAAAACCTAAATTTCGACTGATAATAAAAAAGTTATGTCGGGTTTAAAATAAATTTTCATTTTTAGTTGAATTTTATTACAAAAGAGAAGTGTTAAAAGGTTAAAAAAGGATTTTTTTCTATGTTTTATTTTTTCAGTTAATTTTACAACTAATACTTTCTAGAGATTTCGTAAGCTAAATTATATCAGAAAATGGTAAACTTTGGCCCCCTTAAACATTTTAGTCCTTATGTTCGCAAGGGCCAAAGGTCGGCTTTTTTTGAAAGAGCCCAAATGTAAAAGTTATCTGATATTGGTTCGATATAGAGAAGTTTCAATGAAAAAGTCGTATGTTTTTACGTTGGTTAAAAAAATTTTTTTTTGTGTAGCATATAACCTAAAGATTTGCAGGCTTTTCAAATAAATGTTGTTAAGTTCTCGCATGCTCTAGTTCTCCGGCTCCAAGGAGCCACGACAGCTAAAATATAAAAAACAAAAATTTAAAGTATACTTGAGAGTCATTGCATCTGTGAACTGTCTGTTGCCATTAGATGGAAACTGAAACATTATGCCCATCCCTACCGTGATCATCTACGAGTATTTCCGAAAACAAATTATCCTGATGATCCCTAACAAAAATGTTTCGCTACCTAGCTAGGTTTTGCCTTTAGAATCAAAAACTAGAGAGTTTAGCAATTCATAGTAGCTAGTTTATTCAGTGAATAGATAAAAAAAAAAAAAAAAAAAAAAAACATGCTAATTTCATAACTTGTAATAGGTATAATAATGAAATATTTTTTTTTCCCAATATATTCAAATAAATCATTAATTTTGAATTTAAATATATAAAAACAGAAAAATTAAAACAAATTTTATAACAAAATTTATAAGAAAATATAAAACAAAAATAATACCCAATTTTAGAACAAAATTTTAACAAACCTTATAGAAAAATTTACAGAAAAATTTATAGAAAAATGTATGGAACAATTTATAGAAAAATCTACAGAAAAATTTAATATAAAGTGTATAACAAAATTCTTATATTTAGGCAAACTTAAAAAAAAATGTAAATACAAAATTTACAGAATCATATTGAGCTTGACACCCGGTATTGATATTTAGAATAGAAGAAAACAGAATCGAAACTAGGTCAAGTTGAGGTAGGTAAGTTATTAGAATTTAAAAAAAAGAACGACGGACGGAAGCGTCAAAATCACTTTAAAAGAGGGGCTGATTTAGATTGACAAAAGAAGATTTTAATAACTTACAGAACATTACTAAGTGCTGCTATTCCATAAATATGTGAACAATATGTGAAACACTATTTTATTTTGAAAACACACTTTTCAAACATTTTTTATAAATTTATAGATTTTAATTTAACCTTGTCTTCTCTTGTCGCTTTTCTATACTTTTCTTCTTCTAGCTAACTATACACTTTTTTTAACTTTATATTTATCACACACAACACAAATCCATATCAGATCTCATTATTTATATCATAACATTTAATTAATTTAGATATTTTCACTACTTTTAGACAATATTTTTAATATTTTGATTTATATATATATATTTTATTTTAATTTAGTTGAATTATTTTTGTTTTTAGTAAAAAGCACTTGTTCTTTCATATTGTAAGTAGTGAAAATAACTAAATGTAAAAATATATGTAATCAAATGACACTTACGGTTGTCGCAGTTAATCCATCGATGAATGGCCATTCAGCAATTTCTGGATAGTATGT
The DNA here is from genome assembly GCA_963682025.1 of Cordilura impudica. Classification (NCBI taxonomy): domain Eukaryota; kingdom Metazoa; phylum Arthropoda; class Insecta; order Diptera; family Scathophagidae; genus Cordilura; species Cordilura impudica. The sequence continues at coordinate 155,048,932 of OY821520.1, forward strand.
GGGAGAGAGACGAAATATAAATTTGATTGATGGTGTGATCGATTCTTAATTTTTTTTTTTGAATTCCTCTTTTACTTATTCTGCATATCTTTCTATGATAAAAAAAATTTCCAACATGTTTCCAAGCTTATTAGCAACATTATGTAATGTTCCTAGTAGAGAAATTTGGAACAGTTTCTACTAATGTTACCTAACCCGGAGTTTTTATAAAAAAAAATAATCACTCAAATTGATGCTGTTGATTATTAAGAATATTTAAATGATGATGAAGATAATAATGAAAAATTGGCGTTAAATTTCAGTATACATTCGAGATTTTGTTGGACATTTGAATAATTCTAAGGCGATATCGTGCATGAATAATTGCTGGTTACTAATGTAGCTATATTAGATGGTATTTTTCAGCTCTTTCTGATTTTAATATTCTGTTGTGGTAAATTTTGAAGATTAATGCAAGGTGTTTAAGAAATATGGGACTTGGCTCAGATATTAGGATCCCAAACTCCTTGTGCAACTGATTTTTACCAAACCGGTCTGACGCAGAATATTATTTCTTTAAAAGTGCCAATTGTTTTAGATTTTAGGTGTTCGGAGTGTAGGCTTATTATAACCAATTCCAAGAATTTAAAATATGATGCCAAATCTATAGAAATAATTGGTCTTGATTAGAAAGGAATATAAAATTTATAATAAAAATTTACCCGTAAGGATGTGGCACCAAGGATTAAGTGTGCAAAATTTAATTTTATCCTTTAACTCAGGATTATATTCCACATTTGTTAGTTGTGGGAGTAAAAAAAATTATTTGTTTTTTCCCAAACTTTTGAAAATTTTATTGAAAATGTGGTGTAATTATATAATTTTGTATTTTATCACACTGTTTTAGCAAAATTTTAATAATTTCTATGACTTTCTAACTTAAAATTTTATTGGTTATGAAATGGTTTTTATATGGTTAGCAGATATACAAGTCAAATTGCAGAATAAAAAATGGCCAACTACAACTGTATATGAAGGTAACTAGTTACCAATACATCTTAAATTCAATTTTTTTTTCTTTTGCGGGTGGTGAATATTTTAAGATATTAAGTCAAGATTGCCGGATTGGAAAATATGTGGTAATTTTAGCGATTTTTCAATCTTTTACAAATTTTCTAGTTTTAACAACATTTTGACATTTAAATTTTCCATCAATAGAAAATAAACATTTTAAATAAAATGGTTTTAAATGGGTACTTAAACTTGGTATAGTAAATTTGATATATTTATTTATTAATTTGAAAAATAACTTTAATAGAATTTAAAATACTAAACTAAACGTTAAAATTCTATTATCGTGATAAAAATATTGTCTCTCACTTTCTACAATTGTCTTTTTAAATATTTCTATATCAATTTTTATTTAACTCTTTCTTTTAACCCATACTCTCTGTCTGTCTGTCTGTCGTGGTTCAACCCCATTCCCCCTTATCCAATTGATCTGAAACTCACAGTCTTGTTGTGACTACAGATTAATTTTGGGGTAGTTACGCACAGTCACTCATAGTCACGCACAGTCACGGAGTGATCTAGATGTCATTTTCCTTCATCCGATCGATCTGAAACTTGGTCCATGAACTTGCTGTGAAAAAAGATTAACTTTGACTTAGTGACGCACAGTCACGGAGAGATTTAAAACGGATTTTCCCTCATTCAATCAATGTGAAACTTGGTCGCTATACTTGCTGTAAAGAAAGTTTAACTTCGACATAGCACGCACAGTCACGCATAGTCAAGCACAGTCATGGAGTGACTTAAAACCCATTTACCATTATCCGATCGATCTGAAACTTAGTCAATAGATTTGCTGTGAAGAAAGATTAACTTTGACATAGTCACGCACAGTTACGGAGATATTAAACCTCACTTCCCCTCATCCGATCGATCTGAAACTTTGTCCATAGACTTTTTGTGGCCAAAGATTAAATTTAATATAGTCACACGCAGTCACGCATAGTCACGCACAGTCACGGTGTTGCGAGAATCAGCCCAAGCGCTGAGTTTCCACTAGATCTTGAATGGTAAATACAAAACTCAATTTGGTGTTCATTTAGGTTTTATATTTAAGCATTCAAGATCTAGTGGAAACTCTGCAATTTGGCTGATTCCCGCAACAAAATTAAAATTCTTTCTTAGTGTGAGAATAAAATAATGATCGGTGTTTAACCTTTTAAGAATAATTCCCAAATGATTTAATGTTACGATTTGCTAAAATATGCGCGCAGTAATAAGCTTGGGATATTCTTTACTTTTGACGTTTAAAATTAGATATAACAAATAGAAATAATCGAAAAATAAGCTAACTAATCTAATCGATAAATAATTGGGTGACAGTGGCGGTAACAGTCCCGAAGTGATTTAAACCCCATTTCCCCTCTTCCGATCGATCTGAAACTTTGTCCATAGACTTGTATTGACCAAAGATTAATTTTAAACTAGTCACGCAATATCACGCATAGTCACGCAGAGATTCAAAACTCATATGCATGAGCAATGAAAGAGTTTTAATAAAAACTTTGTTTTTATTGGTTAAGTTATTGTAAATTTATAAAATGCTTAAATTTTTAAATCAAGAAAAATTGTTAACTATATAAAAAAAAGGAGTATAACTCATTATTAGTGAACTGAAAAATTACTTTAAATCAAACAATTTTAGTAAATATTTCTTATAAATAACCTTGATGTTCATCTTCTAGAAGTTGTTCAGCTTCTTCGACTAATTCAACAGAGGTAGTTTTCCATTTTTGTCCAATGTTGGATATATATGGATCTGAAGTGCACAATGAAACAGTGATAAGTAAGGTCTTCATTAGTGCAACAATGTACACTTTCCTTGTGTTGTTCTCGTGAAAGAATCTGTGGTTTTGTTCCTTTTTTCTTGCGGTTCTTCAGATGGTTCTCCTATTGGTACCATATTGTTTTGCATTATTTGTTCCTCATGGTACACAATTTTATGTACTGTGGATGGCATATATTTCTAAGAGAAATTTTCGTTATAAACTATAGCTGTTTTATTGGTGTACTCTCCGAATTTTTTTTGCTTTTATCTCTCTGCCGCATGCTAGAACTCATAATATAATTTTGAATCGTCTTTTTAATTCATAATCTGTGATAATGTTGCAGTTTCTGGATCGGAAGAAAATCTCCTTGCAGTATTTACATCATTTGAGTTTCTTTTCCTTGTTTTGGTTAGTCGGTTATGAGGCATAGCTTTCTTTGGTTTTTTGCTTTCTTTTTTCTTCATTTTCTTTGTTTTTTCTCACCGTTTCTCCTAACGGACCAAACTTCAATTCATAACCCAATTTAAGAATATGCTCAATAAAACGTATTCTAGCAGGAAGAGGGGACATTCCAAATTCGTAGGCTTCCTTAAAACTATCGTATTGTGGTAGGGGTTGGCTTAATTGACTTGATGTCTTTTGGTATATAATGCAGCTTGACGATGACTTTGTTTCAGTTAAAGTTTGTGCAAGTTTTCTAGCAATCATTGTGAGACACATTTTAAAATTTCCTTCAATATCTTGGTCATCAAATTTAAATATTACTGGTTGAAGTTCTTTAGTTTGATTTTTTATTTCTTGAACTTCCTCAGTTATGACAACTTTGGTTTCCTTTTTGAATGCAAATTTTATTGGTCTGCAATACTTTGTTGAAGAAGGAATTTAATTTTTCCATACATGAATTTCAGTTGCTTTGCTAGTTGATGACTCTAAGCCGCTATAAATTTTTATTAGCGCAATGGAATAAAAGATACCATAAATAAGTTAGCTTCTGATGAGTTTTCGGCATTATATTGCTTGTATTGTTTCTGACCAGATTATCTGTTACATCCCCATTTAGAAATTAAAGTAATGCTGTTATTTCCATTTTTTTTAAATGACCAGTATCAAGCGTATTTACCAATTGTTCTGCAGTATGCTCAAGGAGATCTTGCAATTTTGTTTCTGCTGAACTTAAAGTGACACTAATAGGAGATTGTGAAGGTAAGCATTCTTTTTTTTGGCAAATACTCAATCTAAATACTCTGGAAAAATCCCACAATTCTTTTCATTGGTTCGCTTCCGCAATTCATTGTGTTGATTTTTCGTCAACTTCAAATCCAGAAATGGTCACTAGGCCAGTGACCAGAAGTAATCTTTGCCACAGGAATTACCCTACCAATTTTCCACAACTTTGGGAACATCGATGTAGTTAGACAATGATTGAACATATGCGTAAGGCGTCCTACAATAAAGGCTAATGTCATCTTCAGGGACTTAGTAGATACCCGATCTTCGCCAACTGCATTAGATCTAACGTTTCTAATGGCATAACACACATCCACTTGGGTAACAGCAGTGAATTCAAAAGTAGGAATGCCGTTAGCAAGAGATTGAAGGTGAGATCTATTATTGGGGCTATATGTCATAGTGGTTGTGCAAAAGAAATCATTTAACTCATCCGGGTCCAGACAGCAATCGGAAGATCCGGGAGTGGATGCCTAATTTCTTCATATTCTTCCATAACTTCGAGCAAAATAATTCCTCTTTGCTTGACGAGTAACAAAATTTGCTTGATTTCTAGCCCTGTTATACTTGGTCACTCGCCAAGTATTACACTGGAAAAATCAGTACTTTAAAAGAAGGCTTTTTCCCCGTTTTTTACTGGTGAACAAAGGTTTTTAATTTTTACAGATTGGAGATTTTACGTTAGAGTGGACTAAAAAGTATTATATATTAAAACGTACGAAGGTTAAGACATTGTAAGTATGTTAAACTAAAAAAATGTTATTCCACTATTTGTATATTGAGATTTCGTGTTTTCTTCAATTTGTAGAATAAAGTAAAAGTAGTGATTTTTATTAAATATAATGCATTTGTATTTAGACAATGAATTTTTTGAAAACCTAAAACTTTTATAGGAATTTAAAGAGTTTTCTACAATATGTCTTATCATTGTACTTTTTCACTTTTCGTCCCACTCTAATAAACATGATCATTTAAATAAGTTTCTGATGTGCTAGGTTACATATTTATGACACCAATAACAAAAATTACAGTAACGAAAATAAAGACAAAACAAAATTCAAAACTACGAACAAGTGTTAGCTATTGAGTTGCAGCATATTTTGATTTTTTCGGAATCCACAAGCTAAAATGCCATAGTTCATCATTATGGGAAGAGTTTTACCCGATCTCACCCAGTAACACTTTGGAACTCTATATTTATTTAAAAAATAATTTCTTTTTGTTAATATTCAAAAAGAATATTTATAAATATTATCTACAACATTTTTGTAAAAAAAAATTATCAACAATATATTCCAAATCCTTCCATTTAAAAAAGTTTTGATTTTAGAATAAGTAACCAAAAAAATATACTTGAAATATGTAGTTTTTTACATTTTAACATTTTGCCCTCAATTAGCGAAAATTATTGAATATTGAGAGAGTACAACAAAAAAGTAAACAACTTGAAACATTTTTTGGACAGCAATTGATGACGGATTTTATGTGCTTTAACCCGGTACCAAAGCGTATTACAATATATTTTCTTCAAATTTTCAATTAATCCATACTTTTGACACATTTCAGCCCAATATGAGATATCTAACTTCACATCAGTTGTAAATTTGAATCTATTGATAAATGCGTTAGCACTCTAAACCAGGAACTATAGTAAATCGAGTTTATTTGTGGACTACGGCTAATGGTCTTGCCTTATTATCAAAAAAGGTCGTCATCTTTTTATACGCCAAACATAGCTATCAACAATGAACTAAGTGGGATTGTAGAGTCGGCTAAGAACATCAGAATAATTTTCAATAACATTCTTACTGGGTCAATGCCCTTTTTATTTATTTATTATACGGTTGTTAACTTTTTGCCATTTGCGATACGCAGATTAGACGGAAAATGAACGTGGTATTTAATTATATTGTGCGTTGTATTTATGGTCTGAAAAGATATGACAGTATCTGTGCTCCTTCTATTCAATCTTATATTAGATCTGATAATCTATTAAAAATGGAAATTTTATTGTTAATGCATAAAATAATATATACTTGCCAGCCAGTACGTCTTAATTTTTTGGAGATCTAATAGGGGCAGAAGATCTATATGTTATAGATATCAAAGCCTAATGTCTGAGTGGCAATTCTCCGTAAATGGAATGCGTCTTTGGCACTTAATTCCACACAGCTATCAAATTATAAGTAACGCACTTCAGTTAAAAGAAACAACATTTTTAATCATTTCTCACAATTAATTTTTTTAGGAACAATTAAATAACTAGAATATTGTTTTTATACCCTATACCACTATGTGGTTTGGGTATAATGACTTTGTGCTGCTGTTTGTAACAACCAAAAATATTTGACCTAGACCCATCTTTAATTATACCGATCGAATCAGAATCACTTTCTGAGTTGATTTAACAATGTCCGTCCGTCCGTCCGTCCGTCCGTCCGTCTGTGTGTCCATGTAAAGCTTGTAATCAAACTGCAGGTCGCAAATATGAATATATTTTGACGAAATTTGGTATATAAGCTTTTATCGGCCATGGGATGAACGCTATTGAAATCGGTGAGAATCGGTCCATGTTCAGACCTAGCCCCCATACAAATTACCCATATGAAATCGACATAAATTGCCATAAGATCCAAATTTTCATATAGATCTTACTCAAATTGGGTTTGTATGCGTTCATTACATCCACTAATGAGTAGTCCAAAAATTATACCTTTGACCCCATATAGAGCTGCTTCCCGATCTTCACTTAAATCTATTAAAAAACAAAAATATTGCACTGATTCTTCTCAAATTTTGTTTGTACATATTTTTGCAAAATACAAGAGACTTTACCAAACATGATCAGGATCGGTCCATTTTTGGACCTAGTGCCTTTATAGATATAGCATCCGATATGAACTTTTTCATATCTGCAGCCAAAAAAATTAATAAAAATCCCACTCAAATTTGGTTTTTGCTTATTTTCAATGTCCAGTTAGTTGGGCCTAAGAAATAGGGTTTCTAAACGCATGGTATAGGGTATCGTATAGTCGGTCTAGACCGACTATAATTTTCTTACTTGTTTTGTTTTGCTTTTTTTTTAAATAAATAGTTAAATGTATGTAATTAAAATTAGTTAAATATGTATTTTAAGTAATATTGTGTGAGCGTAATATGGGACTCAAGTCTTGTGCATGAAATCTATATCTATACTAATATTATAAAGAGGTAATGTGTGTTTGTTTGTTTGTTTGTTTGTTTGTTTGTTTGTTTGTTTGTAGAGGGTAATCTCCGTAACTACACATCTGATCTTCCTGAAATTTTCACAGAGTCTTACTCCGGATATGGGAAGTGCTATAGGCTATAATTTTTTAAATATTTTTTGTGGGCGTGGCACCTCCCACACAAAGTAAATTTTTAATATCATATAAATATATTGAGTACTATGATAGGCAGAGCTTTTCAAATTTGTGTGAGGTCACCTATTGTTAATATTAGTAGCTACGCCGAAAATGGGCGGGATCGGATAAGTGGGCGTGGTAGCTCCCATACAAGTAATAATTCAATATTATATATCTCAAGTACTGTGATAGAGAGAGCTTTTCAAATTTGTCTGATGCCCCCTATTATTAATGTGAGTAGTCGGACAAAAAGTGGGCAGTATCGGACCAATAGGCGTGGCACCTACCATACAAATTAAATATAAAATGCCATATATCTGGAGTACTATTATAGTGGGAGTCTTGGGACTTTGTGTGAGCCCATAAGTTATTCATTTGATAAGTTAGACAAAAATGGGCGTGATCGGAGCAGTGGGCGTGGCACCGCCCATACAAAGTAAATATATGATATCATATAACTGGTGTACTAAAAAAGGGAAGCTTTGACACTTTGCGCGACACCATCAGATCTTAGTATGTGGAGTCGGACAAAAAATTGGCGGGTTCACACCAATGGGCGTGGCACTCTCCATGCAAAGTAATTATTTAATGTCATATATCTGGAGTACTGTAAAAGAGAGAGCTTTGTGGCTTTGCGTGAGCCCATATGTTTTTTGTATGATTAGTCGAACAAAAAAATGGGCGTGATCGAAACAGTGGGTGTAGCGACGCCCATGCAAAGTAGATATCTAATATCATATAACTTGTGTACTATAAAAGGGAAAGACTGGACATTTTGCATGAGTCCATCAGATATTAATGTGAGTAGTCCAATAAAAATTGGGCGGGATGGGATTTGTGGGCATGGCACCTCCTATGTAAAAGATATGAAGCACTACGAAAGAGACAGTCTTTTGACAAGTTCATTAGTTATCAATGTGATTTGTCGTGGAAAATATATCGCCAAAATCAAAAATCGCCAAACCCGAAAATTGCGAAAATGAAAATCGCTCAAAAATAAAAATCTTCAAAATCAAAAATGGACAAAATCAAAAATCGCGAAAAAGAAAATTGCCAAATGATATTCTAATATGGATAATCCATCTTCTTCTCATGGCCAGCTACATGTACCTTGCTCTACGGTAGGAACGCCGAAAAATCTGATTACTGTTGTACCGAATGAAAAAACAAAAAATATTGTATATCAGCATCAGCAAGCATTGAAATAAAAAATCTATAATAATGATCTGTACTAACATAATAAAGAGATAATATTTGTATATTTGTTTGTTTGTAGGAGGTACTCTCCGTAACTACTCATCTGATCTTCCTGAAATTTTCACATAGTCTTACTGCAGATATGGGAGTGCTACAGGCTTTAGTTTTTTTAATATTTTTAGTGAGCGTGGTACCTCCCATCCAAAGTGCATTTTTAATATCATATATATTAAGCACTATGATAGAGAAAGCTTTGCAAATTTGTCTTAGGTCATCTATTATTAACGTGAGTAGTCAGACAAAAAAATGGGCGGGATTAGACAAATGCGCGTGGTACCCCCACACAAACTTAATATTAAATGTGATATATCTGAATTACTGTATTAGTGAGGGCCTTGGGACTTTGCGTGAGCCCTTTCATAACAATTCGGAAGGGGAGGGGAGGGGGAGGGTGTAGCGAAGCACACCGGGTTACATCTAGTAATATTATAAAGAGGTAATGTGTGTTTGTTTGTTTGTTTGTTTGTTTGTTTGTTTGTAGGAGGTAATCTCCGTAACTACTCATCTGATCTTCTTGAAATTTTCACAGAGTCTTACTGCAGATATGGGAAGTGCTATAGGCTATATTTTTTTTTTTACATTTTTAGTGGGCGTGGCACCTCCTACACAAAGTAAATTTTTAATATCATATACATATATTGAGTACTATGATAGGGAGAGCTTTGCAAATTTGTGCGAGGTCACCTATTGTTAATATTAGTACCTACGCCGGAAATGGGCGGGATCGGATAAGTGGGCGTGGTACCTCCCATACAAGTAATATGTCAATATTATATATCTCGAGTGCTGTGATAGATAGAGCTTTTAAAATTTTTTTGATGTCACCTATTATTAATGTGAGTAGTCGGGTGCAAAATGGGCAGTATCGGACCAATAGGCGTGGCACCTGCCATACAAAGTAAATATAAAATGCCATATATCTGAAGTACTGTAATAGTGAGAGTCTTGGGACTTTGTGTGAGCCCATAAGTTATTCATTTGATTAGTTAGACAGAAAATGGGCGTGATCGGAGCAGTGGGCGTGGCACCACCCATAAAAAGTAAAAATTTAATATCATATTTCTGGAGTACTGTAAAAGAGAGAGCTTTGTGGCTTTGCGTGAGCCCATAGGTTTTTTGTGTGATTAGTCGTGCGTGATCGAAGCAGTGGGCGTAGCACCGCCCATACAAAGTAAATATCTAATATCATATAACTGGTGTAATGTAAAAGGGAAAGACCCTACATTTTGCATGAGTTCATCAGATATTAATGTGAGTAGTCCAATAAAAATTGGCGGGATGGGATTAGTGGGCGTGGCACCTCCTATGTAAAAATATGAATCACTACGAAAGCGACAGTCTTTTGACAAGTTCATTAGTTATCAATGTGATTTGTCGTGGAAAATATATCGCCAAAACCAAAAATGGCCAAACCCAAAAATCGAGAAAAATAAAAATCGCCCAAAAAACAAAAATCTTCAAAATCAAAAATGGACAATATAAAAAAACGCTAAAAAGAAAAATTGCCAAATGATATTCTAAGTTCAGGGCCAATAGTTAAGTGTTGCCAGATCTAATATGGATAATCCATCTTCTTCTCATGGGCAGATACATGTACCTTTTGCTACAGGGTAGGAACGCCGAAAAATCTGATAATTGTTGTACCGAATGAAAAAACAAAAAACATTGTATATCAGCATCAGCACGCATTGAAATAAAAAAAATCTATACTAATATTCTATACTAACATAACAAAGAGGTAATATTTGTTTGTTTGTTTGTTTGTTTGTAGGGGGTAATCTCCGTAACTACTCATATGATCTTCCTGAAATTTTCACATAGTCTTACTGCGGATATGTGAGTGCTACAGGCTTTAATTTTTTTAAATATTTTTAGTGGTCGTGGCACTCCCATACATAGTAAATTTTTAGTATCATATGTATTAAGTACTACGAAAGCTTTGCAAATTTGTCTCAAGTAATCTATTATTAACGTGAGTAGTCAGACAAAAAAATGGCCGGGATTAGACAAATGCGCGTGGTACCCCCACACAAACTTAATATTAAATGTGATACATCTGAATTACTGTATTAGTGAGAGCCTCGGGACTTTGCGTGAGCCCTTTCATAACGATTCCGAAGGGGGAGTGGTAGGGAGAGGGTGTAGCGAAGCACACCGGGTTACATCTAGTATAAAATAAAAATATAAATAAAAAAATAAATAAATATCAAGCGTATTACAAAAATATTATTTTTTCGTTTAATATTTGTTTTTGTTAGATGGGTGATCACCATATTGCTATAATTTTAATTAACTCAAAATTTTTATTAAAAATTGTATTCATTTGTTTCAGTAGACAAATGCAAACTTTCCTATTGTTTTTTCAGTTGGGTAGAAAGTTTTATAGTAAAAGTAACTATCAAATAAATTTAATTCATTAACAAAATGTTAATGTCAAAAACAATATAAATAAAAATTTTATCGTTTGTTTTAATATTTCATTTTAATTTTTTTTTGTAATAAAAATAGTAAAGTATCAAAGCTTTATCTGTAAGAACATCATTAAAATTAATATAGATAATTTGAAGTGAAAAAAAAAATATTTAAATTATTAAATTACTTATTTAAGGCTATTTAACTACAAAATCGGATAAAATCTCGCCAAGAAATAGCAAATTCCCCAGACCACTTTTGTGCCAAAAAACACTAGGTCATGAATATTGATGGCAGTTTCTTCAACTTTTGAAATTGATTAAAGCCAAACTTTTTTTTATCTCTAAACTTAGTTATAAGCACTCAGATGTGAAGTATTATTTTATTACCACGTTGTTAACATATTGATGAGACCGAAAATGGGTAATTGTTTGATAATGTTTTGAAAACTCATTTTTAAAGTTTCAAAAAATTTTCTAGAAAAAAAAGAAAGATAAATGGATCTGACACTTTAACGGTTTGTAAAATACATTCTAGAGTTTAACGGTGTGAGTAAATTCCTCTTCCAAAATTTTTTTATAAGGATTTATTTGCGGATTTCGAGAAAAAATTATATTTTTGTAAATGTAGATAGTTTTTCTAAATACTTTGTATCAAAAATTAAACAGTTTTCTACTTTTGGATGTTTATTACATATTAATAACCTAGGTTTCAGTAAAAAATAATATGACCCCATTAACCCTTTTGAACTTGGGGTCACATATGCCTCCAAGCTAATAAAAAACAATTTATTAAAAAAATTCAAATGTTTTGTAAGTTCTGTTGAATTTTTAGATGTGATCCTTAAAATATAATAACCAAATGTGCAAATACCCCATCCTAAAAGTTTGGAATAAATCAAACAACGTTATACCAAACTTTGAATTTTGGCGTATTTAAAAAAAAGGAAATACCGAAAAATAATGTATTGTTGTAGTAAACTAGATGCAACCCTTATTATTGATTGATAACTAAAATTCTGCAATATTTTGCGAAAACTTACTCTTATGTGCTTTTAAGATTAAAATGACCTATTGTAAAAAATGATTTTAGTGTTGTAATGTATAACTGCATCGTATTTATACCTGTTTCAATTAAATCAATGTTTGTTTGATATTATTTGTAAAATGCCATAGCAATTGAAAAATATATATTCAGTTTGATTTGAGCAATAAAAGAATTAACTATATTCATTATAAGTATATACAATTTTAGTAATACACAATTTTAGTAATATATAATTTTTATACTCTATACCACTATGTGAATTATAATGGCAGCCAACTTGACATAACGAATGATGCAGAAGTTCTTATTTTTCGGACGACTTTCAGTTGCAATTCTTAGAATTGAGTCCCAAATCAATGAGCTGAAAAATGTTGTACTGTGTTAGTTTCTGGACGTTATTTTTCCTCCTGTGTCACCATTTGCCGCTCTTCTTGACGCTTAGTAGTAGAATACTGCTTTTTTCATATATCTCATTTCAGCTACATTGTTCTCACCATTGCAGTTGTGAAAGCGTCAACTTGTTTTATATGATGAACGTTATTCATCTGCACGATTTCACATACATATATACATGACATTTATATTTCGATTACAAATCTTTTTATTCTTCTGCAGTCATCACTCTCTCCAAATTATCTTTGGTGGGTGCCTAGTTTTGAAATAAATAATAAATTTGCAATGAAAGAAATAATCTGGGGGAAACATTTTACTTCTAATTCCATTCCAATTCAAAAAAATATATATCTATACTAATATAATAAAGAGGTAATGTGTGTTTGTTTGTTTGTTTGTTTGTAGGAGGTAATCTTCGTAACTACCCAACTGATCTTCCTGAAATTTTCACAGAGTCTTACTGCGGATATGGGAAGTGCTATAGGCTATAATTTTTTAAATATTTTTTGTGGGCGTGGCACCACCCACACAAAGAAAATTTTTAATATCATATACATATATTGAGTACTATGATAGGGAGAGCTTTGCAAATTTATGTGAGGTCACCCATTGTTAATATAAGTAGCTACGCCGGAAATGGGCGGGATCGAATAAGTGGGCGTGGTACCTCCCATACAAGTAATAGTTCAATATTATGTATCTCGAGTAATGTGATAGAGAGAGCTTTTCAAAATTTTCTGATGTCACCTATTATTAGTGTGAGTAGTCGGATGCAAAATGGGCAGTACCGGACCAATAGGCGTGGCACCTGCCATACAAATTAAATATGAAATGCCATATATCTGGAGTACTGTAATAGTGAGAGTCTTGGGACTTTGTTTGAGCCCATAAGTTATTCATTGGATTAGTTAGACAAAAAATGGGCGGGATCGGAGCAGTGGGCGTGGCACCGCCCATACAAAGTAAATATATGATATCATATAACTGGTGTGCTAAAAAAGGAAGCTTTGACACTTTGCGCGAGCCTATCAGATCTTAGTATGAGTATTCGAACAAAAAATTGGCGGGTTCACACCAATGGGCGTGGCACTCCCCATGCAAAGTAACTATTTAATGTCATATAAATGAAGTACTGTAAAAGAGAGAGCTTTGTGGTTTTGCCTGAGCCCATAGGTTCTTTGTGTGATAAGTCGAACAAAAAAATGGGTGTGATCGGAGCAGTGGGCGTAGCACCGCCCATGCAAAGTAGATATCTAATATCAAATAACTGGTGTACTATAAAAGGGAAAGACTCGACATTTTGCATATGTCCATCAAATATTAATGTGAATAGTCCAATATATATTGGGCGGGATGGGATTAGTGGGCGTGGCACCTCCTATGTAAAAAAATGAAGCACTACGAAAGCGGCAGTCTTTTGACAGGTTCAGTAGTTATCAATGTGATTTGTCGTGGAAAATACATCGCCAAAATCAAAAATCGCCAAACGCAAAAATCGCGAAAAATAAAAATCGCCCAAAAACAAAAAATCTTTAAAATCAAAAATGGGCAAAAGCAAAAATCGATAAAAAGAAAAAATGCCGAATGATATTCTAAGTTCAAGGCCAATAGTTAAGTGTTGCCTGATCTAATATGGATAATCCATCTTCTTCTCATGGGCAGCTACATGTACCTTGCTCCAGGGTAGGAAGGCCGAAAAATCTGATAATTGTTGTACGGAATGAAAAAACAAAAACATTGTGTATCAAAAAGTATCAAAATAAAGAAATCTATACTAGCATAATAAAGAGGTAATGTGTGTTTGTTTGTTTGTAGAAGGTAATCTCCGTAACTACTCATCTGATCTTCCTGAAATTTTTACAGAGTCTTACTGCGGATATGGGAGTGCTACAGCCTAAAATTTTTTAAATATTTTTAGTGGGCGTGGCACCTCCCATACAAAATAAATTTTTAATATCATAAATATTAAGTACTATGATAGAGAAAGCTTTGCAAATTTGTCTCAGGTCATCTATTATTAACGTGAGCAGTCAGACAAAAGAATGGGTGGGATTAGAAAAATGCGCGTGGTACTCCCACACAAACTTAATAATAAATGTGATATATCTGAATTACTGTATTAGTGAGAGACTTGGGACTTTGCGTGAGCCCTTTCATAACGATTCGGAAGGGGGGGGGAGGGGGAGGGTGTAGCGAAGCACGCCGGGTTACATCTAGTATATATATAAACTAAACTCTTTGGGAGAAAATTTTCTAAGAACAATAGGTCATAAGTTACATTTATGAGAAAAAACACCTGTTTGGCTAAAATGTCAAATTTTGATCCGCCTCTAACTCAGAGAGATCTGGACCGATCTTGTTGAAAAATTGTGTCTCATCTACTATCCAATAGGACTAACCTTGGTGCAAATTTCATCCCGAGCGGAAGACATCGGTTTCAAAAGTTGGTGCACTTGACATGAAATCCCCCATATATATGATAGAGTTACTGACTCTGTATGAAGAGAAAAAAAGTGAAAAAAGTGCCCCCTAGAAATCTAGCTTGGTTTGTTTTATAACGACTCCCAAAATCTTTCTGGTCTAGCGTTAACCAATTCCGGACCGTTTTTAAAAAAGGTATATTTTTTGTTGTTTTGAAAATATTTTAATTTTTTTCTAGGTCAACATATCCAATATTGGCACAACTTGACAGGTTTTTTCAAGACGCGTTCAACGGTGTATAGAACATGTCCAAGCATGTCCTAACTGTTGTGATATGGGTTTTGTATTAGGGGGGGTAAGGTTTTAAAAGTTAAAAAAGTCGTATTTTCATAAATCTTTTTTGAATATATGAATAATGTTGGACTATTTATTTCATATACACGTTATAGCACAACATTTGAAGAATCTTTGAAAAAATGTGGAATTAAAAATTTTATTATATACGATATATACGATATATACGATATACAGTATGAGGCCGGTGACTGGAAATGCTATATCTTCTTAAGTTTTGCTCCGATTTACTTGAAATTTTGACGCAACACTCTCAACATGTTGTAAATTCAGAAAGAGAATTGAAAAAAAAGGTTTTAAAAATTAGATAACACTAAACTACCAACACAGTGCGCAATAATAAGGCATTTGTTTTTATGAGAGCACAAAATAAAACAAGTAAGAAAATTATAGTCGGTCTAGACCGAGCTAGAGAATAAGCATAATCTAAATTTGAGTGGGATTTTTATTAAAAAGTTCATATCGGATGCTATATATATATGGGGACTAGGCCCAAAAATGGACCGATCCTGACCATGTTTGGTAAAGTCTCTTGTATTTTGCAAAAATATATACAAACAAAATTTAAGAAGAATCAGTGCAATATTTTTGTTTTTTGATAGATTTAAGTGAATATCGGGAAGCAGCTCTAAATTTAGCCTATGATTAAGAATTGTCCAATAGGGATCATTTTTGGACTACTGATTAATTGATGTAATAAATACATACAAACCCAATTTGACTAAGATTTATATGATAATTTGGATTTAATGGCAATTTATGTTGATTTCATAGGGATCATTTGTATGGGGGCTAGGTCTGAACATGGACCGATTCTCAAAAATTTCAATAGCGTTCATTAATTTAATCAAAATATATTGATATTTCCGACCTGCAGTTTGATTACAAGCTTTACATGGACACACAGACGGACAGACAGACGGACATAGTTAAATCGAATCAGATAGTGATTCTGATCCGATCGGTATAATAAAAGATGGGTCTAGGTCAAATATTTTTGGAAGTTACAAACAGCAGCACAAAGTCATTATACCCAGACCACATAGTGGTATAGGGTATAAAGATTGGCCTATCCAATTATTTTAAAATAATTTAAATATTTTGGATATATGGAATAAGGCTTTAGTTCCAGTTTGAAGCAAAATTCCAATTTGGAGGATAGAATACCAAGATAGAATATCAATTAAATTACAATAAGAATACATGTAGTTGGAATAATTAATTTTTTATACGCGAAAAAATCATGGCATTAAATAAAACGTCTCATCCTGGTGTCATATAGAAACTATGTTAACTTCTAAATTTAATAAACTCCACATTCTTGTTTAAATTTACTCCGGAGCAACATGAAAAATGTATTAAATTATTAAAATTCCATTTTTTTTTCACAGAAATGTACTTGAGAAAAGAAAAATTTTGATACCCATGTTGCATATGTTTAACCACATTTTTTCAACGCCATTAGATTTTAGCTAAAACGCGAACTAGAACATATTAAAAAAAAATAAATAAATTAATGTTATTTTCAATCGAGTAATGTTTAAAAATATGTTCATTTGATTTTCTAATTAAAACATTTTAATACAAAACCCATCAAAAATTAAATATTTTATTGAATTTCACCATAGTTAGGACACGTTTAGACATGTTCTATATACCGTGGGACGCGCCTTGAGAAAACCTATCATGTTATGCCCATATTGTATATGTTGACCAAGAAAAAATGAAAATATTTTCAAAAAAATCTAAAAAGATTACCTTTTTTAAAAACGGTCCAGCTTGGAATGGGTTAACGCTAGACCAGAAATATTTTGGGAATCGTTATAGAACAAACTAAGGTAGATTTTTAGGGGGGCACTTTTTCCCTTTTTTTTGTGAGTAGCACTAATATATATATACCACGCGCATAAGGTCGGTAGAACATTATTTTTAATATAGTTGTTGCTTCTGATTTCTATGCTAAATATATATAGGCTGTGGCCCAGTCAGTTGGATGTAATGATGCACAAAACTTAGGCCAGTTGAGAATTGTATGTCACTCTTTAACGTATGAAAATGTTCTTGTACGGTTTTGGTATTGAATCTAATACCCGTTATATTCGATTATCGTATTTATTAAATTTAAACATAATATGTAACATATAATTATTGAAACGTCACAACGTTGCATAAGAAATGTAATGGTATAATATATCGCTCCTCTTCTTATTTTTCATGTCGCACAAGTCAATTGGAGTTGGTATCTATTAGTTCTTTTTGTGTAACAATTTTGATTAAAAGACAAATTTCCTAATTAATATTGTTAAATAAGATACTTAAATTACTTTAAATATGCAGTGTTATAAGTTTTTAAAAGAAATTTATAAAAAAAACGAATTAAATACTTTCAGAAAATGCAAAATATCCAAAAGATAAAGCAAGTAAAAAGTATAACATCATTTGGTGTAGCAGTTTGTGTATTAATGTATGAATTTGTGTTAATATGTGTATTGAAGATGTTCTGTTGAGCATCCTAGAAACACACAGTAGTTGAACAAGGCATTATATAAATAGAAGTTTGTGCAATTTTAGCGGGAATATTAACAGAGAAAGAGCTTTCAACTCAAACTGATAATTATTTGAACTAAGATTAATTTCATGCTCTAAAGAAATTTTTTTAAAAAATTTAATTTAAATCAATGGTTCAAAAAAAGTCAGACTTTGTGGAGGTATTTAAGTTTACAATACGAGTATGGTTTCATAATGCAACATCCAGTTACTATAGTAATGTTGATATATGCGATCTAAATGTACAATGATGGCATCAGATGTTGTCAGTGGTAATGCTATGAGGGAAATAAATGTTACTGTCAACATGTGACATGAGGATACACATCATACAGTTATGAGAATATCAAACTCAACGTGAATTCATAAACGATTTAAATAAATGTACAAAAATATTGTGCAACCATAATTTGATAACCCACAATAATATTGATAATGGTTTAAGAAATTATATACACTTTAGTCTCTAACATGTAAGAGAATTATGGATGGAGCAAAAAATTATTTTCGCAATATGTTTTTGTAAGTTTTCTGTAAAATTTTAAGAGAAAGTTTCTTTCCAATTAGCGCTATTAATAAATCCTGTATAAATTTAATGTAAACCTAAGATTATCATCTTTGCGCAGTGTATATTGATTTTGTGCTGATATTTCTGAGTAACATTAATACATGATCTAAGTCCCCCTTATCGGTTTTTAGCCGTTTGGACGATGTTCGTCTGAATGGATGGCTATCAGTCTATCTCCGCGTTTGTCTTAAGGTCCATTTAAACTCCTCACATAAATTATAGATCGCAAGTAAAAATTTTATTTGGTCGATATTGAAACGAATGAAGATTGCTGTAAATCTAGATTTAGCCCCTATACAAATATCTCATATCAGATTAACTTAAATAATATTAAAATTCAGATTACTATCCGTCTAAGCATTACAAATCTTATGTGAGTCTGCTTGTTTATTTCTTTGTTTGTATAAATTTGGTATAACATTCAGAGAACCCACTGTAATTTCTATCGAAGAGTCTCCAGTCCTCCGAAAACAAGCATTATGTAGAGTTGATGGTTTTTCTAAAATCCTCCTATATACTAAAATTCTCCAATATCAAGCATATAACATACATATCTTACAAAGAATGCAGAGGAAGCTGTAAACAATCGGCAAAGTGGCCCGCATTAAAGTAAGGGAGTTTCCCAATAAAAGCATTATTACCTTCGAATACTGCTGCAAAATATGGAATAATCAATGGCAATAAATATGAAGCATTAGGGTGGCCCTTCATTATATGGAGAAAAAAAAAAGTGTTCAAACTCTCGGTCGCACCCCCTAGAAGTATGCGAATAGCAAAAGAACTGAGAAATATAAAGTTTTGGGCCAAACAAAAAACATTTAGAGGTGATTGAAAATTTCAAGTGTGTTTTTTATGGGGAAAATATGTCTTTCTTTCAGATTTTACGAAAATTTCGTTCTATAGATTAATTTTTCCGAAAAATTGTTATATAATTCGTGATTAGCATTAAACTATCTTTCCAAGAAGCTATAAAACTTCAAAATCGAATAAAAATTCGCCAAGAAATAGCAAATGCCCCAGATCACTTTTGTGCCAAAAAAAACTAGGTTATGAAATTTGATGGCATTTTTTTCAACTTTAAGAAATTAATTAAAGCCAACATTTTCTTTTACTCTCTATACCTGTAAGTACTCAGATATGAAGTATTGTTTTATTTCCACCTTGTTAACCAATTAAGAACCAATTGAGACCGAAAATGGAAATTTTTTTGATAAAATTTCGAAAACTCCTTTTTCAAGTTTTGAAAGATTTTCTTAAACAAAATTTAAAAAAATGATATAGCTTCATAATATCTTGTTAAACGCATTTTACAAATTAACTGTATGAATTTTTGGGTTAATCCCTATGCCAGAATTTTTTTTGGCAAGGATTTTGTTTTTGCGGATTTCGAGAAAAAAAGCTAATAAAAGACAATTTATTAAATAAAAAGAATATGAAATATAAAATTAATTCTATTTATTTTGGTGTATTTAAGGATGATTTAGTGCGCGATTTAAATTGTTTTCTGTAATCATTTACGACCTGCAATAGGTATTGCTGTTCTTTAATTTAATATTATTATATTAATTTTATATTTCATATTCTCTTGAATAAAATGTCTTTTATTAGCTTTGGGTTATTTGTGGGTCTTCTTATTTTGTTCAGAAAAATATACATAAAATTAACATAAAATAACTTTATAACAAAATTGGTTAAAAGTTGTTTTAATTTAATTAACCAAATTATTTTTCTTAAATTCTAAATAGTGGTTTCATCGAGTTTAATAGAAAAACTCGTTTTCGGTTATTTTTATTTAAAAATGTATTAAAATCCAAAGCGGATTTATCTCAAATTTTAGGAACGGAAGTTATAAACATTTAGTTATTATATTTTAAGCGTCGCATCTAAAAATTCAATAGCACTTACGAAATATTTGAATTTTTTGAATAAATTGTCTTTTATTAGTTTGGGGTCATATGTGACCCCAATTCCAAAAGAGGTAATGGGGTCATATTATTTTTTCCGAAATCCTGGGCTATAAAGGTAAACTATAACATTTAAAAGTATACAAGTGATGTATGTATGATACAAAGTATTTAGAAAGAATACATTTACAGAATATTTTACAAAAATCCCATTTTTCTCGAAATCCGCAAAAATAAAATCCTTGCCAAAAAAATTCTGGCATAGCGATTAACCCAAAAATTCATACAGTTAATTTGTAAAATGCGTTTAACAAGATATTATGAAGCTATATCATTTTTTTAAAATTTTGTTTAAGAAAATTGTCCAAAACTTGAAAAAGGAGTTTTGAAAATTTTATCAAAAAAATTTTCCATTTTCGGTCTCAATGCTTAACTGGTTAACAAGGTGGTAATACAACAATGCTTCATATCTGAGTACTTATATATATGGAGACTAAAAAAAATATTGGCTTTAATAAATTTCTTAAAGTTGAAAAAAAAATGCCATCAAATTTCATGATCTAGCTTTTTTTTTTTTGGCACGAAAGTGGTCTGGGGCGTTTGCTATTTCTTGGCGAGTTTGTATTTTATTTTAAAGTTTTAAAGCTTTTTGGAAAGATAATTTAATACCGATCCCGAATTATATAACAATTTGTCGGAAAATTTAAAGTATAGAACGAAATTTTTGTAAAATCTGAAAGAAAGTAATATTTTGTATTTCTCACTTTTTTTGCTATTCGCATATTTCAAGGGGTGCGACCTAGAGTTTGAACACTTTTTTTTATTAAGGGCCACCCTTATGAAGCATGTAAATCTTTGTGACTCATAGGCTTCTGTATTCGCTTCTGGAAAAAATGAATGATCGGTTGTTCTTTTAACTGACATATGTGCCCTATCGAAACACCTAAAACTCATCAGTTTTTTATAAATGATATCTGCAGTAAAACAATCCTCACAAAAAATTTAAAATTCAGAAATTACTTGCGATAAATCAAAAACTTGATCACAACGGTTAGAAAAGACTTAGGCCAATTCGTTATTCCAAGACTGCATCGGTGGTCGGAAGGTGGTCGGACTGTAAATTCTGGACTGCTACACAATTGCCAAAAGAGCAACTATTAAAAAAACCGCGGAGTTTTTTTTTGCAATATAGAAACCTTTTGGTACGAAATGAGTTTATCATGAGACACAAGGATTCGATTAAGTCTAAAATATATGGTCTGCAAGATATCAGATACTGTAGTTCAGTCTTGAACTCTGTTTCACAACATGCCTTTCTTCTGGTTTTTGACTTTCGAAAACATTATCACAACCAAGAAGAGCGACAGATGATAGAACTAAGGCTTGGGTAAAGGCTTCGGACTAATGGAATTAAATAACTATAATTAAGGTGCCACCATTATACGAGTACATGTACATTAGTGTTGTCCATAGATGTATGGGGAATATTTATTTTTCGATGCAAAGTGCACTTTACTTTTTTGGATTCTCTTGATAACTGAAAGATTCTGGAAAATTTTGATATTTGTTGAAACTTGAGTATCCGTGTAAATTCACAAATAGTTAGCCATCAAAAAATTGTTACGTTATCTATTCCTAATCTATTCTTTAATGTGGGAAATAACTCGAAATGCCAGAATTTGTTTAATGGTAGGAATGTTCGTCAAGGGACGGAGGGGTTAAAATATTAAAAAAAAAATTCTCTAAATTCTAAAATTTAGCCGAAAGCGCAAAAATATAATTTATTGATTGCGTTATATTGGGCCATGTGGTTAACGTTTGAGGAAATTTGAGAATTGAAAAAACTAGGATAAAATATATTGTAATAAAGAACAATCTGTATTGTCACTCAGCAGAAACAGCATCCGGAGAACAAGGATAAACTTTCGATCAGCTCAAGCAATTAATACCAAGCTATCATTTTCACCGGAGAGTGCATCATTAGAGGTTCATTTCATTTATGTAAATTTCTAAACTAATTTAATTGAGGCAACCTAATTAAACTAGGAATAACATGCTTCAGTGATAAATATTGGCGACTGCAACTACTAATTCTATTATAACAACATTTTTCAAACCGAAAATGTTTTAACAGATATTGTAACAAACAATTTGTAAATACCAAAAAACAAAAGAATATAATTAGCCAGACCGAATTGTTGATTAAATTTGTCATTTGTCAAATAAAATACAATAAAAAACTAATAAATATATTGTTATAATTTAATTTTATAACTTATAACCATACCGTGTCAAAAAGTGATAAATTTTTGTTAAAATTAAGAAATACCCGTTATTATGGAACCTAAAGATGTGTGTTTTTTCCTGGTATTTATGGTTAGAGTTTAGAAAACCTATCTGCCAATCAAGAGCCAGCACACCCAGTTATAAGCAGGTATGATTAACCGCAATATTTTACGAACGAATTAAATCAAATTTTTGTGTTAGACTAGGCACATGAACAGTTCCAAGATATATTGCATGATCTGACCAGATCCAGGATGTATTCAAGAAGCTTATCACTGTTTCTTTTTTCAGTTAAAATGTCACTAAGGCAGTGGTTGTTGCAAAGTCGAGGAGGTTATCATACGATTATGTAAGTAATGAGTTTGTGTAATAAAACTATCATTCGCAAAAACAATTATGCTAATTTAATAACATTTTATGATACAGCCATATAAGTATGTTAAAAAAAAGTGCATGTGATGGCCTAGATCAAATGTTGCTGTTCCCTATGAGTTCGGTGTAAACAAACTTCCTATGCGTTCGAATTGAGTTCGAATTGAGTTTGAAATGATTTGAAAAATAACAAATGTAGGACCCTTTTCAGTCCTAGTATCCATAGTCTCCCTAGATGTATAAAATATTTGATGTGATACGTATTACCTAATTCATTAAATGTCTTTAAAATATATAAAAAATAATAAATGGATACAGCTTTAATAATAATATTAATTTGATAATAATAATATTTTCTCCTTTAGAAATGTTAGCAGACAATAGGATAATAAAAGAGGATAATATATAACTTTAAATTGGTGATTTCAATTCAAAACCGTTTATATATTGAAGCCAATGATAACTATCTAACTGTTTCTATCATATGAGTTATGTTTAATTTATGTTAATGTAAAATGTATAAGTTATTCAAAAATAAATAGTGAAAATAAATAATTATAAGTTTTGATTTTTATATATAATATGTATTAGTAAGAATCCCGATGGTTGTAACAACCAATAATTAAAATTAAGAATACCATTGTGTCAACTAAATATAATAATTCATACAATCGAATTTATATATAATGTCAATTGCTTTTACCATTTTACGGTAATATGTGTCATATAAGTCAGTAATCAAAACGGAATATTGTTATAGTACATGGGACTGCAAAAATTCGGTTGGCAACAAATTCGGTTGCAACAACGAATCTTTTTTCTGTGTGCACACAGAAAAAGAATTTGTTGGAAATAGGTTTCCATTAAAAATAATTATTTATTTATCCAGATATATTATTGTAA
Source organism: Cordilura impudica (assembly GCA_963682025.1). NCBI lineage: Eukaryota > Metazoa > Arthropoda > Insecta > Diptera > Scathophagidae > Cordilura > Cordilura impudica. The sequence goes on from OY821520.1 coordinate 155,072,825, forward strand.
TTCAAATATATTTGAAAATAAAATAGATTTTCTTTATAAAATACCTCTTAACCATAATTCTAATAAAATGAAAATAGATACAACAGCAAAATAAGTTCCTTTCACCAATGAAAGTTTTTGTGCAAGTTGTTAAAATAATTCAATTGGGGCAACTGAACTAAAGCCAGTATAACATGTGTTAACTCTAAATATTGGTGATAGCAATAAAATATTCCATCATAATGAAATATTTTAAACTAAAAATGAATTTACAGTCATTGTTACAAATTTTATGTTATTATGATAGAAACAAATTTGTATTTATAACAATTTTTCGGTTACAATAAAGTGGGAAACTAAATTTTAAACTATTTGGTGTTTACAACCGAAAAGAAATCAAATTCAGTTATTAATATCATCAAATATAAAAAAATGTTAAACCTAACCGAATTTTCGAATTAATATGTTATTTTTGAAAAAATAAGACAGAAGATAAAAAAAATTTAAATTAATCAAAAATATAAAATAAAATTTTTGTTAATTTTAAATTATGTTTAATCGTATGTACATACATATGTACATAAGAATGGATTGTAGCATAATAAAGAACATTAATCGATTGGGTAAGTGGTCATTATTTTTTTTTGTTGTGTTTTTATTTTTTGTAAAAATTATTTTATGTAAAGTTAGTTTAAATTCAAAATAAGCCAAATTTTGTTGCATTCTATTAGAAGTAAGATCGTCAAGGAATAGTTTTTATAAAAAAGCAAGTAAAAACACAACAATAATGGTCGTAAATTTTTCATTCTATAGGAAATCTTACTATTTTAGGTAAAGTTGCTACAATGCATAGATAAACCGCTATTTTTTAACATAAAATTCAAATTGCTTTTACCCAATTTTATGAAACTATCTTTGGCCATTAAGTTGGTATTTGGGGGACAACAAAGCAAAATGTTAAATAACCTTGAAAATAAATTAAAAGCCATTATCAAACAACAAACTGTCTGGCCATATTGCTTAGCATTGGCAAATTGATCAGAGTTAATGGGAAACGTATACAACTATCTCTGCAACTACTTCAACTGAATAATGGCGTTTACCTTCATACACACTCCAAACGATTTGCAAGCAAAATAAAACAGAGGAGAAAAAAGCCTTTCGGTGACGGGGACAGGCTCGTACATTCTAACCGTATTTGTCTACAGTAAAACGGTAATCTTACTTGGATCCGAACATGGTGTGCGGCCTTATTTTTACTATATTTTTATATTGCACAAGTTCTATTTTACTTATAACATTTTTAAGATATTTCAGAAGAATATAATGCAAGGATACAACATGCAGCTATAGACAATTATCAAACGTCAAAAAAGTTATATAAGAGCCTAAGTGAAAACGGGAACATTAATGCATTAACTAGTACACGTAATACCGCTTATTTATTCCCTATTCGTATGTGTTACTAAAATCTTTTTTATCATGTAATATAATCTTGTCTTTTATTAGTTTTAATTTCATATATAGAAATAAACTAATGAAAAAAATAAGAGCATGAAAAATGTATGTGCTTTTATATATCAGATGATTAGTGCGCTTATAAAATAGGCTACCTCATAAATGGTTGTTACAACCAATAAATAAAATCTAAATTCCATTTCATCAATCGAATTTATTTAAAAATTCAATTGCCTGAGTACTTAATATGTTAGTTTTTAAAATATAATTCAGTAATCGCAATAGAATAATGTGATAGTACATGGGACTATCAAAATTCGGTTGGCAACAAATACGGTTGTCAAAACAAATCCGTTCTTTGTGTGTACAAACTTCAATTCAGTGCTAACAAAACAAGACGATTAGAAAAAGTACATTTTCCAAGTCATAGAATGCATCGTAAAATGTTTCCAAAACCAAAGATAAGTGTTCTATTAAAGAAATAAGTTTAAAAGAAATAATATAAATTAACAACTAAAAAAATTTTAAAATTATAAACTCGCTTGATTTATATGGATGAGCCAAAATTTCAATGGCTTAGATTAAGTCGTCAAAAGGATCCAAAAAAGTTAAAAGCACTTTAATATTTTCCACTTTTATATATTTGTACTACCCTATTGTATATATACACAGAAGCTGGAATTTATGTTACTAAACTTCTTCAAATTGCAAATTATCAAGTTAAAAGCGATTATAATTTCATATATAATTATGCAACTAAGTTTCATCGGAACAAGAACTAAAAGTAAAAACCGAAAACCCATAACATTTTGACAAAAGAGCTTTGTTTGGTCCAAAAAAGGAAACTGTAGCCCATATGTTTCACTTTCCGATGTTTCACTTTCAGTGAATATTTTTTTTATGGACTAGGTGCATTGCACCATAAATCCAATCGAGTTTCTTAACTCTGTCGAATCGTCTAGAATTCCATACCACAAATAAAAACTCAAAGTAGGAGTACATAGTATATAGTGTTCATATGAAATACTAATAGCTTTGTAATGGGAAGCGATTAAGAGTAGCACATATTGGCCATAATCTTAATGGAGTGACGGTATTTACCAGATTAGCGGTAGACAACAGATTTAGGTTTTTTTAATTCCAGTTAAATTGTAATTTTCAATGACCATAAACAAATAGTTCGGTCAAACATTAAAAATAATTGGTGTACATTTGGAAATATTTTTTTTATTTACATCACCTGCTAACGTCTTCTATGTGACAAACACTTAATTAGTTTTATTTTTGTACTCTTCGTAGATAATCTGCTATTCAGATAATCGCTTAAAGAAATCCGTGGGAATTAAAATTTAGGTGTTACGATATTTTGATCAAATTCGGTTTAGGGAATGTATGTATGTATGTATAGCATTCAACTAGCCGATCTAAAATAATTATTTTAAGACTTGTTTTGATATATATTTAAATTGCGGAAGGAATTTTTTTTAATAAGAATGAAATGATACTCGATATGTTGTTTTAAATGCAGATTTTATTTTCCATTTAATAAATTTAATAATCTTATTAAATAATACTTTATTGTAAAGCTATTTCCGGCGTATTCAAGCAGATCGTTTGGATTACGAACTCTGGAACGTATAATTGACCATGAAAGAAAGAAGAATTTTCAAATCAAGGCCGCAGACTTGCATTGGCTGGCACTAACATTTGATGGTTGGCATTGCATATGCCGGAAGAATTTGAAACTGTAAGACTTTAAATGCAATTGGAATATCTGTAGGAATCATCTTGACTCGTGGCAATATAAGATTCCCAATAATTTTGCCCAATATTTACTTGAAAACGAACCGTGTTTACTTATACAATTTTGGTTCATTTAGGTTTTGAAGCAGTATAATTGGTGAGACAACTTTCAAGAGTACATTATTAGGTGGAAGACCTGCAAAATCAACTATACTTGAAAGTCAGTTCGAAAAATCATTCCCTCGTCTTCTCCTATAATATCATATGACGCTACATAAACTTTTAAAGCTCTCTCTATTATAGTATTTGAGACGTGTGATATTCAGTAATTTCTTTCAGTAATTCCGTCCAGTTACAACACGGCTACCAATATTAATAACAGAGGAGATATGTGACCTTGAATAATTACTTTGTATGGGCGGTGCTACGCCTACTGATCAAGGCGGCTCACATGCTAAGCTATGTATCGTTACTTTTCCTTTTATAAAACTTAAGATATAGGATATTGAAAATTCACTTTGTGTGGGAGGCGACATGCCCACTTAACTTTTTACGTAAAATTTTCAGGTATTTTAATAGTTATTATTGCTATTTGGGGCGGAGACGATTCGAACATATCAAAAATGATTAAAACCAGTCTAGCCGTTCTTTAGTTAACTTACCAGACTTTTTTTTAAATACATACATATATGTGGCCTTCTCCGAGAAAAGGGACTTAGTGTGTGTAAATTAAGTTTTGAGAAAAAACGCATTTAAAGTTTCTACACCCTTTTGGGTACCAGAATCCACAGTTTTTGACACAACACGTTTTTCGACACACTAGGTTCCTTTTCTCGGAGAAGGTCACACATATATATCAATATACATATATAAAAACGTTGGTTCATTTGTTTGTAACGAATGATCTCAGAAACAATAATAGCTGTCGAGCTAAGATTTGCATCATAGGTACGGTTCGAGGTCTTCTGTGTTTTTTTAGTTTTAACCCTCTAGCTGGCGTTGGGGTCAAGTTATAAACAAAATTCTTATTTTTAGTGCGATTTGACTGCAATTCAGAATGTATGTATGTTTCGTCATACGAAATTTTTTGTATGTATAAATGGATCCGAAAGGTGGCGCTGGGGTAAAGTTATTTTGAATATTCTTATTTACGGTGCGATTTAACTGAAACTAAGTATGTACATATATGTATGTTAGATGATGCCAAAAATTAGTTTTTGGACCCGGTAGATGGCGCTGCCGTTCGAAAAATAATGAGTAGTCAAATTTATTTAAATTTTTTAAGTTACAAAATTCACAAACGTTTTTGTATATAAATATTCTAACCAAAAAGGAAGGAAACATTGCATTTGCTATTGCTTCGTCCGGAATAGCCGCAACATTATTGCATGGTGGTCGTACAGCTCATTCAGCACTCAAGTCACCGTTAAATGTACAAACAAATAAGAATGCCGTATGCAATATCAAAAAACATTCTGGTATGGCAAAAGTTCTGCAAAAATGCAGTATTATTATTTGGATGAATGTACCATCTCTCACAAACATTCAACATTACATAGAACTTTGAGAGATTTGAAATGTAATGAAATACTTTTAGGTGGAGCTCTCATTTTATTATCTGGAGATTTTCGTCAAACATTGCCAGTCATACCAAAATCAACCTATAATGACGAAATAAATGCCTGCTGAAAATCATCAACATTATGAAGTAGCGTTCAAACTTCAAAATTATTTACAAACATGCGAGTATGATTACAAAATGATCCTACGGCTGACCAATTTTCAAAACAACTACTTGATCTTAGTAATGGTAAAATCAATATTAACCCAACCAGTCAAACTATTAAAATATCCACAAGATTTTTATCAATTTATATCGTCACGCGATGAATTAATTGAAAATGTATTCCCCGACATTCAAAATCAATATCGTAACCATGATTGGTTAAGTGAAAGGGCTATTTCTTTCAAATCTATGGATAGTGTTTTTGAAGAAAATGAAGCAGTCAATTATCTAACAGAATTTTTGAATTCACTTGATGTACCCGGTCTACCGCAATATTTATTAAAATTAAAATTCGGTTTCCAATAATTTTTCTACGTAGCCTCAACTCTCCGAGACTATGTAATGGAACCAGGTTTATTGTTGAGAGAATAACGCCCAATGTTATTGAGGCCCAAATTCTCAAAGGAAAATTTAAAGGAGAACATGTTTTGCTGCCAAGAATTCCTACGATTTTTATCGACACAGCGCTAACATTCAAAAGATTTTAATTTCCGATCATATTGGGCTTTGCCATGACCATTAATAAATCTCAAGGACAATCATTGCAAATATGTGGTTTAGACTTCGAAAACAGTTGTTTTTCCCACGAGCAACTATATGTAGCATATCCCCATTTGGGAAAGCCAGCAAATTTATTCATTTACTGCAAGAATAATTAAAATAAAAATACTTTTCACTCTTTAGCATTACAATAATAGAAATATATTGGTCATTCTTATATGTCACATTAAATATTTATTTTCATTCTCATAAATAAAACATGGTTTTTCTCTAACAGTTTTCAATTAATATTAACAAATGCAGAAACGTTTTTTTTTATATAGGTATATACAGATTCTGACTAAAATAAAAAAATTCATTGAGGGCAAAACATCGTTTGCCGGATCAAGCTAGTATATATTTATGTATATACATACGTATGTATATATTAGGATGATAGCGGTTTGTATGAAAAAATTTTTGGTCGAATTTTAAAGTGTGCGGGTCGGATTATTGTGACAATGGATTTAAAACTTTAGTGCACAAATTTTGAGCTAAATCGGACAATGCTTTCTGGACTCGCATTGAGTTCAAAATTCAAATATGAATTTATATGTAAAAATTATCAAAGAAAATAATTTTTCACAAAAATTTTGATATTAATAAATACGTTTCAATTAAATTAATTAATAAACCATAATTAAGATTAAATTAGCTTTCTAATAAAACAACAAAATCTATTTTCGGTTGAAAAAGAGCCAAGTTATATCAAGTTCCCCAGGCAATAAATGCGCCGCAGACCACTTGATTAAGAAAATCGAGCTCACAATTATTTTATTTTATTTTGCATCTCGTCTATTGGTATGCCGTTCTAAATTAATATCAAAACGGTACGTATTTTTTAGCACTATTAATAAATCTCCAATTTTAGTTTTTCAAAAATTTTGTTCAAGAAATTTTCCGATATCAACGATTGGACTTTAAGGTCTTATTAACAGAATATATGTGATTAAAAATGCCAAGTATTGTAAGTATGCTGTTCTTAATTTGGCGAGGGCAGCGTTTTAATTTAAGCGGATTTGAAGAATAATTTGATTTTTCACACTTTTTCTACTTTTAGACTACATCTTTTTGGTGTTTTCATATATCAAATATCTTTTATCAAAATATTATACCACTTGAGACAAGTTCTGAACCCTTTAAATTAAGACTAAATTGAAACACTATAAATTGTCCCCCTTTAAGGTCAAAAGTCAAATTTAATAATATTTACATTTTTTTAAAACAAAATATCGAAATAATACTACAACACAGGTAACTCATCTTTTTCAATGTCAAACTATAAAGGGACAACTAGGCAAAATTCAATACAATTTTCACAAAAAAATCTTGAATTTGGAAATCTCACAAACAAATAATAATATTAAAATTATTAAAAGAAAACTTTTTCATCTTGAAACTGGGGTAAAGAACATGATAACAGCTGACGATTTTAATAATTTTATTAAGAAACAAACAGATAGAGCAAAACAAATGACTGCGAATACAAAGGAACGGCAAATAAAGAAACTAAATACACTGAAAGAAAAACACTTTAAAATTCAAGGCCTTAATTTTAATGATCATTGGTTTGAAAACAAAACGAACTTAGTAATACCAATGGAATATAAATGGATGTTATCATTAGGGAAAAAATTTGCCATACCGATAGACAGAACTAATTTCTCATCTTGACACATAATTGCAGACGTAGAACAGTGTATCCAAGCAATAGAGGACAATACAAACAGGGAAAAAGACATTGTCAGAACTAAGCTAGCGAATAAAATTTCAGAATTTAACAGAAGGATAAAAAACACACCAAGAGAAAAACCGATTCTTACAATTTTTGGAGAAGACGAGAAAATTTCTTAAAAGGCATAGTGATATTATGGTAATACAAGCAGATAAGGGAAATAAAACCGTTGCGATGTATAAAAATGATTACGAAAATAAAATGAAAATATTATTAGATGATAATAACACATATCGCGTATTAAGAATCGACCCAACATCAAAACTACAAAGGGACAACAATAATATCATAACGGACCTGCACAAAAATGAATATATAGATTCATGGCAAAAACATCGTCTTTTTTGTTCAGCGGCAACAGCCCCAAGAATCTACGGATTACCGAAAATCCACAAAACTGGAATCCCTCTGAGACCAATTGTTTCCTCGATGCAAGTACCATGCTACCAACTTTCCAAATACTTGGGAAAAATTTTAAAAAACTTAATTTCGGTTAACTACAATATAAAAAATTCATCACAATTAAAATCACAGTTAAAAAGCGTAAACATCTACCCGGGGAAATTCTGGTATCTTTCGGTGTCATATCACTGTTTACAAACAGCCCAGTTCATACCGCGATAAAGAACATAATGGCATAATGGAACGTTTTGAAAGATTTCACCAGAATTCCCAGTTCTAAGTTTTTAAATATACTCAAATTCTGTCTTACAGACAATAACTATTTTATATACGATAAAAAAAATTTTTAAACAAATATTCGGTATGCCGATGGGTAACCCCCTTTCACCAACCATCGCTGATATAGTCCTAGATACTCTACTTGACAATCAAGGAATTGGAAACTAAAAACATTCACATAAAATACATAGCAAAATATGTAGATGATATTTTAGCCATAATAAAATCTGACGATAAAGATGAAATCCTGAAGACTCTAAACAAATATCATAGTAAAATCCAGTTTACAATCCAGTTTACATGGGAATTGCATACCTTGATACGAAACTACGTATTAGTGGAAATAAAATAGATTTCGACTGGTATGCAAAAGAAACTTCATCGGGAAGGATCATGAATTTTAATGCAACACAACCGCGGAGCCAAATAATTAATACTGCCAGAAATCTTATTAACAGAGTACCCAATATTAGTGACACACAATATCACTCTAAAAACATAGAAACGATAACCAAAATTTTAACAAACAATAGCTTTCCAAAAAATCTTATAAAAACTTTAATAACAAATGCAGTGAAGAAAATAGAAAACAAAACATCTGGCCACCCTAATACCGACAAGGAGAAAAAAACAATTTTACAGTGTAAAATACATCCCGGGCCTCACTGACAAACAGAACATCAAAGAAACAATAGAGGAGAAAAACATATGTTTTGCTTACAAGCCTAATAAAACTTTAAGCTCTATATTTACAAACATAAAAACACCAATAAACAAACAACAACAAAGCAATGTTGTTTATGAAATATCATGTAAAGGAATAAACGATCAAAGCTGCGATTTGGTTTACATTGGTACTACAAAAAGAACATTAGAAACAAGAATAACAGAACATAAAATGGACATAAACAAATCAAAAGAAAGTACTGCATTAGCCCAACATATAAAAAATACAAATCATACGGCAGATTTTGACAAAATACGAATGTTAGATCGAGAAAAAATAGAAAAGAAAAGATTCACAATAGAGACGTTAAGGATACAACAGAAAATAAAAAAGACGATGAACTTAAAAGAAGACACACAAAACATTAATGCCAGTTACTGTGTTGCAATATTATAATTAAACTGTGATATAATTTTTAAGTTTGTGTTTGATATAATTTTCATGTTTACTGTTTTATGTTTGTCTACAACAAATTATTGTTCAATGTAATAAAAACATTTTTTCTTACTTAAGTCATAATTGTTTTGGTAAAAGTTTTTGCAATGTTGTTAAATATATTTTTCTTTTAATTTAAATAGACGAATCCCTTGATAAAGTGAACATAATATTCACGAAACGTTGGGAAAATATGGATTAAATGCATTTTTAATTACATAAAGAACTTTAGGCCTTATTAGCTAAAATAAAAATAAATATAATATATATTTGTGAAAGGATTTCGATAAGATTTAAATAATTCTAAAAAATAATATTCTGTTCTTATATTCTAATTTTGCCGAACACAATCATGAATGTGTTTTTTTTTAATATTTGGTTATGTACACGAACATGGTTCTATCACGTATTTTTTATTTCGAACACACATATACCATACAGATTCGAGTGTAGTTTTATTTTCAGTTCGTGTTCTTGCACGTGTACTGCTAAAAATACACAACATGTTCTTGGAAGCGTACATCTAAAAATTAAAACATTATCCACTCGCGATCGGAAAAATCTGATACGCGACAACAATAGTTTCAACCAAATTTATTAAAAAATCTAAAATAATTCATTAGCAGTTACAAACAAATAAAAATAACCATAACAATAACGTTTTTACAGGGGTGTATCAGATTTTTCCGATCGCGAGTTGATAATGTTTTCATTTTTAGCTGTACGCGTTCAAGAACATGTACTGAAAATAAAGCTGTACTCGAACTTGTTTATCGTTCATGTTCTGTTTTTTAGCAGTACACGTGCAAGAACATGAACTTATGAAGCTACACTCGAACCTGTGTCGTTTATGTGTGTTCGAAACAACAAATACGTGACAGGAACATGTTTGTGAACACAACAAAATATTAAAACACATTCATGATTGTGTTCGACACCGTACAAAATTTAGAAACATACATAGTTGATATGAAAATAAAATGTGTGTTGGATACTTTAGAACAGAACATTGTATGTGTGATGTGTGTATTTTCTGAACCTTGATATATAATTCTAAAACTAAAGAGTTGTGTAACAATTTTTGGTCATAGTCTCCATCAAAAATAAACTTTCCATATACACTTAAGTCTTTATATATTCTTTACTCAACTATGAAATATATTAGGGAAAAACTTATTTGACATTATAGCACATTTTAATTTGTCTTATGATTATTATTTCTATGTCCATCTATGATCCATGGTTAAACCTAAAACCGTTTTCGTCAACTCATGGTAAAATTTTCTAGATTCGTTTTTCATATAAATGGTCTTCGCAAAAAGCCGTAATCATCGTCTAAAGAAACAAAGGAAATGCAAATGCTTTTAGTAGTTTATATATTAATATATATAAAATTTATTTCAATTAAGTTCTTTAATAGCTTTTATCTTATTTTATTATTTACGGAATAAATACAATTAAATTTGATTGTATTGTATTGCATTACTTTGCATTTTAAAATTGTTTACTAATTTTCAATATCTTTTTTTATTGCTTTTATCTTTTTTTCCGAATTTTTAGTAACTTCATTTTGATATGTTATACACTCTGTAAGCTTTTCAGTTTGTAGTTCAGTCAAATAATTTTCAGTGCAGTTAGTTTCATATGAAAACGCAGTTGTTTCGGAATAAATATTTGTTTTAACTATTTCATCAATAATACAAAACAAATTACTCTACTTAACGTATTTTTTTCGGGGTTGTTTTTTATGTCGATTATTTATATTTGAACTAGTTTTTTTTCATTTTATCTAAAAACGTTTGTTTAAATACGGTGTTATTTGAATTCAAATTGTATGAATTTGAATGCTTACACATACCTACAGTTCATACAACAGATGCTTATAAGCAGCATTGTTGTGCCTTTGTTCGTGTTACTTAAAAAAAGAAGAAAAAAAAAAATGAAAACAATCAACAAAATCGTTTATTTTTTTTTTTTATTTTTTTTTGTAAGGAGATTTTTTTTAGTCAATTAAATCGATTTTTTAGTTGTATTTAAGTACTACTTTGTTAGTTGTTCGTTTGCTGTTAGAAAAATAAATAATAAGTAAGAAAATTACAGTCATTCTAGACCGACCACACCATACCCTAAATCGTGAGTTTAGAGAAAGGGTTTTAGGTCCACCTAATCTTATGTAGAAAATAAGCATAAACAATATTTGTGTGTCATTGTTATAAATTTATTGTCTGCCGATATGAAAAAGTCTAAAACGGATGCTATTTCCATGTAGGGGCTAGGTCGTGACCATATTTGATAAAAAATCACTTATTCTTTAAGCGAATATCAAGAATCAGCTTTGTATGGGGACTATGAGTAAAAACCGTTCTAATTAATGGTTGTAATAAGTACATTAAAGTGGTCCCTAAAAAACGAAAATGCGCTTTTGGGGATAGGCGGGGTCCAGTTTGTTACCTTTCAATATAAAACTAATAAATGTGAAGTTTGGGGACAATCGGATAAAGAAAAGTCGCGCCGGAAATCGATTAAAAATTTCAAGTGTGTTTATATGGTGAAAATATGACTTTTTTTTTTTTAATTTTACGAAAATTTCGTTCTATAGTTTAACTTTTCCAACAAGTTGTTGCAAGAATCGGGATCAGTATTAAATTATCTATTCAAAAAGCTATAAAAATTTGCAATCGAATAAAAATACAACTTTTGCGCTAAAAAAAACTAGGTCACAAATTTGATAGCATTTTTTTCAACTTTGACAAATTGATTAAAACCATATTTTTTTTGTCTCTATACTTATAAATAATCAGATATGAAGTATTGTTTTAGTACGACTTTGTTATCCAATTGCGCATTGAGACCGAAAATTTAAAATTTTTTTCATAAAGTTTTGAAAACTCCTTTTTCAAGTTTTAATAAATTTGCTTAAACAAAATTTTAAAAAATAGATCTGGCGCTTTAAGGTTTTATTAAATGCATGTCATAGATTAACTGTGTGAATTTTTAGGTAAATCCCAGAATTTTTTTGACAACGACTTAATTTTTGCGGATTTCGAGAAAAATGGGATTTTTGTAAAATATTCTGTAAATGTACTCTTTCTAAATATTTTGTATCTAAAATTCATTTCTTTTCTACTTTTAAATGTTATATATTATCCTAATAGCTTAGGTTTTTGAAAAAAAAATATGACTCCATTAACCTTTATGGAATTGGGGTCACTTACGACCCCAATCTAATAAAAGATAATTTATTATAAAATTCAAATATTTTGTAATTGCTGTTGAACTTCCATTTCTAAAATTTGGGATAAATCCGAGAACGTTGACCCATTAGTTGCCAAGGCCAGCTTTGGATTTTAAAATATTTTTAAATAAAGATAACCGAAAACGGGGTTTTATACTAAACTCGATGAAACCACTATTTAGAATTTAAGAAAAGTAATTCTGTTAATTTTTGTTTATTTAACCCTTCAGTGCTCCTGGGATCAAAATAATCCATTGTGATATATCTTTGGTGCAATGATCTGCTTATTCCTCGCTAATATAAATTAAAACAAGTAAGAAAATTATAGTCGGTCTAGACCGACTATACGATACCCTATACCATGCGTTTAGAAACCCTATCTCTTAGGCTCAACTAACTGGACATAGAAAATAAACAAAAACCAAATTTGAGTGGGATTTTTATTAATTTTTTTGGCTGCAGATATGAAAAAGTTCATATCGGATGCTATATATATATAGGGACTAGGTCCAAAATGGACCGATCCTGATCACGTTTGGTAAAGTCTCTTGTATTTTGCAAAAATATATACAAACAAAATTTGAGAAGAATCAGTGCAATTTTTGTTTTTTAATAGATTTAATTGAAGATCGGGAAGCAGCTCTATATGGGTCAAAGGGATCATTTCTGGACTATCATTAATGGGTGTAATGAACGCATACAAACCCAATTTGAATAAGATCTACATGACAATTTGGATCTTATGGCAATTTATGTCGATTTCATATGGGTAGTTTGTATGGGGGCTAGGTCTGAACATAGACCGATTCTCACCAGTTTCAACAGCGTTCACCCCATGGCTAAGAAAAGCTTATGTGCCAAATTTCATCAAAATATATTCATATTTGCGACCCGCAGTTTGATTACAAAGTTTACATGGACACACAAGACGGACGGACGGACGGACATTGTTAAATTAACTCAGAAAGTGATTCTGATTCGATCGGTACAATCAAAGATGGGTCTAGGTCAAATATTTTTGGTTGTTACAAACAGCAGCACAAAGTCATTATACCCAAACCACATAGTCGTATAAGGTATAACAACTTTTAACCAATTTGGTTATATATTTTATGTATAAAAACTGCCCTTGAACAGCTTATTTCAGTATTGGTGAACGTTCAAAATTCGGTAAAAATGAAGCGCTTTTGCATCAAATGTGTACATGACACTGGATCAAACAACTTGTTTTGTGCTCTTACAATACGTACAAATGAAATCATTGCCAATGTGTTCCAAATCATGCAAGTTATTTGACTTGTACGCTAATCACACAGCGTCGATTGAGGCACTGAAAAATGAAATTAGTGCAGTCATGGCTAAATTTTAGATCCATACTGGTGAAAATGTACTAAAAATTGGGTTGATCGTATGTATTCCTGCAAGGCTACCCTAGAAAGTCATTTGAATGAAGTGGTATTAGATAATTTGCCGCAAGTATTGTATAAGTAATTTCGAATAAAGAACCCCGAATGAAAAATTATGATTAAATTTTTATTGATGGCAAAATCAAAAGGCAAAACTTATATGGTCCAACCTGTATTTACGATAATTTAATGCCATGATAAATTATTTATAAACTAGCTGGCAATAAAAATAAAGACACAATTATTTTTTTAAATTTTGTTTTACATGTTCTATGTTTCAAATGAGGAAACGCTTAAACAAAGAAAAGATTCTTTTTACATGCGTTTTTCTTTTTCTCTGTGTTTGTTTGAGACCAATTTCTATAATTAAAACTAGCTGACCCGGCAAACGTTGTTTTGCCATATAACTTTTTTCTAGTGAATATTTTTATACCCTATACCACTATGTGGTTTGGGTATAATGACTTTGTACTGCTGTTTGTAACAACCAAAAATATTTGACCTACACCCATCTTTAATTATACCGAACGAATCAGAATCACTATCTGATTCGATTTAACGATGTCCGTCCGTCCGTCCGTCTGTGTGTCCATGTAAAGCTTGTAATCAAACTGCAGGTCGGAAATATGAATATATTTTGATGAAATTTGGCATTTAATCTTTTATCGACCATGGGATGAACACTGTTGAAATTGGTGAGAATCGGTCCATGGTCAGACCTAGCCCCCATACAAATGACCCCTATGAAATCAACATATATTGCAATAAGATCCAAATTATCATACAAATCTTAGTCAAATTGGGTTTGTATGTATGTATTACATCCATTAATAAGTAGTTCAAAAATCATCCCTATAGTCATGGGCCCCATATAGAGCTGCTTCCTGATCTTTTCGTAAATCTATTAAAAAAACAAAAATATTGCACAGATTTTTGGTTTGTGTATATTTTTTCCAAATATAAGTTACTCTACCAAATATGGTTAGGATCGGGTTATTTTTCGACCTAGTCCCCATATAAATATAGCACCCGATATGAACTTTTTCATATCTGCAGCCAAAAAAATTGAAAGCAACTCCCCTCAAATTGGGTTTATGCTTATTTTCTATATGCAATTAGTTGGACCGAAGCGATAGGGTCTCTCAGCCATGGTATAGGGTATCGTATAGTCGGACTAGACCGACTATAATTTTCTTACTTGTTAATTATGATCATATAAATATAATTACCATGTATGGGAGGTGCCATGCCCACTGGTTTTATCCCGTCATTTTTCACACAACTTATCACACTCATCGTTCGTGAACTCACACGTAGTTTCAAGACTGTCGGGTTTATAGTACTCAATCTTTCCAATTTTTGGTACGAATACGACTCTGGACTCTGATGATATGTATTTACTATGTATGGGAGGTGCCACGCGCACTTGTTTGATCCCTCCCATTTTTAGACCGACTTCTCATATTACTAACTTATGTACTGCTACAAAGTTTTAGCAGATATATGATGTTAAAAAATTTTTATATATGGGAGATGCCACACCCACTTCACATATTTAAAAAAATATATCCCATTTTACCTTCCCGATACAAACTTATATAATGTGAAAATAACAAGAATATCGGTCCTATGCTTTAGCCAAACCCACAAATAAACCCACATATCCACAAACAAACTAATTTTCATTTGTATGTACTAGCAGATTCCAGCACTTGAAATTCGAGTGCAATTTCTAGACAGCTTTATTTTTAAACTTCACAAACCAATTGACAGACCAACACTTTTTTGGTTTATTATTATTGTGAATGAAGATAACAAGCTCATTAACAAACACATAAACAAATTTAATTTAACATAGCATATGTATAATTTTATTTATGTGTTAGTAGCAGTTTTAAGTGCAATTTACTCAAAATAAAGAGAAAAAAATTAAAAATCTGTAAATCTTCAAAACGGCTAAAAAGAAATATCTTTCAAATAATATACATTTGATCAAAATCGGAAAAAAACGGTAGAACAAAACATCGGTCACAAGAAATCGCCTATATTTTAGTTTATATTTTGATGGTCCAAGGAATTTGTAAAAATCAGTGCATGTTCAGAAGTAGCACAACTTAAGCCATGTTATTGTTTGGCCTAGACTTTGCACTTGGTCGCTTTCAAGCTTTTAACTTCTACAGATTTAAGTGCCCAAAAAACATCTGGGGTCGAATCGTCGCATTCGTTATCAAAATTTTCCAAAATAAAGTAATAAGAGCAATTTTACTTTGCCACAGCTATCGAGTTATGATCCATAGTTAATAGTAAATATGGAATTTCGATTGATTTTACTCGATATCGAATGCGACGAATTGCCCCCTGTGTTTGCTTGAAGTGGAAACATGCATTCTCACATTGCTATAAACAAGTTATAAATAACTTGCAAACATACGAATAAAAATTTCACAAATATATACAAATATATTAAATTATTGTACATGCTAGAAACATACGTATGTATGTGTGTATTGTGTATATCATGAGTTTGACTGATTTTGACTGTTAACATCGGAATTGCAATCATTTCCGTTGAAGCTGATCAATTGATTGACATTAACTGCGCTTTTTCCGTGTACAAATTTGTATGTTTTTGGTTTCTTTTCATACGTTTACATTAATATGTGTCAGAGTTGTATTTGTTCGTTCTTCCGTCTGTAACATTGTAAACGTATTGACAAATGGATTATTTATACATGATGTAGATTTTTTTTAAGTTATGAATCACAAAGTCAATTCAATTTGATGTACTTTGTTGAAACGATGTCAAATTTTTCCAAGAAAAAAGCGCTAAAAGCATTAAAATGCGCTAAAGTAGAAATAAACTAAAAGCGCTAAAGAGTACGAGTTATACGTTTGTAAAAAAAATAAACTTCTTTTTTTATTAATAATCAAAAACCTACATATTATTTGTAAATTTAAAAACATTTTGTGTTTAATGTAACGCTTTGAGTAAGCATATAAGTAACAAAATACATTAAAAGCTTTTATAGCTATCCATATTTTATACCCTATAGCACTATGTGGTCAGGGTATAGTGACTTTGTGCTGATGTTTTTAACTACCAAAAATATTTGACCTAGACCCATCTTTTATTGCACCGTTCTGGCGTTTGAACGTCCATGTAAATCTTGCAATCGGGTCGCAAATATAAATGCATTTTGATGAAATTTGGTACATAAGCTTCAATTGGTCATATGAGGAACACTGTTAAAGGTGAAAATCGGTTCATGTACAGACCTAGTTCCCATACAAATAACCCAAATAAGATCGACTTAAAGTGCCACAATTATCAAATAGATCTCGGTAAAATTGGGTTTGTATATCGCACCTGTACCTCTAAAGTGAGTCAACCCAAAATTTTTAAATTTTCACTTTTTGCAAGAAAACGATACACAGTGGTCATAGCTATCCACTGTAAAAATCTTACATCGATTTTTTCTTTCGCAAAAAAAAATGCAGTTGTAATCCTCTTTGTGTTATAAGAGTAGCTTCTCTAGAATCCACTAAAAAGACATATTTTGAGTTCCACGCAAAAAACTTGTTATTTTGATGATTACTGAAAAAATCGCAAAAACAACTACTGTTATATACTTATTATTTGCAATTCTTTACAACGAAACAACTGTTTTTAAATTTTTTAGTAAATATTAAAAAAAAAAATGTTTTTTGCCTCTACTGAAAATTAGTAAATTTTGAGTGGATTCACTTTAGAGGTACCGGTGCGATATGTTTGTTATATCCATTTATCAGTAGTCCAAAACTAAACCCTGCAGGACAATTCTTTGTTATACTCCCATATGAAACTGCTTCCCGATCTTCACTTAAAACTATCAAAAAAATAAAAATATTGCACAGATTTTTCTTAAATTTGTCAAAAATAAGTGACCCTACCAAATATGGTCGGCTTCAGTTCATTTTTCGACCTAGTCCTCATATGAATATACCATCCGGAATTAAATTTTTCATATCCGAAAGCAAAAAAAATTAATAACAATGATAGTCGAATTCGGTTTATGCTTATTTTCTATATCTAATTAGTTTTCTTCTTTATCATCAGGCCATAGAATTGATTTAATATAAAATTTGTTTTTTTATTTTAGAAGGTCCGCATTTTAGTACCAGACAAAATTGAGCCAAGTACGTTATATAAATATAGCTTTTGCAATTATGGTACATGTGTTTAGAGCGTCTGGATGTCTCTTTGACAGTAGGATATATATCCTGACCCCTCTTGACCAACGTTAGTTATGTTCAAATAAAGTCAAAAACATTCCATAATTTTAGAATTGTGAATAAAAAATTATACGAAGTTAATATCTCTGAAAACAACAAAAATATGAGCATTTGGACTGTGGAAAAAAAGTAATAAAAAAAATTTAACTTAAAAATTTAAAATTTTAATTTTAACAAAAAAAAAAATGTATTTTGGATCGCCCTGTTCACTGTGATATTGCAAATATGTAGGCTTGATTTTTTGGCTCCATAGGTTCTATGGTGAGCTAATTGGTTTTAAAATCGGTTACGAGAAATCGTGTCAAACGATTTTTCATTAACATCAACTCAAAACACATATCCAGAGTTTAATGTTTCTTTCTGTAAGTCATCTGATCATCTGGTTGGTAATATTATTAGTACAAACAATGGCTGAACCGAAAATCGCGACTAACAAAAGTCGCAAAAAAAAACGCGAACAACAAAAATTGCTAAAGGCAAAAATCGGCAAAATCAAAAATCGCTAAAATTAAAAATCGCCAAAACCGAAAATCGCATATAATAAAAATCTTCAAAAATCAAAAACCACCAAAACAAAAATCGCAAAATACGAAAATCGCCAAAATCAAAAATCACCGAAATCAAAAATCGCCAAAATCAAAAATCACAAAAAGCAATAATCTCCAAAATCAAAAATTTGCCAAAAATGAAAATCGGGAAAAAATCGACAAATTCAAAAAGCTCCAATGTACACACAGAGAAAATCGTTGCCAACCGAATTGTTCTAAAGTGGAACAAATGTATTTTCGATTGCATCAGCAGAAATTTAAAATCATCTGCAAATTTTCTATTATGATAAAATATTTACTGTTAAGGCAATAGAATTGTAATCAACGTGATCGCAAAAATCGGTTACTAACATTATCACAACTCGGTTGGCAATAAATTCGGTAGACACAATGAATCTATTTTCTGTGTGTAAATAAACTATTTTCTACAAAATTTATTCCCAGTTTTTTATTTCGCTGCGGTGGGTGTAGCGAAGTGCATCGGGTTACAGCTAGTAGAGAATAAAAATTGTTCCCTGAAACCAGATTATATTTCCCTAAAGCTCTTAAGCGCACTGAGAGAATCTAACTGTATCAGTTTTATTTTAAATTTTCACCTAAAAATTGAAAGAACTAATTATTCCCAAAAGATGTGTTTTTATATTTTCAAGATTAAGAGCAATGCGACGGAGCAGTTCTGAGAACAAATTCCAATTTAGTTTCATTTACAAAAGTATATTTTTGGGCTCGAATTTATGGACTTCTTTTGTTTTCATATTGCTTTATTTACTTTTTTTTTAAATGATTGCAAGGTTTTGAGCTTTGAGTACAAGAATGATGAATACAAAGCTCAAACTTGTTTCATCTATGTCCATGCAGTTATGCATGTCTGTTGTTGGTGACATTTTATTCCAATGTAGGACTGATAAATAGAAATTGAATTTCGGTTTCAATACATTGCATTTTGCCTGATGCATAGGTGTGAAAAAATAGTTCTTCTATTGATTTCATTTGATATTTCATTAAATTTTCAACAACAAAAAAAAAAAAAAAAACGTTTCATATGACAAAAAAGAAAAAAACTAAAATGCCGGAAATTTAAAATGTCATTGGAGGAAAATTGTGTGCACACATATATATGTGCAATAAACATTTTATTATTTTTCAATTTAGTATTTATTTGCTGAAGCTATTGCTATTTATAACCATGCATAGCAAACATTTAATGTTTTATAATTGACATCGTAATAAGATAATAAAATAGTGCCGTTTTGTTTAATTTTTTTTATAACAGGATTATAACTTTGGTTTACTTTCATTCTTAGTGAATATTGTTTGATGTTAATTAAGTTAAGGATTTTCTGACTAGGTCTTAAAACCTTGCTAATGGATTTCTCCCCAGTTTTATTTGCATATATGGAACTCTTACTGCCCCTATTATTATTTTTAGAAATTTATGAGCCGAATTCATCAAAATATCTGTAAAGTAGTTTGAATTTGTGAGAAGTATAATAATCGCAGGAAATGCTTAAAATGGAATTTCTTAACACATCCTTGTTGTATATCAGTGTTATCTTCAGGGAACTAACATAGAATTTGATACTTAACTAGCAACGGACCCCTTATAACCAGTATTATAACTAGTTATTTAAATTATTCCCGGTATTTGCTAGTAAAAATTACCAATTTTTAAAATTGGTCTATGACAAATGTAGGAATTCCAATAAGCAGTCAATCATATACCGAAATACCGCATGCAACAATATCAGTACCCGGTACTCATTTGTTGTTTTAACGCCGTTTGTTGTTTTGAAATTTTATCGTTCATCTTAGTAAGCGTGAAAATAGATTTCATTTAGTCATGGCACTAAGATGATTTCTCTATTTTTGTTTGTTTTATGAATGTCAAAAGTTCCACTCTCGTCAATCTAAATGTACATTTTGACGAAAAAATTGCAATTTAATTAAATAATAGTATTATAGCTAGACTATACTACAGTACATAATTATTATTTATTATTATTTAAGTTCTACTGAGTTTAATAAAAAAAAATAATCTAACCCATAAAAACAAAATTTTTATTAAAACTCTTTCTTTCCTTATGCATATGAGTTTTGAATATCTCCGTGACTGTGCGTGACTGTGTGTGACTATCTTAAAATTAATCTTTGGCCACAACAAGTCTATGGACAAAGTTTCAGATCCATCGGATGAGGGGAAGTGGGGTTTCAATCTCTCCGTGACTGTGCTGTCTACGCCAAGGTAAATCTTTTTTCACAGCAAGTCTATCGACCAAGTTTTAGATCGATCGGATAAGGGAAAATGGGTTTTAAATCACTCCGTGACTGTGCGTGACTATGCGTGACTGCGCGTGACTATGTCGAAGTTGATCTTTCTTTATAGCAAGTTTATCGACCAAGTTTCAGATCGGTCGGATGAGGGTAGATGACATTTAGATCACTCCGTGACTGTGCGTGACCACGCGTGACTATGCGTGACTACCCCAAAATTAATTTGTAGTCACGACAAGATTATGGGTAAATTTTCAGACCAATTGGATAAGGGGGAATGGGGTCCACCCATGGCAGACAGACAGACAGAGAGTATGAGTTAAAAGAAAGATTTTAAAAATATTTTTGTTGCGGACCGAAATGCTTTGTTGTGTCTATTTGTGGAAATTGAACTGAATTAAAAATCAAAACTCAAAACCCCCATAAAGATCTTAAAATCTATTGCACACCCGCTACTTTCGATCACTTGATGTTTTCCCTGGTATTCTCCTACACTGCAGATACCAGCTCAGCCTTTGTACGTGGAAACTTGTGTAACTTCTATAATATTAACTGTATTAATTTTATTTTATATAACAAAAGCCGCACAAAATCTAAATATAGTTTTTTAACTGTTTAATTGAAAATTAATCATATTTTTGGAAAAAATTTCCAAGGAAGCCAGTCTGGTACTTTTTTCTACGAGAATGAAGTGGAAAACTGGGTAATTGCAATAAATTCATGAAAATAACTAAAGTCTGTGGTGGAAGCAAAAGTTGGATGTACTCACATATCAAAACTATCCATGGAATTATTTTGCTAAAATGCTGTAAAAATTTTATAATGCAGTTGAAAAATGAGCTGGTGTCTAGGAAAGTCAATGGAGATAAGTCTAGCATTACATTTGAAATCGATGTAATATTAAGATAAATGCCCATTCTAGCAAAAGTTTTTGGAACCTTGGGTTGTGTCGTACTTCAAGGTCTATGTCAGCATTAAGCTAGTTGATAAAATGTATAAAGATCACGGTATTTCACTACAGGCGGACATTTGTGCGCTAACAGCGGATGGTGCTTCTATAACGAAAAGAGAGGGTAAGCTTGTGAATGCAGATCATCAACAAGGTCTGGTACATGGCGTATTAGCAGACTATATCAGCAGAATATTTCTAATGAGCGAGAATTATTTGCCTGCGAAAATGACAAAGATATGGAAGAAGTAGCCTATAATGAAGATGATAATGGTTGTAATAGTAAGAAGAACATGCCTAATAAAACTTTGATTTCTGAAATATATGCATTGATTTTAAAGATTCAGAGTACAGTTCATATTAGTTGCTAAAATTTGTTGGAGCAGTTTTATAGATATGCTAGCAAAATTTTATATACTTTAAACGCTATTAAAGTTGCAGATTAAAATCTCTATAAAGCAGATTTGATTTTTAAAATTCATATTTGGATGAGCTTGCACAATAAAATTTTCCACTACAGTATAATGCAGAATTTTTGAAACTTTGTGTTTTACTATTTGTACAATCCATCTAACCATGAAGGTAATGACAATTATGGAATGTTTACCCTAATAACAAAACAGCCATAATGCAAATAATTGTTAAGTCGGTTGAACGAATCAGTGTAGTGCCAGAAAAACTTGTGGGTAATATTGAGCTGGATAATATTGAACCAGAAATTCCTCTTAGGATAAATCTCTTACATCTCTAGACAGACAGGTGTTGAAAATATTTTGTTAGTGATGTTTGTCCGCCTTTTAAATACAATTTTTATTTATAACATTGTTCATAAGATATCTGTTATTCACACACTATGCTCATTAGTAGGACAATTGAAATTTAACAAATTGTAAGTAATGCATTCATTCATTTATTGCCTAAATATACTCACATTATTGAAATTCTATTATAATTTAAGACAGTTGGCTTTGAAGCATTAACAAGACATCATTCTTATTGGCCAAAATACCAATGACGACAAATCTACTCACTATTGAATATTGAATAAGTAAGCCACAAACAATGACAAGAAATTGATAAATGATTGAAAATCAATCAAATTAAAAAAAAAAGCAAATGAAATAACAGACACACAACCCACAACAAACTCACCACATACATACATATATACAAATATTTTAAACAACGAATATATACATATTAACAAATGACTAATGTTTGGCCGATTCATCGGTTAATGTTTCAGCCATATAACAGCATTCGGCCAATATTGGTTTCGAAGTGATTGAAAAAACTTTATTTAATAAATAAGGAGAATTGCTGATACTTTGGTAAATTTGAAGATGCACTTCGAGTTTATTACTCTTCAGAAATAGATGAGGTGCTCCAAACCATTTACATGATAGTCTACACCATAAATTTTGGCTAACAGAGGGGTCAAATCTAACCATAATCGATGAGGTAAACAAAATATATATAAATTCTTGCAAAAAAAATCCCGGTGAGATTGACTGACCCCGAATATACCAAATGAGGTTATCTATAATTCCTATATACATACATGAAAACAAATTTTGAAAAAAACTCGTATGATGTTTCAATAATGGCTTTAATTTTAATATATTGACTTTTGTTTTGGCGCTACGATATTTGTTTATATGTACATCAGAAATAATCTCTTTGTTTTATAAAAGGCAAATGGCTATAAAGTTATTACTAAAAATCAAGTTCCATTATCTATATTTTGTCAATATTTTGATAAACTAGAGAACTTGTCTTAACTTGCAGATAATATAAATCATATTACACCTTTTGCATTTTTATACGCTACTAGCAGTAACCCGAACCCATTCGCTACACCCCTTGTAACAAAATAAAAAGCACATTTTGTAAAAAACGATTTTTGTGTATAGGAGGTGCCACGCCCATTAGTCTGATCCCACCCATTTTTGGGCAACTACTCACATTAATGACTTATGAATTCAAACATAGTCGCAAGACTTTCACTATTATACTACTCCAGTTATACAGGGTAGGCCAAGTTTGACTGACTGATTTGAAATGCTTATATTTTGTATTTTAAAATTTTTTTATTAAATTTTTTTTTGCAAATTAAAGTATAAATTATAAATTTTTTTAAGCTAGGTATGAAAAATTACATTTTTAGATGGCGTCCATTTTCCTGTTGGCAGTTAATGGCTCTACTCAATACATTTTGCATTACGTTGCGCAACGTTTCTGACTGCAATTGAGCAATTTCTGTGCGAATATTCTGCTTTAGCTCCTGAATGTTTTGTGGTTTGTTGACGTAAACTCGTTCTTTCAAGAAACCCCACAAAAAAAAAATCTGGGGCCGTCAAATCTGGAGAACGAGGTGGCCACGCGAAATCTGCATTTTTTGAAATTATTCGGTCTTCGAAAAGTTCTCGCAGAATTGCCATTGTGGCTGTTGTGGTATGAGCTGTAGCTCCATCTTGCTGGAACCATATGTTACGATTATTGAGAACTATCGGACGTAAAATATTTTCCAACATGGTCCGGTATACCACCCCAGAGACGGTTTGTGGCTCATTAAGTTAATTTTCGAAGAAACATGGACCAATAACTTTATCAGCCCTGATTCCACACCAAACAGTGCATCTGACAGGGTGTAATTGTCGCTGATGCAATGCTCTCGGATTCTCTGTACCCCAAATTCGGCAGTTTTGCTTATTCGCATATCCATTTAAATGAAAATGTGCTTCATCGCTCATAATCAGATTATTCAAAAAATTGGCATTTTCCGTCGCTAGCAAAACCAATCTATTGGCATATTGTAGCCGTTGTGGTGCATCCCTCGGCAATAATTCTTCAGATCAACTTTGGAATACGTCGTAGCGATGTTCTGGAGATGTTCAATTGAGTAGCTCGTCGACGAGTAGACACAGTTGCATCCGTGTTAACACTTTCTCGTACAGTTTCTATAGCTTGTTCAATGCGAACAGGGCGAACAACGTTTCTTCGTAGTTCATTACCCACTGAATCCCAATTCTCAAAACGGGTCATTAAGCTTCTTATCACGTTTACACTGGGAGCCTCTGCAGTATTAAAACGCTGACGGTATTTTCTTTGCGTTGTAACAATTGATCGTCCGGAAACATAATAAAATTCAACAATTTTTACACGTTCTTCCACTGAGTATGATGACATTATAAAATTTTATAAAATTCTGTATTATCTGCCAAAAAAAAAAAAGAAAAAATACAAAAATTATAAACATTTCAAATCAGTCAGTCCAAGTTGGCCACTCTGTATTATATTAAATATTTACTTTGTATGGGGGATACCACGCCCACTAGTCCAATCCCAATCAGAGTACTTCAGATATATGATCACGCCCATTGGCGCGACTCCGCCCATTTTTCCCCAACTCTTCGAATTATTTCAATATGTACATATACATAGTTTCAGAACGCTTGCTGTCGTAGTACTCCAGATATGATATGTTAAAATTAGATGTTAAAAATTCACTTTGTATGGGAGGTTACACGCCCACTGGTCCGATTCCGCCCAATTTTTAGGGGCTACTCACATTAATAACTCACGAACTCAGACAAAGTTCCAAGGCTTTTACTGTTACAGTACTTCAGATAAATGACATTATATATTTACTTTGTATGGGAGGTACCACACCCACTGATCGGATTCCGCCAATTTTTTTTTTTTTTGAGTACTAGCGTTGATAACAAATGAACTCACACAAAGTTACAAGACTTTATTTATTACAGTACTCTAGATATATGGCATTTAATATTTACTTTGTATGGTGGGTCCGCGACCATTGGTCCGAACACGCCCATTTTTCGCAACTCTTCGAATTATTTAAATATGTATATGCACATAGTTTCAGAGCTCTTGCTGTCGTATGTTATATATGTTAAAAATTCACTTTGTATCGGAGGTGCCACGCCCATTTGAAAAAAAATATAGTCTATTTCTCCTTCCGGATAGGTAGTTACCTACTGTAAAAATTTCAAGACGATCGGTCCAGTGGTGTAGTCTCCTATAAACCACAAACAAACAAACAGACAAACAAACATACACAACTCCATTTTTATATATAAGATGACACTATTTGGTTTGGGTATAATGACTTTGTGCTGCTGTTTGTAACTATAAAAAATATTTGACATAGACCAGTCTTTTATTATACCGATCCGTCCGTCCGTCCGTCCGTCTGTATGTCCATGTAAACTTTGTAATCAAACTACAGGTGGCTAATATAAATATTTTGAGATGAAATTTGGTATGTAAGCTTCCACCAACCATGTGATAAACCCTATTGAAATTGGTGAAATTCGGTCCATGTTCAGACCTAGTCCCCATACAAATGACCCATATGAAATCGACATGAATTGCTATAATATCCAAATTATCCAAATTATATCCATTAATCAGTTGTCAAAAATTAATCCCACTGGGACAATTCTTAGTCATGGGCCCCATATAGAGCTGCTTCCCGATCTTCACTTAAATCTATCAAAAAACGAAAATATTGCACAGATTTTTCTCAAATTTGGTTTGTATATATTTTTCAAAGTGACTTCACCAAATATGGTCAGAATGGGTCCATGTTTCGATCTAGTCCCCATATAAGTATAGTATCCGATATGAACTTTTTCATATCTGCAGCCAAAAAAATTAATAATAATGCCACCCAAATTTGGTTTTGCTTATTTTCTATATCGAATTAGTTGCACCGAAGAGATAGGGTCTCTAAAACATGTTATAGGGTATCGTATAGTCGGTCTAGATCGACTAAAATTTCTTACTCGTTATTGGTATGTTATTTTATACTCATGCTGTTCGTGTTCTAAATACAGAGCTGCAATATTTTTTTGTCTATCACAGTGCATTGAAAGTTTAGAATTCTGATATGGAAATAAGAATATGTCTTAAAATAACAAAACTAAATAAATTTATATTCATAATTAATATACTTGACACACATTATGCCTATATTAAATGTGGATGTAGATTTTTTATTATTAGTATATCAAATGTGCGAATATTTTTTCTTATGAATATTTTTTTTTTTTTAGTTTTTTTACCTGCAAGAAATTTTTCACACAAATTTTTAAAAAAGTAATAATTATCTTCATTCGTAATAAGGTTGTCTTAGATGGATACTTTTTCTTAGCAATTGTATTAAAAAAATGAAAATTAAATATAAAACATTAAAAAATTAAAATATGTCTCTTTTGCAGTAGAGTGGCCATTAAACTATATCTCGAATTTGGAGAAAGCAAACCGCTTAAAATATATATCAGTATATATCAGTAATTAAAACGGGACATAAAAATTGGTACCTTTAGTACAATGGGTAGAAATTAAAGAAATGCAAATTTGGAGAATAATAAAAAAAATCGGAAAAATTGGAAATTTTTTTTTTTTATTATTATTATTTTTTTTTTATTAAAAATAACCAAAGTATGTTTATTCCTTTTCCGCGTAGCCTGCAACTCTGCAAAGATTCAAGATATTATTGAATATTATGCATTGATATACACCAAAATTATTACTTGTTTTTGATAGTATGTTTTTTTGCAATATTACAAATTGGAATTTCGGTAAAAAAAATCAATTTTTTAGTTAAATCTCTGCCCACTTTGCTTAAAATAATTTTCTTATTATTTATGGACTTTTTTCATTACTCATACATTGATATCTTTAGTTACCAGTCTGGTTGTTCTATCTAGATTTAATCTAAATATTCAAAATACTTACGAAAAAATATAATTTTTATTAATTTTTTTGCCTGCAGAAAAAGTTCGTACCAAATGCTATATTTATAGGGGACTATGTCGAAAAATAGACCGATAACCATATTTGGTAAGGTCCCTTATTTTTTTTTTTACCAAAAATGTATACAAACCAAATTTGAGGAAAGTCTGTGCAATATTTTTGTTTTTTTACAGGTTTAAGTTAGGGTCGGGAAACTGCTCTATATGGGGGCTATGACCAAGAATTATCCTATATGGTTAATTTTTTAGACTAATGATTAATGGTCCGTGATCTATGTGATATTTTGGATTTTATGGAAATTTAAGTCGATCTCATAGGGGTCATTTGTATGGGTGCTAGGTCCGAAATGGCACCGACACATATCTATAGCATTTGTGCTACGGTGGATCAGAACATATATGTTAATTGTATTCAAATTTGAGACCTGTGGCTTGACTAAAAGATTAACATGGACAGACAGACGGACGGACATTGCTAAATCCACTAAGAAATTGATTCTGAGTCGATCGGTATAATAAGAGTTAAGTCCAGGTCAAATATTTTTGGTAGTTACAAACATCGGTACAAACTCAGTATACTCATTAAATACAAAATTTGATTGCAATAATTTTTGAAACCATTGTTAATTTTCAAAATATGATAAATTTTTTGTTCCTTTTCCTAACATAAAGTTTTTTTTTAGCTTAAAATCAGTTCTTCCTGCTACAGCATCAATTATACTTTTTTCAATATCATATTTTTATTATTGATATAAATATTTTATATCAATATATATATTTTTACCCATTATGATAGCACATCTAAAAATACATTATTACAAAGAAAATTACCGTTATACCGTTCTCATCCGTTGTTATGCAGTGGTATGCTAATGTGCTTAGTCCACGAAAAGCATATGCATAGTACAGCTGAAAACAATAAATTGTTCACTTCAATAAATTTGTTCATATAAACGAATGCAATTTTGATATTTGGTTTATTAGACTCAAACCATTTATACTATTCATTATACCCTATACCACTATGTGGTTTGGGTATAATGACTTTGTGCTGCTGTTTGTAACAACCAAAAATATTTGACCTAGACCCATCTTTAATTATACCGATCGAATCAGAATCACTTTCTGAGTTGATTTAACAATGTCCGTCCGTCCGTCCGTCCGTCCGTCCGTCTGTGTGTCCATGTAAAGTTTGTAATCAAACTGCAGGTCGCAAATACGAATGTATTTTGATGAAATTTGGTACATAAGCTTTTATCGGCCATGGGATGAACGCTATTGAAATTGGTGAGAATCGGTCCATGTTCAGACCTAGCCCCCATACAAATTACCCATATGAAATCGACATAAATTGCCATAAGATCCAAATTGTCATATAGATCTTACTCAAATTGGGTTTGTATGCGTTCATTACATCCATTAATGAGTAGTCCAAAAATGATCCCTTTGACCCCATATAGAGCTGCTTCCCGATCTTCACTTAAATCTATTAAAAAACAAAAATATTGCACTGATTCTTCTCAAATTTTGTTTGTATATATTTTTGCAAAATACAAGAGACTTTACCAAACATGATCAGTATCGGTCCATTTTTGGACCAAGTCCCTATATAGATATAGCATCGGATATGAACTTTTTCATATCTGCAGCCAAAAAAATTAATAAAAATCCCGCTCAAATTTGGTTTTTGCTTATTTTCTATGTCCAGTTAGTTGGGCCTAAGAGATAGGGTCTCTAAACGCATGGTATAGGGTATCGTATAGTCGGTCTAGACCGACTATAATTTTCTTACTTGTTTTATTGTGAGATTGCCATGGATTCTGCTGATAACAATAACACTAAATGGGATTATTATGGGATCGAATCAGATTATTCATTTGAGTTACCCTCGATATTGAAAACATGCAGAAAGAGAATTTGTGTTGAAGATTCTACTTGGCTTGCGACCAGAAATAGAAAGCGTAGAGAAAAGGGAAAAAGTTATTTGGGAAAACAAAAACTCTGTAACAGATGGAATTATAAAAAAAAATATCACAGACATTGAAGGATACATGTAGATGTAAAAAAATGTCATGACATGTGCTCACTTAACGATGATGATAAAAAAAATATTATTTACATAATTTGGCAAATGACTTGATATGAAGAATATATGGTGGCTCCCCAATTGTGCTAAAATAAGAATTTTTTTTGTAACTAATCTCTATTTATTGAATCTTCACATAGGTTTGTGAACTAACAATAAGTTGTTCAAATCCTAAAACTAAAACATAAATATTAAATCCAGCCAGTGCCAGACAAAATTTCATTCATTCTATATATGCAGATAATCTAATGATAAAAAATTGTTTGTATATCAATCTATTTTTCATCCAATGAGATCAGCAGTCTCATTCCTTCTTAAGCGTTGGTGGATACGATTATTGATTAAGTTACGTGCTAGAGGATTCGGCTGAGACACTAGCCTTTCCAAATAATTTGCACTATATCTAGTGATTGCGTACTGTACTAGAGAAACATTTAAGTCTCTGTGCAAATGTGAGTTTCTCACCATGGTGCACCTGTAATCATTCTCAAAATCTTGTTTTGGCATCTTTGTATTCTTTCTGTGTTTGAAGCTGAGGCTGTTCCCCATCACTGTTTACCATAGCACCAATTGGGTTTGAAATTCGAGTTATAAATCAAGAGCTTACAATCGAGACTTAACTTTGAGTTTCTACCATTTAGCCATGTGAATTGGACTAATTTCAATTTTATTTGTGTCAATTTAGCATCTATATGGCTTTTCTAAGTAAGTCGGTGATCAAGATATAGTCAGAGATATTTAACAGAGGAATGTTGAGTTATAGACTGGTTCCTAATTCGAATTTGAGGGCAAGTCTCCTTTCTTAGGGTAACAGTTACGTGGATACACTTTTGTTCATTTACTTTAATCTTCCACATATCTAGCCAATCTTCCAGCTCTTCAATATGGCTCTGTAAAAGAAGAGATGCTGTAGAGGGTTTTTCATGTATGCTTGAAATTGCAGTATCATCCGCAAAAGTCGACGTAAGTGTGTTTTCATTTGTTGGCATGTCTGATGTGTAAAGGATGTACAGAAGCGGGCCCAAGATACTACCTTGTGGTACGCCAGCATGAATTGTCTGTGGAGGGCTCACAAAGCTTTTCTCTATTATAGAGAATTTTCTATTAATTATATAGCTCTCCATTAGCTTGTGTGTGTTCGGGGGAAACAACTGTTTAACTTTATAGAGGAGTCCCTCGTGCCAAACTCGGTCGAAGGCTTGCGAGACGTCTATAAAAATTGCAGAGCAGTACTTTTTCTCTTCATAAGCTCTTCCTACGGCACTAACAATTCGGTGAACATGCTCAGTGGTGCTGTGTTTTCGTCTGAAACCAAATTGATGTGCTGGAATGACAATATTTTGATCTACGGATATTGTAAATTTGTTTACCAAAATTCTCTCGAATAATTTTGACAAGTTGGACAGTAAACTTATTGGTTCATACGAATCGACCTTTGTGTGATCTTTACCTGCTTTTTTGGGGTTTAAATCAACAGTAGCCTGTTCGACCTCTCGAATCTCAAAACGAAGGGACACTGCTATATGCTCTGAAGTAACAGGTGGCAACTCATCAGTAGAACTTGGGGGGTAATATTTGGAGTAAAAACTTTTTTTTAGATGTTCCCTTCTCTTTGTCATTCCCAGCCCATCCTCCATTTTCTTTCTTAGTGGAGGCTTACATACAACAGGTCTTTTAAGATTTTTTTTAGCACAAAGAGTAATCAGTTTTTTCTGTTAACTATTCAAGTTAGGAATTCTTTGTGTTTCAAGCAGTTTCCGTAGCTTTATCGTGCATTTTTTCAATTGTTGCTTATGCTGAGGAGATCTGTACAGTTTCGTTAAATCACCAGATGGGGACACAATTTTTGGGGGGTTCGAAATAGTAACAATATCGGGTGTGTGGTCAAACGAGAGTTCCAATGAAGATTCTATATGCACAAGTTCTTTTGCGAAGTTCTTCGTTAATCCAAAATCGATCAAATCGGGTATTTTTTGCCCATCTGCTGACCAGTATGTTGGTTCTCCGCTTGAGACCACATCCATACCCATTTTAGAAATTTTGTTGAACAAAACACGACCCTTGGGGAAATAAGCCGTGATCCCCAGAATGTATGCTCTTCATTAAAATCGCCAGCACCTATGAAACGAGGGCCTAGTGATTTATAAAAACTTGTATATTGATTTTCTGATATAGAAAACCTTGGGGGAGAATATATTGATGAAATCACTAGGCTGTTTCCAAGTTCTTCAAAGCAAATATTAGTAGCTTGAAGGTAGTTTTCACAATCATCACTCACTAGATAATGTTTTATTCTGGATTTAGTTAGGATAGGTGAGCCAGCACATGCTCTACCTCTTGGGTACTTAGTATCATACAAAGTGTATCCGCGCAGTGAAAAGAGACTCCTACGAGTCATGTGAGTTTCAGAGACAGGCAAAATATCAATTTGATTGTCTCAAAGAAAATGATCAAGTTCGTCTTTATGTTGGCTTAAGCCGTTTGCGTTCCAGAAACATTTTTCAAACAGTTCATGGTTGACTTAGCAGAGCTTGCAATATCATGGATTGCATTTTCATCATTTCTTGCATCGTGTTGTTCATAGCGTTCGTGAATGTATTTATCGTTTGAACAAGTGTATCGAGGGTCGCCTCAAGTTTACTTTGATTTTTTTCGGGGGATCGCATTCTAAATTTGTTACAGCGGGGTGTGAGCGTACAATATTAGCAGATGATTGAATATTTTGCGGATGGTCTATATTAATTGGATAATTTCTAGGAGCAGCTGCGTTAATATTTGATGATTGCGGATAAATTGTTTTCGATATGGGAGAAGCATTTTTCCTTGTTTTCATATTTTTATATATCGTAGAGTACACTGGACAGCCCCTGTAATTTGTGGTGTGATTTTTACCACAGTTGCTGCACTTTTTTTTTTTACCTTATCGTCTGTTTTTGGTTTGTCACACTGACTCGTAATATGCAACTCACCACAAACATTTGATTCCTTATTTGCATCAAATAGGGACCAATGTGAAATATGTACACAGTTTTCAGTCGGAAATATTTCGAAAGAAGATTACATTCCTCACAAAAACAAGAAGGAAGATACCAGATATGATAAGTACAATGATCGGAATGAAGAAACTCATGTTTTCACCGTAGATCTCCAAGCCCCAACAGCTCATGTCAGCAGTCTATGCTATCGAACTAGGTTACAGGTTCACAATTGTGTTTTTGCAAACTTAGAACTTTCTGAGCTGATTTAGCCATGTCCATCCGTCCGTCCGTCCGTCCGTCTGTGTGTCCATGTAAACCTTGCAATCACACTACAGGTCGCAAGTATGAATTTATTTTGATGATATTTGGTATATAGCTTTAATCGGCCATAGAATGAACGCCATTGAACTTGGTGAAATTCGGACCTCGTCCCCATACAAATGACTCCAATGAAATCGACTTAAATTGCCATAAGATCCAAATTACCATATAGATCTCGGTCAAATTGGGTTTGTGTGTGTTTATTAAATCCGTTTATCAGTTGTCAAAAAATAAACCCCCATATGCCAATTCTTTGTCATAGTCGCCATATAAAGCTGCTTCTTGATTTTCACTTAAATCTGTCAAAAAACAAAAATATTGCGCAGATTTTTCTCAAACTTGGTTTGTGTATATTTTTTCAAAATATAACTGATGTTACCTAATATGGTAAGGATCGGTCCATTTTTCGAGCCAGTCCCCTTATAAAAATTGCATACGGTATGAACTTTTTCATATCTGCAGCCAAAAAATAATAACAATGCCACAAAAATTTGGTTTATGCTTATATTCTATATCCAATTATTTGGACCGAAGAGATAGGGTTTTAAAAACATGGTATAGGGAATCGTATAGTCGGTCTAGACCAACTATAATTTTCTCACTTATTTTTATTTCTCGTTAGTACTTCCAATATCATTTTGGTTACTCTTAACTTCCATTTGATATATTTACATTTGAAAGTGTAG
The DNA here is from genome assembly GCA_963682025.1 of Cordilura impudica. Lineage (NCBI taxonomy): Eukaryota > Metazoa > Arthropoda > Insecta > Diptera > Scathophagidae > Cordilura > Cordilura impudica. The sequence continues at coordinate 155,106,444 of OY821520.1, forward strand.
TTTTAGTATACGAGATTTATATAAACATCTTTAGAAGTTGTCTAAATAATGCCTAAAAAAGTTCTGAATTTGGAAGCAATGGAAATGTGATGCATTTAGAATGATTTCATTTGTTTTTGCTGGGTAGTTATGACTTCCTATCAGCAAATAAATTTCCTATGTGTTTCGGCACACATTTTACAATAATAAGAACAAAATTTTTGCTTCAAATATTCGGCTCTAGCATTGGCCAAACAAAATGTCTCTTCGGTTGGACGCTACAAATGACATACAAATCAACTACAGCTGACACAAATCACAAGAATTATGACTTGACCAAGACAAGGATATAAGTAAATAGTTGGAAAATTTATGATTTATTGAAGTTTTTACGTTTGAATGTGTGCATGTACTAAGTATTAAAGACTAATGAAAAAGTATATCTTAGGATATTGCTGAGCGAAGGGATAAAGTTAGTAAGTGGATATAAATGTAATGCGACAAAATATGAGTGGCTGCTGACAAAATATAATTCATTATAAGATATGATATAATGAAATATTAAGATTGTTTTATGTACAATCGTAAACAAGTAATGGAGAATTAGGTTTAATGCATAAAACATTATATATGTATATGTATGTATAGTAAAAAGTCAAGCATTATTTAGTTTAGTTTAATTTAGTATAGTTTAGTTTATTTATTTTACTTTGCTAACATCTACAGCAAAATATGAGTCTTAAATTAGTAGAAGCACAAATATATAATTTTAATTGGCTAGGCGATTTCTTGTGACCGATGTTTTGTTCTACCGTTTTATCTCGATTTTGACCAAATGTATATTATTTGAAAGGTATTTCTTTTCAGGCATTTTGCAAATTTACAGATTTTTTAATTTTTTCCTTTATTTTGAGTAAATTGCATTTAAAGTTGCTACTAACACATGCATAAAGTTATACAATCCCTATAAGCAAATCGGTAGTCGACTACAAAAAAAAACACACTTCTAGTTAACTTTAATGAACTAACTATAAGCTAACTACAATGTAATGCAGAAATTCCACAAAAATAGGAACATACATATTGTGTGCTCTACGTAAATAGAAGCTTGCATATTTGTTGACATTTGTTTAGTGACTTTTTCACTTGTTTTTTGCCATTTTCATTACAAAAATCAGTGTTCGTGCGTGCAGTTAGAAAGGTTAAAGTAAAATATATTTTAAATTTTTTAAATTATAATTATTATAACTAAAATGAGTGGCATAAGTGAGAGAAATTTAAGAAGGCTATTTAAAAAAGAAAAATAAATTTTTTCAAAAAAACTAATTTCAAATAACTACATTGTAGTTGAAGCCACCTGCTCCTTTGCCGATTTGCAGTGTCAAAGTGAAAGTCGTACTGAAAATATTAGTATAAGCAATATTTTAGAAGGAGAACCTGTAATAAAAAAAAACATTAAAAGAAAAAATCGCTGATTGGTACTATAAAAATAGGCCATCTCGCAAGTGTTTCAAAGAGTTGTTAAATATTTTAGTTGAAGAAAACTTCAAACAATTGTCTGAAGAAAGATTTAAGGAAGTAAACAGTAAGATATTCCAAAAGTAAAATATGCATAAAGCTTAAATTAATTAATATTTATATAATTTTCAAACACTATAAACTTCAAGGTAACTTGCTTTTTCCTAGTTTTACCTACTAATTTCACCTTGCTTATTCCTTAGCATATTTAATTACAGAAATTATGATGATGTCATAATGAAGTCCCTGGCTGAGAAGAAAGTTTTGACTGAAAGGATTCTCCACCAAGAAGTAACAAACAATAATGTGCGCACAGTTTTCCCTATAAAAATTATAGGTGATTTGACTGAGCTAAATAACACAATTAGTGAGGACAATCATGAACTTTACGAAGGTTTTCAAAATTTTATTTCACAAATTTAATACCACCCTAAAATTTTATTTCACAAATTTTATACCTCCCTAATATACTAATAGATATTAATATATATTTCAATTAACTCCACAATTTGATGCTTTGTACAGATTAATATGATGAAGTCATTGTTAAAAGGACGCCTGTCAAAAACTTTAACAGAGGTTATTTCTATGAATATCTATATAGAAATTAATATGGATGGAATCCATGGCAAGAAGATACTAAGGGACTTCAAAGTTTTCTTCCAAGCTTTAACGGGTAACCTATATATTTAAAATATATTGATTTCACATAATATAGGACATTTATATATTATACAGATGCCTGTCGATAGCTTGGCTCTAATGAGGTGGAAAACGACATCAGAGATAATAATAACGCGTTGCTTTAATAATTGGTGGAATATTATTCCAAAAACGAATTGCGGTAATGTGAAATTGCCAATTTGAATTATGATATTATTTCTCCTTTATCGGCTGAAAGTGATTCGAATATACAGATGGGTTGTTACAATTTTTTTGCAAAAATATTAGAGTTCTTATCTTCATCAGTTCATCAAGCTGGACGCAAAAAGTTTTCTTTGCATATTGAATAATATGTTCATAGTTAGTGTTGCAGTTTATTAGCTGGTCTGGCAAATAAGTTGCATAAATGGAAAAGCAAATCCAGGAATGGAACCTTGTTTTACACCCCTAGCGATGGGGAGGAAATTTTAAGTTATTGATGAGTTGATTTCTAAATACTGTACTCGACCATTAAGATATATGAAGATATATCAATCTGGAAGAAGTTGGCGAAAGTGCATAATCTTTTTCAGTTTTTTAATCAAAATAGTGTGATCAACTGTGTCAAAAGCCTTTGAGTGGTCTAGCAAGACCAGAACTTCCATACATCAATCGTCTGGTTCTTTTCTAAGATCTTCGGCTACATCAGTAGGAGCTGTAATACAACTATGCTTGGCACGAAAACCGAATTATTTACAAGTAAGAAGATACAAAAAAATTTAGTGTCAAGTTTATCAAATGCTCTACTTTTTCAAAGATTTTGTGCACATGTGTTATACATATTAAAATAAGTCCAGATATTGATATAAACTTAAAACCCAGGTGGGTGATATTAACGATTCCATTTTTGTGTTTGTAATGCATTCTGAATGGATATGGCGTTATTATATAGTTCTGATATCATTTTCCACCTTATCGATTCCCTGCAGGTTCTAAAACAAGATGCCCTTCTTAGTGTGAAAGGAAAATATGTTACAAATATCAAGCTACCTTGAAGCTTTTATATAGTATCTGAAAATCTATATATATAAAATTCATTTTCTGTTTGTTTGTTTGTTTGACCGCTATACAAATTTTTATTTTTCAACGGATTTCTCTGAAATTTGGTGTACACGATCTCTGTACTCAAGGAAAGGTCGCCATGTGATTCTTACCGGACACGCCTACTTTTACGCCCACTTTGTATACAAAATTCCTTTTTTGTCTTTTGGTATATTTGTTCGCTATAAAATTTTTTATTTTTCAACGGATTTCTTTGTAATTTGGTATGAACAATCCCTGTACTCCAGGAAAGGACGCCGTATAATTCGCACCAGCTACGCCTACTTTTGCGCCCACTTTTTATACAAAATTCCTTTTTGGCTTTTGGTATATTTGTTCGCTATAAAATTTTTTATTTTCCAACGGATTTCTCTGAAATTTGGTACGAACAATCTCTGTACTCCAGGAAAGGACGCCATATGAGTCGTACCAGCCACGCCTACTTTTACGCCCACTTTTTATATACAATTCATATTCTTTTTTTGGTTCATTTGTTCGCTACACAATTTTTTTTAAACGGATTTCTCTGAAATTTGTTACGCACGATCTCTGTATTCCAGGGAGGTCGCCATATGATTCTTGCTGGCCACGCCTACTTTTACGCCCACTTTTTATACAAAATTCATTTTCTGTTTTTTGGTATATTTGTTCACTATAGAAATCTTTATTTTTCAAGGGATGTCTATGAAATTTTGTACACACGATCTCTATACTCCAGGGAAGGTCACCATATGCTTCTTAGGGGCCACGCCTACTATGCGCCCACTTCTATGTGTATAAAATTTATTTTTTTCCTTTTATTTGTTCCTCTGTTTGATTGCTATACAAACTTTTATTTTTCAATGGCTTTCTCTGAAATTTGGAAAACGTGATCTCTCTAGTCCAGCGAAGGTCGCATTATACATCTTGCTACGCTTACCTTTACGCCCACATTTTTATAAAATTCATTTTTTGTTTTTAGGTATATTTGTTCGTTATAGTAATTTTTATCTTTCAACGGCTTTCTCCGAAATTCAGTACATTCCAGGGAAGGCCGCCATATAATTTTTACCGACCATGCCTACTTTTACGCCCACTTTTCATATAAAATTAATTTTTTGTTGTGGGGTATGTTTCTTTCCAATACAAATTTATATTTTTCAACGGATTTCTCTGAAATTTGGTTTACACGGGAATAACTTCACGGTGAACAAATTACCCAAATTTAAAAAAAAGTCCCAAAAGAAATTAAAAAATTCCCCATTTTTTTAAACGAAATAAAAAATTTACTTTCTCCCCAAATTCATTCTTAAATTTTTACATATTTTTATTTAATGAATTTTGTTAAATATGTATTGAAGTGAAAATTTGCATACCGATTTCAATATCTGTCCTGGAATAAACACATTTGAAATGAGTATTCTTTTCAATAGCATCATTTCGGTGCGCGAAAGTTACGCGTACGCGGAACACAGCTTAGCTAGAATATCGGTATGATCTGAAAAATATATTTTGACAATTAAAATAAGTTGGCAACAACTGCGCGGCAGCACAGGTGTGGCTGCCAAACGCATGGAAGCGGCTCGCGGATGCAACGCGCTCGCGGAACACAGCTCAGCTAAAATATCGCAATGATCTTAAAAATATATTTTATCGATTAAAATAAGTTAACCAGAACTGCGCGGCAGCACGGGTGTAACCGCCAAATGCGAGGAAGCGGCGCGCGGACGCGGACGCAGCGGATGCGGACGCGACGCGCTCGCGGAACACAGCTCAGCTAAAATATCGCAATGATCTTAAAAATATAATTTAGCGATTAAAATAAGTTAACGAGAACTGCGCGGCAGCACGGGTAGTAGCTGCCAAACGCGAGGAAGTGACGCACCGACGCACAGTGTCGTGATTTCATATAACGAGTGGCCATAAATAGAAGGAGTGGTTGTAAAGAGTTGAAATTTGGCACACGTATTTTGTTTGATAAAAGAAAAAAAATATTAAAATTTCAAAAACTTTGGAGCAAGGATTCGTGTCCTTCCCATATATCCTGAAATTAAGAAACGTCATAAAAGATGGAAAAGAAGTCCGAACTTTATGAAATTTTGTATAGTCATTTAGTTTGATACCCTAAATGATTTGATAAAATTTTATCCAAATCGGATTAAATTTTTGAATTAATTTGATACATTAAACACTTGTAACAAGAATAATGTGTGTGTCAAATTTTATCCAATTTTAATAATTTTTAACAATTTTTTATATTAATTTTTTTTAATAAAATTTTTGGCGATTTTTTGTCTTAAATTTTTTTAAAAACGAAAAAAATTCAATGAAAAAAATTCAAATGGAAAGTAAAGTAAATGTTACTTTTTATTGTTTACACTTGTTTTATTATTTAAATAAATTATAAAAAATAATGTTTTGAACAATTTTTATTTATTAAATACAATCATCCGAATCACTTTCTTCAAGCTGGTTTATTAAATTTTCTTGATTATCCGCATAAATATTATTTTCCTCAATAATGAAATCATTTATTTCTTCACAACTCCTTTTACTTATTTTATCTTCTTTTATATGTATAGATAACTTTGGTTCAGACTGCAAAAACATTCTTTCTATTAGGTCTTTATTAGTATTTGTACGACTATTTTTTCGAGTATGGTTTAAACGAGTTTTTCTAAAAACTTTATGAGTGGCTTCTATAGCTTCCTCAGATAACATACCTACTGGAATCTTGGAGTTTTTTTTTTATAAATTCTGCTCCATGAACTAGTATTTTGTGGACAGTAACAGGCATACAATACCAAGAATATTTTTGAACATATAATTCCATGTTGTTTTACTGCTTGAAATAGTTTTTAAAATCAAAGAAAAATTTTTAATTAGTGATGGGTCAACCTGCGTTATGCTAGATGAGACATCAATGTTGCTGAAAAACCGTCTCGCAGTATTCCCATCATTTGTTGTACCAAAACCGGTTTTAACTTTATCTACATTTAATCCAAGCTCCTTTTTAAAATCTTCCTGAATTTTAGATTTTCTTTGATTTAAAATTTGCTTATCATCATTTTTTGAAACTCTCCAAATTTTTAGAGGCAACCTGTAAGCTATGTGTAATATACACTCAAAGAATTTTTCCATGCATGTAGTGTTGATTATCCGTGTTTATGTAATTCTTCTCTTTTTTTAAGGTCCCTCTCAAATACTTGAATTAAATTCATTTCAGTGGGTTTTGCACCGCAAACAAAACAAGAAGAACTGCTTTTGTTATCAGCTAACACATTAAGAGCAGCTCCATCTACCATTGCTAATCTCATGTCAAAATGAACGGTAAGGTTTTTTTTATCAGAAACATAATCAAATGTTTGCAAATTATATTTCTTTCTCAATAATTGCCCTTGTAGTTTTAACCAAATCCGAATTTTCGTTTTCCATAGCATATTGGACGACAATACCTTATTGAGGAATGTTTTAAATTATTCCGTAAACTGTTTTCTGTAGCCCAGTCTAAAAATCTTAATGGAACAAATGAAGCAACAAATAAATATTCATCCCGCGAATTTGGATCATTAAACTTTTGTTTGTAATTGCTAGGGCCTGAACTACCATCAAATCCCCATTTAATTTCCAAAACTACATCATTTTGGGTTTCAAAATAATTTAAATCTAATAAACTTTTGGCTGTCATATTAAAAATATTTTGTAATGGTATTTTTACTGACGTTTCTGATATTGATATATTTTCCGGAATATATTTTTTCTTTGCTTTTTGTAGACTATAATATGATGGAAAACAGTTCTTGTGCACATCATTTACAATCGTTCGCATATTTATACCCTATACCACTATGTGGTTTGGGTATAATGACTTTGTGCTGCTGTTTGTAACAACCAAAAATATTTGACCTAGACCCATCTTTAATTATACCGATCGAATCAGAATCACTTTTTGAGTTGATTTAACAATGTCCGTCCGTCCGTCCGTCCGTCCGTCTGTGTGTCCATGTAAACCTTGTAATCAAACTGCAGGTCGCAAATATTAATATATTTTGATGAAATTTGGTATATAAGCTTTTATCGGCCATGGGATGAACGCTATTGAAACTGGTGAGAATCGGTCCATGTTCAGACCTAGCCCCCATACAAATTACCCCTATGAAATCGACATAAATTGCCATAAGATCCAAATTGTCATATTGATCTTACTCAAATTGGGTTTGTATGCGTTCATTACATCCATTTATGAGTAGTCCAAAAATGATCCCTTTGGCCCCATATAGACTGCTTCCCAATCTTCACTTAAATCTATTAAAACAAAAATATTGCACTGATTCTTCTCAAATTTTGTTTGTATATATTTTTGCAAAATACAAGAGACTTTACCAATCATAATCAGGATTGGTCCATTTTTGGCCCTAGTCCCCATATAGATATATCATCCGGTATGAAGTTTTTCATATCTGCAGCCAAAAAAATTAATAAAAATTCCACTCAAATTTGGTTTTTGCTTATTTTCTATGTCCAGTTAGTTGGGCCTAAGAGATAGGGTTTCTAAACGCATGGTATAGGGTATCATATAGTCGGTCTAGACCGACTATAATTTTCTTACTTGTTTCATATTGTTTATGCGATAGATCATTATCTATTAATAATGCTAAAGCCTTTTCTACGGAAATAGAAGTTTCTGGAGTTGGGCTAGATACTCTTTGAACAGCTCTTCGTAATTGCTCAGGGCATGTAGACCTCACAAGATCATCTACCTTTCTTCTTTTGGTTCGTTCAGAACTTTCATTAAAGCCTACTCTTGGTCTTCCTTTACGACTTGTACTTGGTCCCTTAATAAATAAAAAAAAATGTTATTTATTATATTATAAAAAATAAATATTCACATAATGATATTACAATGTATATATCTTCTTCTTCTTCCACTTCTTCTTCTTCTTCTACTTCTTCCACTTCTTCATCAACTTCTTCCACATCAAAAAATGAATTTAGCCAGAAAAAGTTTTTGTTTTCAAACACAGATTTCTTTCTGTAGCATTTTTCCCAACTTTTTTTATTCTAGCTAGAATTGATTTAAGTCTTACAATACTTTTTTGTTGCAATTGTGTCTTAAATTTATATTCTAAATGATTTTTAATTTCCGTAAGGGCTAGGGAGTGTGTTGTATGTTTGTGCCAAATATAGAAAATTTGCCTAATTTGCACTTGCCTTGACACTGAAAAAGTGAAAAAAATTGACTATTCTGCCAAGCTCTGCAAAAGGGACCCATTTTTTTTTAATGTACATACTTGTATCAATATTATATTAAAGTATCAAAAATAAACTAGAATAAAAATTTTTTTAGACCTTCAATAAACTTGTAAGTTGTAAACAATTAAAAAAATTTCTTTCTGTTTACATTCAGAATAACGGTACAAAACACATGATGAATTAAATGTAAAAAAAAAATATGTTACCATATTTTAGTAATGTCATACTTTAATATTTATAAACAATTTAACTGCATTATCGACAATTTACTTTAAATTAACCCATTTGTATATACGCTATTTTTCACGTTTCTTGTGTGCATATTGCATACTTACCAAAAACTTTCAACTTTGATTGGCTATAACTTTGTCAAAAATATTTTTTTTTCAAAAATTCTTTTTGATTATTGTAATTTGAAATCTAGTTTATCAAACTGTTTCAACAGATTTTTAAAATTCCAAAAGTCGTTTTTTTTATTTTTGGCCGCTGACACCACACAGTGCGATGCGGACGCGACGGATACGGACGCGACGCACTCGCGGAACACAGCTCAGCTAAAATATCGCAACGATCTTAAAAATATATTTCAGCGATTAAAATAAGTTAACGAGAACTGCGCGGCAACACGGTTGTAGCCGCCAAACGCGAGGAGCGGCGTGCTCTCGGAACACAGCTCAGCTAAAATATCGCAATGATCTGAAAAATATATTTTGGCGATTAAAATAAGTTGACAACAACTGCGCGGCCGCACGGTGTGGCTGCCAAACGCGCGGAAGCTGACACGACTCGCTCGCGGAACACAGCTCAGTGAAAAGTCATGATAAATTTTATCTACGTATGTGACATCATTACCTGTTGATCAAAATAGGCCACACATATACCATAAGCAGTTGTTTAAAGAAACCTTGCGGCACAATTTTAAACGTCGCTTTAATTTTTCATTTTTGAAACTTCTATGAATTTGACTTCTCTGCTCAATGATGATCACTTATTGAATGAAGTAATTCAATTTTTAAAAGTTCTGATTCCTTTAACTTGCAAAGCGTTCCGTTATATTTGATGTTTATAAATAAACTTAAAAAAAAAACTTTAAACGATTTCGCAGCTTATTTTTGAAGCATTTTTGCTGCAGCATCTTATAAAAACTTCTTAATTAAAAAATCAAAAAATTTTTAATTGAAATAAAAAATTAATTGACTGCCCATAAAATTTTTGGGGAGAAAGTTCATTTTATTGGGGAATTTGTTCATTGGGGACTAAGTACTCAGCGCCTGGTAAGCATAGCGAACCATTTTTCAAGTCAAAGGCCTTTTTATCCAGGACAAGACCGGGTAAAAACAGCTGGTATTGTATATATTAATTATTTTAAGCTTTGCTCATTTTTTAGAATTTCAATATCTTACTGTTTACCTCTTTAAATCTGTCTTTGAACAGTTATTTGTGGTTGGAACAACTTTGATGGTGACTTGCTTCCATGTTATCTGTAAAATAATTATTTATTAGACCAAGTTTTGTACATTTTTAGTTAATACTTACATTGAGGAACTGCTTGGAAACCAAGCGTGATGAAACGATTGACATTTGGAACTTATATCTATATTTCATAATTTATTATTATTATTTTAGTAGTTTAAATAATTAAATTTATTTAGTTTATATAATTAACATTTAAAAGAATAAACAATATATTACACTAACCTCACTTAACTGCACGCACGTGTACTGATTTTGGCAATGATAAATATGTAAAAACCAATCCAAACCAAACAAATAAGAAAATGTCAAAAACACGTGCAAATATCTAAACAAATGTCAACAAATATTATTGCACAGAATATGCAAGCCTCGAATTTGGGGAAGTTCTGCATTACGTTGAAGTTAGCGTATAGCTAGTTCATAAAAGTTAACTAAAAGTGTGATTTTTTCAAAGTCGACTACCGATTTGCTTATAGGGTTGTTATCATTGATGAATAACACAATCAAAACTAAATTGATTTTCTAGTAGAAGTTCATTCTGAAAGTAACTGTAGTAAGATTGATTCACCTGTTGCATCGGATTATTAATAAAATTTTCATTAATGACATTTGGATCTGAAATTTATGTTTCTTCACTGGCTTTTTGTTTCACTATTTCAATTTCTTTAATTGTTCTCTACGTCTTACGTGTATTAAATGAATTAGCAAAGTTATCAGCGTAATACGTTGACCTAGCTTGTCTAATGGCTTTAGTTATGGTCCTTCTGGCTGCTCGATAGCTGTTATTCAGGCCAATTGTTTTGTGGCATAATCGCGTTCTTCTATAACAATAAAGTTGGGGTTTTAACTGATTATTATATTAAGGGATTAACTAGGTTCGAATCGTAAGGGGATGGCAAGTAATCAAATTTTATGTGATCCTTAACCACAAATAACTATTTGATATTAATATTCAAGCCTGGTACACTAAAAACCGATGTAACTATATACCGGTCGATTTTCTAATACCGATATCAGTACATCCTGCTTAAGTTATTATTCTTATCAAACAAAAACTTTTCTCATCAACAATTTTTGAAAATCTAGTTGGGAATAAAGTAAAGCATCTAGATACGTTTTAAGTATTCTTGCAATTCATATATAAAAACTTAATACGAATATTAAAAAAAAAAAAAATAGTGAGGCTATAATTGGAGCAAAGTTGTATCATAAAGTTACTGATTCGACAGTGGTGGTTGATACAACATATATGCTCTTGGGTAATGCTAGGTAAAGCCGGTTAATTCTGGTGATTATTCCTAGCAGCTAAAGGTTAAGGTCTGCCAGTGACTTCCCACTTGGGGGATAACTGCAGTTACCAAATTTTGCCAATTAGGTAACGAAGCGTCACCAAAAGGCGCTAAATTTGGTGCTACGGGGAGGCCGAATTGCCCTGAGAAGATGATTCTTGGACTCCATACGGACACAAAGCAAACTATAACACACAAAAAAAATGTATACAATATATGTGATACCCTGTAGAATTGATGGTTAGTTGGAACACTCAAAGAATGCTGTTCTAGATGCTTTCGAATCTGATGTGCAGAGGAGATTGCTGTGAGCAGTTAGTAGGGAGTCTTTTTGTGAAGAAAAGGACGAACTGATAATGCGTTGGTAGAGCTGGTATGCGTTGGTTTGGGAAAAGGCATGAGTTGAAGATGAGTCGGATGCAAGAATGTCGGATGGTAGCATGAGTTGAAGTTTTTTGATGACACAAGAGTGGCTGTGGTGCCTATATCGCGAGCAAGGACAATTCTCGATGTGGAATTGCCTTCAACCAGGAGTTGCTACCCTCAAAGCAAGAGGAACTAGGTAGGCCCGATACAATAACAAAGTTTGGAGTGTATGCAAAGTAGATTTGGTGATGCGGAGGGGAACCGTAGACAGGTAGTACTACTACTCAATATCAAATCCCTCCTGCATTTAGTTTCTTATAGTTTCCTACGGCTTTGGGCAAATCCAAATAAAAGTCTACAAGGGCGACCAAGGACCAATCACGGAGGTCACCAAACCAGTAGAAAAATCTACTGGGGAGGGGACCACAGGTGAAGTCCAGGCTGAGGAGAGCTCCCAAACAGCCATGGAGGATGGATACTTAACATCCGACTCCGAACTGTTTGGGGAAGCTTCTGGCCTATTTGTTGGCTAAGATGGCCTCCTTGATAGCCGAAGGACGAGGCCGAAATCACGGTAAGGAGATGGACGTGCAGGCAGCTACAGATGATGCGGCTCCTACAGATAAATCTCCATCACTGTAAAGCCGCCACGGCTGCACTTCTACTTCGCCTGAGGACAGGTGAAGTAGACAAAGCCTTCATCCAAGAGCCCTGGGTTTGTGGAGGTAGGGTTTACGGTCTGAAGACTCCTGATTATAAGCTGTTCGTTGCTATAGAAAAAGGAACACCAAAGTCCTGCTTTTTGGAGAGGAACAGCCTTAATATTTTCTTATTATCTAATTTCAGTAACAGGGATGTAATAGCGACCAGCCTGGAGTTAGATGGGAAATCCATCTGGCTCGCCTCCGCCTATTTTTGTGATCCTGTGCCTATTCCGCCAGACAATGTGGCAAAGCTGATCCGGTAATTCGAAAGGACTACACACCAATTAGTGCTGTGCTGTGACGTCAATGCACATCATCCGATATGGGGAAGTACCAATTTGAACGAAAGAGGTGAGTTACTATTGGAGTTCTTATTTATCACTAACCTATGTATATGTAACAAGGAAAATTAACCGACTTTTGTAATAATTATTCGTAGGGAGGTTCTTGACGTTACCTTTGTATCGGACATATTTTTTGATAAAATTGATTGTTGGAGGGTGTTGGATGATCACATCCTTTTCTGACCATCGATACATTGAATTTTTGCTTAGAGAAAAAGACCCGGTAGAAAGTGTCCCCAGAAATCTGAAGAGGACAAATTGGGTTAAGCATATGAAAACCTTTGCCGGGTGTTTGGCGACAATATCCTTATCCGAATCGTGTAATTCCGAGGACTTGTGGATCATATTACGAAGGTTTTTAACAAATGTGTAGATGCTTCTTGCTCCGCGGCAAGGCCAAAGGGCAAGAAGAATCCACCATGGTGGTCTAGCGAGCTGCAACAGGGCGGAGACTCTTGCAGGAAATTCTTTAACAAAACAAGGTCTTCAAGAGCGGACGAGTATTGGTTGGCCTACAAGCTGAAGCTTAGGGCCTGTGATAGTATAGAAGACGTTTCCGAAGCATCCAGGTTACGAAAGATTCTGGCTTCTACCCCTCACACATTAGGTTATCTGAAAGATCCATTGGGGTGTGGACTACCTCTCGTGGGGAATCACTTAGCCTGCTACTGGACACCCATTTTCCGGGAAACCCCACTACGTCGCTTCAGGCGTCAGAATACTCAGATGCCAGTGCGACGGATACTGCTTCGGAGATAGTCAACATACCAACAATGAACTGGGCGATTAGAAGCTTCAAACCTTACAAATCGCCACGACCTGACGGTATCATTCCAGCTGAATTGCAGCAGGTGTCGGACTACATTTTTCCTTGGCTATGTAGGCTTTTCACTCGCTGTATCAACTTAACTTATATTCCCCTGATACGGAGGGAGACGAAAGTGGTGTTCATTCCAAAAGCTGGAAACTGTTCACACACTGTCCCAATAGACTTCAGACCAATAAGTCTATCATCATTCTTATTGAAGACAATGGAGCGTATGATAGATTCTTACTTACGAAGAGTTATTGACCCTAAACTGCTGTCGGCGCGACAACAAGCTTACAGCAAGGGAAGGTCAACCGAATCAGCTCTTCACGAGCTTGTGAGTACCATCGAGAAATCGCTCTCGGTAGGAGAATACACCATGACAGCCTTTTTGGATATAGAAGGGGCTTTTAACAATATCACAACGGACTCGATATTAGTGGCACTATCTAGTCTAGGAGTGAACTCCGTGATCATCTCACTGATTGGAAATCTGCTTGCCAACAGGCGGATAACGTCTAAATTGGAAACGACTATAATATCCCGATTTGTGAACAGCGGAACGCCACAAGGAGGCTTTATGTCACCACTTCTATGGAACTTAGCGCTAAACTCAATGCTAGTTTCGTTGGAGAGACAAGGCTGCAACGTGGTCGCCTATGCTGATGACGTAGCTATTGCCGTAAATGGGAGACATTAGAGATATTCTATAGAGGGCTCTCACTATGCTATCTAGCTGGGCAAGTATTTGAGGTCTGGGGGTAAATCCGACCAAAACGGAACTTGTTCTTTTCACGAGGAAGTATGAGATACCTACATTCGACCCTATTTCTCTTTATGGTTCTGAAATCGCCTTCTCTGATGGAGCCATGTATCTTGGCGTGTTCCTGGACAGGAAGCTGAACTTCTGACGGAACTTGGAGGAAAGGGCGAAGAAAGCGACTATAGCTTTATACTCCTGCGAAAAGGCCATTGGTAAGCGGTGGGGCTTCAGCCCGAAAATTGATTACTGGATCTACACAGCGGTGGTTCGCCCAATACTGCTGTACGGAGTCATCGTTTGGTGTCCTGCTCTAGCGAAGGCCTCCAATACCAACCTTGTTGCAAGGGTACAGAGAATGGCTTCCATGTGTATCACTGGTGCCCTTCGTGCTACAACTACGGATGCCTTGAACATCCTCTTACACCTAATACCGTTGGACATATTAGAAGCACAATACAATGGGGTGGTCATAATTGTGGCCATGGAGTGACCCTGACGAACAGGAACTTACCATTGAACGTGGATTACACTACTCCGTGGAGTGTATTCGAACGACACAACAAAACTCTGATACCGACCAGGGAATCTTGGTCAGGGAGGATTCCGGGTAGCAGGCGTTCTATAAATTTCTATACTGATGGATTGAAATTGTGTGGTCAAGTTGGTTTCGGAGTCTATTCAAAGGAGCTTGGAGTAAATCTGGCTTACAGGTTGCCAGACCACTGCAGTGTTTATTAGGCAGAGGTACTGGCAATAAAGGAAGTTGCTGACTGGTTGGGTCGGAATATTCTGTCTACAACCGCAGTCAACATCTACCCTGATAGTCAGGCCGCGGTAAAATCCTTGGAATCAATGTTCCTGAAAACAAGAACCACCCTTAGCTACCGCACGTCTTTAAATGAGATGGCCAATCAGGTCGACATCAGACTCATATGGGTCCCAGGGCACAGGAATATACCGGGAAAATGTAAAGCTTATGAGCTTGCAAGACAAGGCACTATCTTATGGGTTCCAGCGGACTTGGAATGTGTTGGTACACCACTGGAATCGTGCAAGCTGGAACTTCGGCTTCACACCGCTTGCATAACAGACAACAGATGACAAATCTGGCCGGCTCTGTATCATAAGCGCACTAGTGCGCTACTATCACTCCTCCGTGGGGCGATTTCAACAGTAGTTGCTGTTATCACTGGGCACTGCCTCATAAGGAGACACGCTGAATGCCTTAGGGTCTCGTCAAATGACTTCTGTCGTAGGTGCATGGATACGGAGGAGGTGGAGAGCATAGAACACTTCCTTTGCTATTGCCCGGTGCTCTCCAGAATGAGACTTCGAGCATTGGGATCTCCGTTTCTTCACTATCTCTCTGATCTCTCAAATGTGGACATTTCACATATCAGGGGCCTCTTCAGGAGCTCAAACTGGTTCTACGGTAGGGACTGAGGGGAACACCTATTAGTTGTATCATAAAGTTACTGATTCGACAGTGGTGGTTGATACAACATATATGCTCTTGGGTAATGCTAGGTAAAGCCGGTTAATTCTGGTGATTATTCCTAGCAGCTAAAGGTTAAGGTCTGCCAGTGACTTCCCACTTGGGGGATAACTGCAGTTACCAAATTTTGCCAATTAGGTAACGAAGCGTCACCAAAAGGCGCTAAATTTGGTGCTACGGGGAGGCCGAATTGCCCTGAGAAGATGATTCTTGGACTCCATACGGACACAAAGCAAACTATAACACACAAAAAAAATGTATACAATATATGTGATACCCTGTAGAATTGATGGTTAGTTGGAACACTCAAAGAATGCTGTTCTAGATGCTTTCGAATCTGATGTGCAGAGGAGATTGCTGTGAGCAGTTAGTAGGGAGTCTTTTTGTGAAGAAAAGGACGAACTGATAATGCGTTGGTAGAGCTGGTATGCGTTGGTTTGGGAAAAGGCATGAGTTGAAGATGAGTCGGATGCAAGAATGTCGGATGGTAGCATGAGTTGAAGTTTTTTGATGACACAAGAGTGGCTGTGGTGCCTATATCGCGAGCAAGGACAATTCTCGATGTGGAATTGCCTTCAACCAGGAGTTGCTACCCTCAAAGCAAGAGGAACTAGGTAGGCCCGATACAATAACAAAGTTTGGAGTGTATGCAAAGTAGATTTGGTGATGCGGAGGGGAACCGTAGACAGGTAGTACTACTACTCAATATCAAATCCCTCCTGCATTTAGTTTCTTATAGTTTCCTACGGCTTTGGGCAAATCCAAATAAAAGTCTACAAGGGCGACCAAGGACCAATCACGGAGGTCACCAAACCAGTAGAAAAATCTACTGGGGAGGGGACCACAGGTGAAGTCCAGGCTGAGGAGAGCTCCCAAACAGCCATGGAGGATGGATACTTAACATCCGACTCCGAACTGTTTGGGGAAGCTTCTGGCCTATTTGTTGGCTAAGATGGCCTCCTTGATAGCCGAAGGACGAGGCCGAAATCACGGTAAGGAGATGGACGTGCAGGCAGCTACAGATGATGCGGCTCCTACAGATAAATCTCCATCACTGTAAAGCCGCCACGGCTGCACTTCTACTTCGCCTGAGGACAGGTGAAGTAGACAAAGCCTTCATCCAAGAGCCCTGGGTTTGTGGAGGTAGGGTTTACGGTCTGAAGACTCCTGATTATAAGCTGTTCGTTGCTATAGAAAAAGGAACACCAAAGTCCTGCTTTTTGGAGAGGAACAGCCTTAATATTTTCTTATTATCTAATTTCAGTAACAGGGATGTAATAGCGACCAGCCTGGAGTTAGATGGGAAATCCATCTGGCTCGCCTCCGCCTATTTTTGTGATCCTGTGCCTATTCCGCCAGACAATGTGGCAAAGCTGATCCGGTAATTCGAAAGGACTACACACCAATTAGTGCTGTGCTGTGACGTCAATGCACATCATCCGATATGGGGAAGTACCAATTTGAACGAAAGAGGTGAGTTACTATTGGAGTTCTTATTTATCACTAACCTATGTATATGTAACAAGGAAAATTAACCGACTTTTGTAATAATTATTCGTAGGGAGGTTCTTGACGTTACCTTTGTATCGGACATATTTTTTGATAAAATTGATTGTTGGAGGGTGTTGGATGATCACATCCTTTTCTGACCATCGATACATTGAATTTTTGCTTAGAGAAAAAGACCCGGTAGAAAGTGTCCCCAGAAATCTGAAGAGGACAAATTGGGTTAAGCATATGAAAACCTTTGCCGGGTGTTTGGCGACAATATCCTTATCCGAATCGTGTAATTCCGAGGACTTGTGGATCATATTACGAAGGTTTTTAACAAATGTGTAGACGCTTCTTGCTCCGCGGCAAGGCCAAAGGGCAAGAAGAATCCACCATGGTGGTCTAGCGAGCTGCAACAGGGCGGAGACTCTTGCAGGAAATTCTTTAACAAAACAAGGTCTTCAAGAGCGGACGAGTATTGGTTGGCCTACAAGCTGAAGCTTAGGGCCTGTGATAGTATAGAAGACGTTTCCGAAGCATCCAGGTTACGAAAGATTCTGGCTTCTACCCCTCACACATTAGGTTATCTGAAAGATCCATTGGGGTGTGGACTACCTCTCGTGGGGAATCACTTAGCCTGCTACTGGACACCCATTTTCCGGGAAACCCCACTACGTCGCTTCAGGCGTCAGAATACTCAGATGCCAGTGCGACGGATACTGCTTCGGAGATAGTCAACATACCAACAATGAACTGGGCGATTAGAAGCTTCAAACCTTACAAATCGCCACGACCTGACGGTATCATTCCAGCTGAATTGCAGCAGGTGTCGGACTACATTTTTCCTTGGCTATGTAGGCTTTTCACTCGCTGTATCAACTTAACTTATATTCCCCTGATGCGGAGGGAGACGAAAGTGGTGTTCATTCCAAAAGCTGGAAACTGTTCACACACTGTCCCAATAGACTTCAGACCAATAAGTCTATCATCATTCTTATTGAAGACAATGGAGCGTATGATAGATTCTTACTTACGAAGAGTTATTGACCCTAAACTGCTGTCGGCGCGACAACAAGCTTACAGCAAGGGAAGGTCAACCGAATCAGCTCTTCACGAGCTTGTGAGTACCATCGAGAAATCGCTCTCGGTAGGAGAATACACCATGACAGCCTTTTTGGATATAGAAGGGGCTTTTAACAATATCACAACGGACTCGATATTAGTGGCACTATCTAGTCTAGGAGTGAACTCCGTGATCATCTCACTGATTGGAAATCTGCTTGCCAACAGGCGGATAACGTCTAAATTGGAAACGACTATAATATCCCGATTTGTGAACAGCGGAACGCCACAAGGAGGCTTTATGTCACCACTTCTATGGAACTTAGCGCTAAACTCAATGCTAGTTTCGTTGGAGAGACAAGGCTGCAACGTGGTCGCCTATGCTGATGACGTAGCTATAGCCGTAAATGGGAGACATTAGAGATATTCTATAGAGGGCTCTCACTATGCTATCTAGCTGGGCAAGTATTTGAGGTCTGGGGGTAAATCCGACCAAAACGGAACTTGTTCTTTTCACGAGGAAGTATGAGATACCTACATTCGACCCTATTTCTCTTTATGGTTCTGAAATCGCCTTCTCTGATGGAGCCATGTATCTTGGCGTGTTCCTGGACAGGAAGCTGAACTTCTGACGGAACTTGGAGGAAAGGGCGAAGAAAGCGACTATAGCTTTATACTCCTGCGAAAAGGCCATTGGTAAGCGGTGGGGCTTCAGCCCGAAAATTGATTACTGGATCTACACAGCGGTGGTTCGCCCAATACTGCTGTACGGAGTCATCGTTTGGTGTCCTGCTCTAGCGAAGGCCTCCAATACCAACCTTGTTGCAAGGGTACAGAGAATGGCTTCCATGTGTATCACTGGTGCCCTTCGTGCTACAACTACGGATGCCTTGAACATCCTCTTACACCTAATACCGTTGGACATATTAGAAGCACAATACAATGGGGTGGTCATAATTGTGGCCATGGAGTGACCCTGACGAACAGGAACTTACCATTGAACGTGGATTACACTACTCCGTGGAGTGTATTCGAACGACACAACAAAACTCTGATACCGACCAGGGAATCTTGGTCAGGGAGGATTCCGGGTAGCAGGCGTTCTATAAATTTCTATACTGATGGATTGAAATTGTGTGGTCAAGTTGGTTTCGGAGTCTATTCAAAGGAGCTTGGAGTAAATCTGGCTTACAGGTTGCCAGACCACTGCAGTGTTTATTAGGCAGAGGTACTGGCAATAAAGGAAGTTGCTGACTGGTTGGGTCGGAATATTCTGTCTACAACCGCAGTCAACATCTACCCTGATAGTCAGGCCGCGGTAAAATCCTTGGAATCAATGTTCCTGAAAACAAGAACCACCCTTAGCTACCGCACGTCTTTAAATGAGATGGCCAATCAGGTCGACATCAGACTCATATGGGTCCCAGGGCACAGGAATATACCGGGAAAATGTAAAGCTTATGAGCTTGCAAGACAAGGCACTATCTTATGGGTTCCAGCGGACTTGGAATGTGTTGGTACACCACTGGAATCGTGCAAGCTGGAACTTCGGCTTCACACCGCTTGCATAACAGACAACAGATGACAAATCTGGCCGGCTCTGTATCATAAGCGCACTAGTGCGCTACTATCACTCCTCCGTGGGGCGATTTCAACAGTAGTTGCTGTTATCACTGGGCACTGCCTCATAAGGAGACACGCTGAATGCCTTAGGGTCTCGTCAAATGACTTCTGTCGTAGGTGCATGGATACGGAGGAGGTGGAGAGCATAGAACACTTCCTTTGCTATTGCCCGGTGCTCTCCAGAATGAGACTTCGAGCATTGGGATCTCCGTTTCTTCACTATCTCTCTGATCTCTCAAATGTGGACATTTCACATATCAGGGGCTTCTTCAGGAGCTCAAACTGGTTCTACGGTAGGGACTGAGGGGAACACCTATTAGTCCCGGCGGGGCGTTGGCAGGAGGCATAATATCTTTCCCAATGCTGTCAACATGACAGGCATGCATGTCAAATTAATAGGAACTCTGAGGCTATAATTGGATAGAGAAAATAAGAAGCTATGAAAAAAAATTCACATCTGGTATTATTTCTATATGGGGACAAATTCAAAAATGGATCGATTATGACCATATTTGGTAAAGTCCCTTACTTTTTGTCACAAAGACATATATGTTATATACCAAATGAAAAAAAAATCATCATCGTGAATCTCTTTTATATGGGGGCTATGTTCATACAGGGTATATTTTTGGATACTGAGCAGCGGCTATAATAAACATACAGGTACCAAATTTTATTGGTAAGACAATAAGACAATATGCATAAGTCGGCCATAGTTGTATAAAGGATAAAAAAACCATGCTATGTTCTCAATTATTATAATATATTGATCTGTCAAAGTAACGACTTTTAATGTATTTAAAAAACTATTTTTTCATAAAATTAAAATAAAAAACAATTATAACAAATTAAAAAAAAACTTAAATCGAATATATTGAGATTAAATTTTTATACAAATAAAAATTTTTAAATATTGCAGTCTTCTTTATTTTTTATTTGCAAACCCGTTATTCGGATGTAAGTGCTCATACAATTACAATTTTAACAATTTTGGTTAACATATATGTCAAAAATTTTTAAAAAAATCTTCAATTGGTTTTTTCTATCATTTTCCCTTAAAACGGTAAATTTTTAATCACCCTTATATTGTGATTAGTTTTTATTTGCTGCAACTTTATGTATATATATCTTCAACAATGTATATTAACAATTATTTATATATTTTTAACTGTTAACGATGATAGTTTAAATAAATTTAAAAAAAAAAAATTAAAAATCATAATATCTAAGAAATTTTGTAAATCAATAATATTCACAAATAAATGAAATTAAAAACATAAACCAATAATCGTATGGAACAAAGCACTTAAAGAAGTATACAAATTCTCATTAAAAGAACAATAAATACAAAATAAAGACAATCATAAACATCTGCTCTGAGTTTATGTCAAATTCATATTAAGTGTTAGCACATTTGTTAAAATAATAATGGCTTGTCTGTTTAATGATTGTTCCATTAAAAGTGGTGGGCATAAAATCATCACTTGTTATTTGTGTAATAAAATATATCATACTAAATGTAGTGGTTTTTTCAGGCTTCTTGCTGATGCTTTGAATAATTATTAGGGGTTACACAATAGTGTTGCAATAAATGAAGATATATTGAAGTGAGTTTTTAGCGCTTTTTCAAAGACACGAAAAAGGAAATCCAGTGTATCCAAGAAAAATCAACTTGATTATTAATGTATGTAATATGGGATTAAGTAATCAAAGCGAAAATTGGATATTAGATTTATCAGAATTTTTAAGCAAAACGTGATGGGCAATATTAGGTTATGAATAAAAAACAAAACGTTTTTTGGGTCATTTTGATGTAAATCCTTTCACAATGTATTAAATATATATTTGATTTTAATATAAAAACTATTAAGAATTACGAAAAATATGGTTTCATAAATTAATAATTAAGTAGTAAAAACAGAATTCAGAATATGGCTCAAAGTGGTTATCAACAAACGAATCATCTATATATCCCGTAACTTCCTCTTCACTCGATTTTTCGAGCTCGGCAGCAATGTCACCACATGTTAAAAGTAAAACAAATAAATGAGAGAAAAAAAATATAAAAAATCAAAAAGATAAAAACATAAAATTAGAGTATGCCACCTGGTGGCCAGTTGGGCGCAAGATTTATTTTGATATTCCGGGACAACGTGACCACCGGTGGTCGCAAAAAAAACAGGAAAAAACAACAAAAATAAATCTTTTTATCAAAAGTATATATGGATGGGTCAGAAGGTATAAGGCCTAATTCCACTTTTCGAAAATTTCTCAATTGTGTTATATAGTATCTTATTAGTTGTGAACTCTTTGAAAATTATTTTGTTCTTTACTATTTAAAAAAATTTGATTAAAATACATCAAAAATTGATATAGGTTTTGAATTTTTTTGAGTTTTTTCAGAAGCTATTCCAATTAACTCCACTGTAATTAAACGCATTGGTTTACTCAAGCGAAACTTCACATTTTTTTGAAATTTTGTAAAATTAACGAACACATGTGTTTTCCGGGAGTGCCCTCCACACTCATTTTTTTTGTCTTTCTAATTAGTTCGTATTTTCACAATACATATACTTTTTAAGTCACATTACTTAAGCTAAAACAACAAAAAAAAAAAAAAAAAAAAAATTGAGTGAGTAAATCTCAAGAATTCCGTTAGTTGAGAAATTAGAATATATAAAAAATTCAAACACAGTTACTCGGTTGATGAAAAGCTAAAAATAATATAAGTGCTTTTTGGTATTAAAAAATCAAGGTACCCTTTAAAACAACATGCAGACTGTGGACTCAGATACTGATTTTTCAACAGATTATCATTATAGGCCAAGGAAAATTTTTAGTATTGACTATTCCGACTCATCGTCTGACTCGGAAAAAGAAAATGTAGATATCAATTCAATTGAACCCACCGAAGAAAATCATTCAACAGTTGGAAGGAAAAGCACTCGAGATCCAAAAAAATGGAAACGAAATATAATGAAAGAGAATAGATTACGAGGTGTGCAATACACTAATTCGAATGGACACGTAATGACGGCTAAACTATTTCAAGATAAACAATGTTATTGTCGACTCAATGGCAATCAAAAAATTAGTGCCAGTTTTAGAAAAAATGTTATGAACTCATTTTACAAACTAAGCAGTAGCGAAAATCAAAATCTTTATATACGTGGCTCGATCAAAACTTCACCAGTAAAAAGACGTCGTTCTCAAGATAATTCAAAAAACTCCAAGGCTTCTTTCGAAAACATTTCTATTCGAAATGACAACCAAGACATTCGCGTCTGCAAAAAAATATTTTAAAGAAACATACCAGATAAGTGACCATCGAATAGAAAGATGTTCTTCGCTTGATATGTTCATTTACTGCACGATCATCGAGGAAAGCACATACCGAGTAATAAAATTGATGACGCAAATGTCGTTAATCATATAAAGTCGTTTCCAAACTATGCCAGCCCCTATACTCGAATACATAATCCTACAAGACGATATTTGAATCAAGATCTAACCATTAAAATCATGTATGGACTCTATGTTATACACTGTAAAGAAGAGAAATTGGTACCGGTTAAGGAAAAATATTACCATAATATATTTTCAACTAAATTTGATTTACATTTTAAACAACTTGCTAAAGATACATGTCAAATTTGTGATGTGCTGAAAATAAAAATTCAAAATACAAAAAAATGTAGAAAAGCAAGAGGCTGAAATTGAAAAAGATGTACATCTAGCGAATGCGGAACTTGCACGCAATAATATGGCCATAGATAGAGGAAATGGGTCTGAAGAAATTTATGTTTTTACCTTCGATTTGGAAAAAGCTTTACCCTTTCCTAAGTTATCTACCTCTGTGGCATATCATAAAAGAAATTTATATGTCTACAATTTTGGTTGCCATGATTTTAATAATGATGTAAGATGCATGTATGTCTGGCCGGAGACTGAAGGTTCGCGTGGATCCCGAGAAATATCTTCTTGTTTAACTAAATTTATTAAAACCCATGCCAATAATCATAAAAAAATAATAATGTACTCTGATGCTGGTACAGGACAGAATAGGAATATCAAAACTGCTCTAAGCTTATTGAAACTTGTTCAAAGTGATGAGATAAATGCGGATTCAATTGAGCATAAGTTTTTGCAAAGTGGACATAGTTACTTACCAAATGATTCAGATTTCGCTATTATAGAATCATTTGCAAAGAAACACTAAAATATTTTTTGTCCTGATGACTGGTATGAAATTATCAAAATTAACAAGAAGAAAACCCCATTTAAATCATCAAAATGAGTCATAAAGACCTTAGATCCACAAAACCTTTAGAAAATTCCATCACTAGAAGAAAAAAAAAAAAACAAATTCAGTAATACCAATCAACTGGCTGAAGATAAAATTGATTAAATTAGAAAGATGCAAACCATACGGCATACAATTTAAATACAATTTCAACACAGACGAAGAATTTCTTCCAATGAAAATCAACAAAACTGGAGTTGGTAAACCGGTGCAATTAAAAAACATAGAGCTACCTCTACTGTACCCTTCTGGGATAACAATCACTAAAGAAAAGAAAAAGGACATGATGGATCTATTAAAATGTATACCACCTATCAAATATAAATACTACAGAACATTGAAGACACCGAATAGAAATTACAGCACGTCGGATGCATCTGATTGTGACGATAATCTATATGATGATTTAACTTTAAATTACTTAGAAAACCTTAAAAATATTACTATGTTTATTTTTAAATGAATTTTGCTTTAATTTTTTTTATTTTTACTTAAAAAAATGTTTTACACTATTATGTTATATGAATTTTCTTGTAAATAAAAATAAATTTTTCAGTAGCTAAACCAACTAACTCCATAAAATTGGATTTAATGTTCAGGAAACTTATTAAAAAACATTTTTATTTCAGAAATTTAAACTTTAAAAGATAATTTGATTTATGAGGAGTGACTACAACCACTTTTTTACCTTTTATCAGTTTTATAAATTTTGGAAATCAATTTTTCAAACATTACTAATTTTCTCTACTATTTATAGCTTCTGACCCATCCATATCACAAAGTCACACCAATTGCAAAAAAATCAATAAAACTAACTAAACAAAGTTTGGTCCCAGCTTGTCAGCTATGGAATAACCACTCGTCAGCACGCAGTCCACCGGTGCAGAAAAAAAATGATCATGGGTAGGCGCATGGGGCTCAAAATGTTAATTTAAACGATGTAAGTGAATTCCAGAAAAAAATATTAAGAATAACAAAAAAATGATATTATCTATATATATAAAATTGAATGTGTGTTTGTTTATTTGTTTGTTTGTTTGTTTGTGTGTACCTTATAGGAGACCAAACTTCTGGACCGATCTTCCTGAAATTTTCACAGCATTTAACTGGGACTCTGGCATGATTAATAGGGTACTTTTTTTTTGACCACGCCCACTTTTACGCCCACTTTTTTAAAATTATGTAATTGCTCCCATATAGTTTTTAACAGGATTACTTCAAATTGTATACACATTATACTCCAGGCGAGGTAGAAATAAACATTTCTTACGCCACGCCCCCTTTCACGCCCCTTTTCACGCCAATTTTGTTTGAAAGTTTTAAACTTTTTGTTCTCTGTACAAATTCGTTCCTTCCAACGGATTTTTTTTTACTTGGTAGTATAGTGCTCTTAATACTGTTAAAGTCGCCATATAACTATGAACCACGCCCACTTCACCGCCCCCTTTTTTTTAATTCAGATACTTACTTATACCACTAAAAATGTTTGCTATACAAAATACTTTTTTTGTAATATGTATTTACCTAAAGTTTTATACACTTTTTATTTACAGGTAAGGTAGCCATACATTTTTTTATTACCAAATCCCCCTTTTTCGCCCCATTTTACCTTAAATTATAATTAATCTGCTTTAAATCTATATATATAACATGAATGTGTGTTTGTTTGGGCTTCATAGGAAGCCAAACCCCTGAACCGATCTTCCTGAAATTTTCACAGCGTGTTACTGTGACTCTAGAAGGAATAATAGGCTATATAAATTTTTGATTGGACAAAGGGGCGGTGCCACGCTCACATAACCCAAAACTTTAAATCGTCATATCTCGGGAATTTTTTGACCTACAGCGGTCATATTTGGTACATATGGTATTGGCATGAATAGAAATACATACCAGGAGAAAAGTGGGCGGGACCACGCCCCTTTTTAGAAAAATAAAAAATCGTAATATCTTCTAAACCACTGGAAGGATCGTCAGGAAATTTTCACAAAAGGATATTTTTGCGAAATACTAAGTCCTTAACTATATAAAGTTGTTAGTGCGCAAAGGGACGTGGTCCGGCCCATATAACCCAAAATTTAAAATCGTCATATCTCGGCCATTTTTAACCTACGGCGATGATATTTCGTATATATCGTATTGAAATTAATAGAAATAGTACTACAAGAAAACTGGGCGGGACCACGCCCTTTTTAGAAAAATTAAAATCCATAATAACTTCTATTAAGCCCTTGACTATATGAAGTTGTTAGTGGACAAAGGGGCGAGGCCCCGCCCATATAACTCAATATTTGGCATATAAGGTGTTTAATAAGGTGTTTTCTTAATAAGGTGTTTTCTTAAATAGGTACACCTTCCATGTGAAAGTCGGCGGGCCACGTCCCTTTGTTTCCGATTTGTAGGAAGCCAGACCTGTACACCATTCTTCCTTAAACTTTCGCAGTGTGAAACTTTCACTCACTACACCCAATTTTTTATATTCGATTATTGATATGCCAGGCTTTCCACCACATGTGCTACAACTCAAAATTGGAGTGCCCATTATTTTACTGCGCAATATCGATTCACCACGGCTTTGCAATGGCACTCGACTTGCAGTAAAAAAATGCTAAATAATTTAATAGAAGCGACCATTATAACAGGAAAATATAAAGGAACAGATGTACTTTTGCCACGCTTTCCAATGATCCCAACTGATTTACCATTCGACTTCAAACGATTACAGTTTCCTGTTCGATTAGCGTTTGCGATGACTGTTAACAAAGCTCAAGGTCAATCTCTTCAAGTTTGCGGCTTAAATTTAGCAAATCCATGTTTCTCGCATGGACAGCTTTATGTTGCATGCTCACGTGTAGGGAAACCCACCGACTTATATGTTTATGCTCCAGATGGACAAACTAAAAATATTGTACATCCTAAAGCATTGCAATAATTAATTCTAAATTAAATAAATAATATTTTGTTAATGTATAAATATTTTTTTTTTTATTTTGTTTTATTTTATAACGATGAGGGGTAGCGAAGTACACCGGGTTAAGCTAGTAAAATATAAACAAAAGAAATTTAAATCATTTTACATAAATATATTAAACTGATTTATAAAGAGAGGAATGCAATAATATAGTATTCTACCAATAACAGCCACTATTTCAAATAAATTCTTCAATAAAAAAGCTTTAATATATCACGTATTTTAAACGGACTGAATAGAATAAAACAATTTCTGATGCTGGTGGTGAATTTTGAATAGGTACACAAATATTTAGCACTCCCGATATTTGAAGTTGTGTTGGAGGGACTAAGCCCACTGTCTTAATTCCGCCCATATTTAGTTCGACTGCTCACAGTAATACGAGTAATAATTTACTATATGAGGATAAATATTTACATTGTAAATACTGCAAAATAATGCTTGAGTTCGTATAAGTACTCTCGGAGATCAACTCTGATATACAAATAGATCAAAATTTACCTCTTTATATAAACAGCCCATTCCGCATCATACAATGGAAATCATTTTTTGCTACTTTCAAAGTACATTGATTTTTCGTTTAAAATTAATTTCGTATCAGTTTATATGATACAAGAAAGAACCTATGGGCTCACGCAAAGCCACAAAAGCTCTCTCTTTTTCAGTATTCCAGATATATGACATTAAATAGTTGCTTTGCATGGGGAGTGCCATGCCCATTGGTGTTAGCCCACCAATTTTTTTCCGACTACTCCTACTAAGATCTGATGGGCTCATGCAAAGTGTCAAAGCTCCCTTTTTTGGTATACCAGTTATATGATTTCATATGTTTACTTTGTATTGGCGGTGCCACGTCCACTGCTCCGATCACGCCTATTTTTGTCTAACTAATAACATGAATAACTTATGGTCTCACACAAAGTCCAAGACTCTCACTATTACAGTACTCTAGATACATGGTATTTTATATTTAGTTTGTATGGCACGTACCACGCCTATTGGTCCGATATTGCCCATTTGTTTCCGACTACTCACATTAAAATAAGTGGCATCAGACAAATTTGAAAAGCTCTTTCTGTCACAGTACTCGAGATATATAATATTGAATTATTGCTTTTTATGGGAGGTACCATGCCCATTTATCCGATCCAGCCCATTTCCGGCGTAGCTTCTAATATTAACAATAGGTGACCTCACACAAATTTGCAAGCTCTCCCTATCATATACTACTTAATATATAAGATATCAAAAATTTACTTTGTGTGGGAGGTGACACGCCCGCTAAAAATATTTAAAACAATTATAGCTTATAGCACTTCCCATATCCGAAGTAAGACTCTCTGAAAATTTCAGGAAGATCAAATGGGTAGTTACGGAGATTATCTCCTGCAAACAAACAATCAAACAAACAAACAAACAAACACACATTAGCTCTTTATTATATTGGTATAGATTAGATTATATAAAGAAGTTACGCATTGAATAATTTATAATTTAGTTTTTACCGCCATACGGGAAAAATATAAAGGTGCAAACATGGATTATTTCCTATTTCATTTGACTCATTGAAGAATAATCACAAAAAAAGAATTCCCATAATGTATAATAGCTTACGGAAATAATATTAAAAGTAAGAAAATTATAGTCTGTGTAGATAGACTATAAGGTACTCTATGGGAGGGGCCCCACGTCCAAAATTGATCATATTTGGTAAAATAACTTATTTTTTTATATGCAGAAATATATACAATTCAAATATATGAGAAATCTGTGCAATAATTTCCTTTTTTTGATAGATTTAACTGAAAATCGTGAAGCAGTTTTTTACGGGAGCTATGACTAAACTACATTGTACAAGTTTTTTTTTTTTTTGGACTTGTGGGTATAAGAAACGCTTCGTTTCTTCTCCGTTTGTACTTTCTGAGCATTGATGCTAATAGAATTTTCATCTTCGGTCATCAAATTTTGTATATTTGGTCTCGTAAAAGGTACGTATTTTCAAGCTTTCTTTCATCTCTGAAGTTTCCAGGCTCTTGTGAAGCTGTTTAATATATAGTCTGCGATGGTTTGTTAAGACTGAAGACGAAATATGCACATTAGGGTCTCACCCTCTAAAAATATGCGAATAGCAAAAAAAAAAAAAAAAACTGAGAAATTCAAAATTTTGGGTCAATCAGAAAAAATTTAGAGGCGCCTCAACGCGACTGAAAATTTCAAGTGTGTTTATATGGGGAAAATATGACTTTTTTTTCTTCAGATTTTACGAAAATTTCGTTCTTTAGTTTGATTTTTTAGCTAAGCTGTTATATGAATCGATATCAGTACTAAATTGTCTTTTCAAAAACCTATATGGCTTCAAAATCGAATAAAAACTCGCTAAGAAATAATAAATGCCCCAAGCCACTTTTGTGCCAAAAAACGCACTTTTGTAAGAAAACGTACTTTCTTTTGTGAATAGATACTCCTTTAAGATAATATACTTTTAAAAGAAAGGGTACTTCTCTGGAGCAGGTAATTTTTTTTTACAAAATGCGCTTTTTATTTAGAAAATTTTATTTTTTTTTACAAAATGTAATTTATTCAGAAAAAAAAGCTTTAAGAAAAGGTAAGTCTTTAAATAAAAGTACTTTATTATGTATGGTACATATTTGATTTTATTTATTCTGTTCAGAAAGGTACTGTTTGAATAAATGTTATTTTTTTTTAGGTACGTTGCTTTTTAAAGAAAGGATTTTTTTTTTTTTTTAGAAAAGTAATGTCTGCTAGTTTAGGGTTCTAAAAATTGACTTTAGACAAATCGACTAATCGACTTTATTTGACTTTTCGGGAGCGATTTTTGCCAGCTGAAAAAGAGGAAAATTCGAGATTTATTTTTTAGTTTTTGACTTTTTCAATGGCATAGGCTTAAAAAAGTTGAATTTTCAAGAAAAGTCCATAAGAAAAGTCGAATAAAAAACTTTTACTTGCAGAAAAGTTGGATAGTCAACTTCTGAATAAGTAACAAAAGTCGGAAATTCGCTTTTTGCTCCGGCTATGTAAGTCTATGCTAGTTGCTATGATGCACAGTGGACCATTTGACGAGAAGGCGGTCAAAAATCTATAACTTTTGATCGGATTGGAATTTTGATATGCGGTTTTTTGTGTTTGGTAGGTGCGACTTTAGCCTTTAAGTTTTGCTATAAAACGTAATTCTCGACCGAAAATGAAAAAAGTTACGGTTGGTTTAAAATACATTTTAATTTGTAGTTGAATTTTAGTACAAAAGTGAAGTGCTAAAAGTTAAAAAAAGGTATTTTTTAATATAATGTCTTATTTTTTTCAGTTAATTTTACAACTAATACTTTTTAACAATTTTTTAAGTTAATTTTTTCGAAAAATGCCAAACTTTGGCTCCCGTAAACTTTTTATTCCTAATGTGCACAAGGGCCAAAGGTTGTTTTTTTTTAAAGATCCCGAGTTAAAGTATACTTTATTAAGCAGCGAACGTAAAAGTTGCCTTATATTGGTTCAAGATAGAGAAGTTTCAATGAAAAACTCGTATGTTTTTAGTTAAATTTTTATTTTATTGTCTTTTTAAATATTTCTATATCAATTTTTATGGTAAATTTATGAAATATAACAATTTTTATTGTAAATTTACAAAATATATAAATTTTTAAATCAAGAAAATTTTTTAACTATATAAAAAAAGTGTAACTTATTGTTAGTGTAATGAAAAAGTACTTTAAATCAACCAATTTTAGTAAAAATTTCTTCTAAATGCCCTTGATTTTCATCTTCTAGAAATTGCTTAGCTTCTTCGTCTAATTCAATAGAGGTAGTTTTCCTTTTTTGACGAATGCTGGACATATATGGATCTGAAGTGCACAACAAAATAGTGATAAGGTCTTCATTAGTACAACATATGGACATTTTCCTTGTGTTCTGATCGCGAAAGAATCTGTAGTCTTTGTTCCTTTTTTCTTGCGCTTCTTCAGATAGATCTCCTATTGGTAGCATATTGTTTTGAATTATTTGTTCCCCATGGTACAAAATTTTATAAACTGTGGATGGCATATATCTCCAAGAGTATTTTTCATTATAAAGTATAGCTGTTTTATTGGCGTGCTCTCCAAATTTTTTTGCATTTATCTTTCTGCTGCATACTAGAACTTGTAATATGATTTTGAATCGTCTTATTAATTCATGATCTACACCTGTGATAGATGCTGCAGTTTCCGGATCGGAAAAAAATCTCCTTGCAGTATTTCCATCATTTGTGTTTCCTTCCCCTTGCTTTGGTTGGTCGATTACGAGGCCTAGCTGTAAATATTTTTGTTGAATTTGTTTTTTTTTGCTTTCTTTTTTCTTTATTTTCTTTGTTTTTTCTCTCTGTTTCGCCTAACGGACCAAATTCCAAATCATAACCCAATTTAAGCATATGCTCCATGAAACGTATTCTAACATGAAGAAGGGTCATTCCAAATTCATAGGCTTCCTTAAAACTATCGTCTTCTGATGGGGTTTGGCTTAATTGTCTTTTGCATATAATGCAGCTTGACGTTGACTTTGTTCCAGTTAAAGCTTGTGCAACTTTTCCATTAATCATTGTGAGACACATTTTAGAATGTACTTTAATGTCTTGGTCATCAAATTTAAATATTACTGGTTGAGTTCCTTAATTTGATCTTTTATTTTTTGAACTTCTGCAGTTATGACATCTTTGGTTTCCTTTTTGAATGGAAATTTTATTGGTCTGCAATACTTTGTTGAAGAAGGAATTTCATTTTTCCATATATCAATTTCTGTTGCTCTACTAGTTGACGGCTCTAAGACGCTATAACTTTTTGTTAAGCGCAATGGAACGAAAGATACCATAAAGAAATTAGCATCTGATGAATTTTCGGCATTAAGTTGCCTGTATTGTTTCTGACCAGAGGATCCATCACATCCCCATTTAGAAATTAAAGTAATGCTGCCATTATCAGTTTTTTTAAAGGATCAGTATCAAGCGTATTTAGCAATCTTTCTGCTGTATGTTCAAGGAGATCTTGCAATTTTATTTCTGCTGATGTTGAAGTGACACTAATAGCAGATTGTGAAGGTAAGCATTCTTTTTTGGCAGAAACTAAATCTCGATACTCTTGAAAAATTCCACAATTCTTTTTATTGGTTCGCTTCCGCAATTCCTTATATTGGTTTTTGGTCAATTTCAAATCCAAAAATAGGGCGAACGTTTCTTCCGGCGTAAATTTCTTATCTTCAATTGGTGTAGGAATGCTTTTCAAAATCCTCTTTGTGCGCCTTGGGCTCGCTTCTACTATTTTTTCAATTATTTCAAATATATTTTTTTATTTTGGGTAGGTTGAATTTGGTGCAAAAATGAATCCTTAATAATTCTTTGAGAAATTTCTTCATTGATATTCTCCAGCTTGCGCCTTCGAGATCTTTCACTACATCCGTCAATTGGTTTTGCTGGTCGACCCTTTTTTCCACTTTCGTTGGCAGTTGTAGATGCACTCTCAAAAATAAGTTCCTTTATTAACCAATCTTGGTAACGTTTGTACATCTTTGCCTTGTATGAGAGCATTCAATGTACCGTCTTTTCAAATTCGATGCAAAATTAGTAATTTTTCCTTTGTGCATTTCAATGTCTTCTAGGTTACAATTCTTAAAGAAGTCGTTGCTCACTATATGCAAAGTTACATCGTCTACATCATTTCGTTGAAAATAAATATCTGCCAGATCTCTGTAACAGTACTTAGCCATTGCACAAATTGTAATGAATAATAATTGTGGAAACATTATTATAAATACTCTTTCTTGCAATTAGGTCAAATAAAAATTTTTATCTTTTATTACCACTTTTAGAAGCATAAAAAACCCACACCCTAACCCCTTTTAAAAGGTGAAGCATACCTGCTCATATCTTAAAGGGCTCTGTCGCAATAGTTTTTTTTTTTTACCATTTACCTGTTATTTAAATTGATTCCCATTTTGTCAGGTATTTAAACTGCATAACTCTAATTCAGACTATAATGTTTTTGAAAGATACATATGTAAATGTACCTGTAACAATTAAGCGCACTATATCTCAACCCTTTTTTATAAGTATATAACAACTCCTGACAACTCTACCGACACGCAATAAAATACACCGCGGTGCACCGGTACGACCAACTTTTGTATTCATAACACTCAGACGGACGGACGGACATCGTTTAATCGACTCAGAAAGTTTTTTTGAGTCGATCCGTATAATAAAAGATGGATAAAGGTCCAATATTTTTGGCAGTTACAAACATCACCTCAAACTTAATATATCCTAACCACATAGTGGACAACTTTTGTATTCATAAATTTTCCAGAAAATATCTAACCTTGGGTCAGAAAAATTGTTCTGGTGCACACGGGCGGAAACTGGCGGGTGCATAATGTGGTATAGGAGTATAGGGGAGGGTTCGGACTATAGAAGAGTGCAAAATTTTTTCTGACTGCTTTTAACTGGAAGGAGTTATGCTCTATTAAGCAGGAGATTTTCGGAAAATTTGGACCTTTTTTAAAAAATTTTTCTTTTAAATTTCGGAATGAGGCAGTTATTTTACGATTTTAATATTAATAGAATGGAAGCCGCAAAATTATACAAAATTTATTTGACTTTAATCAAAGAAGTTACAGTCATTCAAAAATAAAAATTTACAAACAAGTTTTTAATTTTAGCAAAATACTGAGAAAGCCAATTTTCGAAGACCCTGTTCGCTGTGATATAGTTGAGATAGAGTCGCAAGTTTTTGGCTCTCGAGGTTTACTTTCAAATGAATGACATAACTTTAAAATCGGTAACAAAAAAAAAAAAAATGATTTTTGGCCGCCTTCTCAAAATATGGCCCACTTTGTGACGTATGAGTGATAACTCTACTCCTCCCGCTTATTTTCAAAGCGATTTAGTCATTAGAGAACATATTTGTAGAATTTCGTTTCTACAATATTAAATATATCTTTTTTATTCTTTTTACATTAGCATATAATTTGTAATATGCTTGTTTATGTTGATGACTGTTATAACTATAAACTGATTAATTTTCATCACGATTAATCTTGATAACGATTGATTTGATGTCTCGGCATTTGGTACATTTAAATATTTGCAACTCATAACATCAGACTTAAGTTTATTTATTTTTAGTTAAAGACACTTTTATATATTCTTAACGACTTTGTTCGTTTGATATGGTAATTGCACCAAAAATTAATACAACATTTACTTTTAGTCAAATTTATATTAATTACTTCCTAATAAACGAAAAGGACAAAAATTAATTTTTAATGCATGCTTTCATTTGAAAATATCATTATATCCATTCAGGATCGTTGAAATTAAAGAAATAGATTGATCACAAGAACTACAAGCTCTAATTTTAATTTTCTTCGTCTTCTTCTTTTTCTTCGTCTACTGGTTGCTGTAAAATTTCGCATTCATCTTCATTTTCGTCTTCAATGGCATTTGTTTCCAGGTCCTCCATACTGGCCACAAGATAGAGAGCACTACAACCCCGATTTCCTGCATCCACATCGCGAACCACAACCACTCTTATAGTTACAAAAGATAGGGTTAAGCAATTCCTCTGGAGCTGGTGGTAAAGTTGTTGTAATTGGTTCCAGGGATTCATTACGCATTATCCGGCCCCAGTCCTGAGGACCAAATCATGCCCTAACCAATTCTGAACTTGATAATAAACACGATTGAAGTGTTGGCGAGCTGCTGCTCTAGTTGGTGGCAGATTTGATAACTGCAAAGATTTATTCTATATTGTAGACTTGACGAAATGTGTATAACGTAGACGATCGATACTGTCCACAGATTTTGGATCGTTATAAATTGCAGATAAGGTTTGTGTCCCACCTCAAGAGCTGCAGCAAGTTGATCAAAATTTGGAAGCTTCTCAAGTACTGTTGAAAAAGTTTTTTTTTTCCTTTTTTAAATAACGCAGAAGTCGCGTCACAGCCGCTTACAGCGTGCAAGAACAAAATGTGTTGTTTACAACGAGAATATTTGTCAAAACTTTTCGAAGAGTATACTTCTGTTTTTACATTTCCTTTGCCAACTTTTTTTAAAGAAAATTTCTTGTTGATGAAATAGTGTACGCCCAATTAAAATGGCAAGTAAATCGATATCTTCTCCTATAATAACTTTTTGCTTTTGGCTGGCTTTTTTTGCAGTTATATTAACAATTCGTAATTTTTCAATTAACATATTAATGAGCCTTTCTTTATTACTTCGATTCGATAGGAATTTTCTTGGCTAGTTGGTGCAACCATTGTTTCATCGAAACAAACTTCGTTTGTTTTTGAAATTGCTGCAGTTCGTTTTTGTTGTTCCATTGCTTTTATGTTCTTACTGTTATTTGAATATCCGTCAAACGCAACAATAGTTGTTGAACTATAATGCGTTTGTAAATACTTACCGTACATATTTATCCAAAATGATAGAAAAAGAATCTTCTCTACCCCATACAATGCGATGCAGAAGAAATCCACCGTCTATTATAAACGTCGCATCAGTTTCATTGAGATAAAAAGCTATTGGTGCCATATTGTCATACAAGGACGATTTTATTGTCTTTTTCATACCATCACTATCGAGTAGTGCAGTTGGATAAGGGCTCAACTCATAATGAAGATATTCGCCAAGATTTGTTTTACAATATTACTTTTACATTTACTAATGTTTCATATTCCGAACCAGAATTATTACAAATAAAACACAAATCAGCCATAACTTTTGTCGTACGTCCGTTGCTCACAACTAACCAAGGTTAGTTGAATAATACTAGATATTGAATAACAGTGCGCGCTCACTGCTTTCTATCTCAAAAATAGTTGAACCTACAAAAAAACATGTTAAACAAAAGTTGTAGAGAATTTAGCCCTCTATAATATTTATAATAAAGATAAAAATAGTGAAAACCCGACAGGAACCGAGATATTGGCGAAAAACGTACCAAAAGTCGATTTTTTGACTTGTGACCCCTAGAAATCCATAGTCGCGGACACCCTAACGTTGGTAGGTTTTGAGATGAGTTTTAGGATGTCAAAATGAAGGTTTGTACGAATATATAGCTAATTATCGTGAATTCCGGGATTTTGTCTGTATTTTGTTTAAAATGACTGGACTATGATTTGTATTTTTTTTATACCCTATACAACTATGTGGCTTGGGTATAATGACTTTGTGCTGTGGTTGTAACTACCAAAATATTTGACCTAGACCCATCTTTTATTATAACGATCGAATCAATCACTAACTGATTCGATTTAACGATGTCTTTCCGTCCGTCCGTCTGTGTGTCCATGTAAAGCTTGTAATCAAATTGCAGGTCTTAAATATATATATATATATTTTGATGAAATTTGGTATATAAGATTTTATCGGCCATGGAATAAACGGTATTGAAATTGGTGAGAATCGGTCCATGTATGAGACCTAGCCCCCATACAAATGGCCCCTATGAAATCAACATAAATTGCCATAAGATCCAAATTATCATATAAATCTTAGTCAAATTGGGTTTGTATGTATTTATTACATCCATTAATCAGTAGTCCAAAAATGATCCCTATGGGACAACTCTTAGTCATAGGCCCCGTATAGAGCTGCGTCCCGATTTTCATTTAAATCTATCAAACAACAAAAATATTGCACGGATTCTTTTCAAATTTTGTTTGTATATATTTTTACAAAATATAAGAGACTCTACCAAACATGGTCAGGATCAGTCCATTTTTGGGCCTAGTCCCCATATAGATATAGCATCCGATATGAACTTTTTTATATCTGCAACCAAAGAAATTAATAAAAATCCCACTTAAATTTGGTTTATGCTTATTTTCTATATCCAGTTAGCTGGGCCTGAGAGATAGGGTCTCTAAAAGCATGGTATAGGGTATCGTATAGTCGGTCTAGACCGACTATAATTTTCGTACTTGTTTTTTAATGAAATAAATAAAAAATGGTGCTTAATAACCTTAATAAATTGTTGCCTTCAGTAGTACTGTAATCTTAAGTAGTCATTGTTTAGTTCATCTTCATAAACATAATTGAATGTAAATTTTTTTGTTGAATTCTTGTTCAAACTTCTAAAATGGAAAGCATATTTTCATTAAATACTAGTATTGACTTTACATACAAAATATTTACAATCATTTTGGGGTTTAGAAAAGCAACAACAGCACACAAAAACATTAAATACAATTGTTTGTTACTATTTGGTATAACATACTCTAAAATGAGATCCCAGCATAATAAATGTCGAGCACAAATACAGACTCACACATACACAAACACACTCCCTCTTACAATAAAGTAAAAGTAAGTAAATACACTTGAACACATACTTGTGCAACTCTACTTATTCAATTGGATTTTTTGATCCATGCAAAAGGTATAAAGTATTTAAGATTTACACTAACACTAACAATGATTTTATTCGAACACTTTTTGAAATACGATGTCTTCTAGGAGATAAAGTATAAGGAGATTTCAAAAATCTAATCGAAAATAAAATACATTAAAACTTTTCTTGAAAGTGAGATTTCAAATCAAATATTGCGACAATCTAATCGCTATAACAGCAGGTTATGTCCTTGGCACTGGCGTCGACTGCTTTGATCATGGGTGTAGCCCCACTGAACTTTTAACCGTATTTAGTCTAAGAGATTTTTCTTTGGAAAACCATGGGTATAACATAGAGTATTTCTAATATTAGAATTTGGAAAAACTAAGGTAGTGATTTTTAAATTAAGGATCCATTTCAATCTTGTGAATGCATAATTCGTATAAGAAGAACTCAGTTTTAAATGGTGCGTGGTAGAGAAGAAGGTAGCGTAAAACTCATAAGTACTCCTTATTCCTTATCAGACCAGTTTCTCGCATTTCAAGTTTCATCAGTGTATTAAACATTGTATTAATTGTAATGTTATAATTGGGGCAGCCATAAAGTTTAAACCTGCGTCTAGCTCATACTCACTCGTACTTGTACTCTTTGTATGTGCTTTAACACACTCAACTATAGTTATGCTTAAGAGAAGTGGGTTAAGAATCAGTTTTATACCATACAGTTTTTACTTCTAAAGACACACGAATCCTTATTTTTGAATTTATAGATTCTTTATGCATTTATACTTCTAATTTCCAGATTCGTTACACATTGCACGTTTTACATATATTGGAGATGTTTTTTTAATAGTTTGTTAGATTTAGCTTCGCTTTTTTTTATACAGATTGCAATTAATTTAGCTTCGCTTTTTTATACAGACTGCAATTAATACTATAATTAATTTTTATACCCTACACCACTATGTGGTTTGGGTATAATGACTTTGTGCTGCTGTTTGTTACTACCAAAAATATTTGACCTAGACTCATATTTTATTATACCGATCGAATCAGAATCACTTTCTGATTCGATTTAACGATGTCCGTCCGTCCGTCCGTCCGTCCGTCCGTCCGTCTGTGTGTCCATGTAAACTTTGTAATCAAACTGCAGGTCGCACATATGAATATATTTTGATGAAAGTTTGTATGTAAGCTTTCATTGGCCATAGGATGAACACTGTTGAAATTAGTGAGAATCGGTCCATGTTCAGACCTAGCCCCCATACAAATGACCCCTATGAAATCGACATAAATTGCCATAAGATCCAAATTGTCATTTAGATCTCAGTCATATTTGGTTTATATGCGTTTATTACATCCAATAATGATTAGTCCAAAAATAGTACCTACGGAACAACTCTTAGTCATAGGCCCCATATAGAGCAGCTTCCCGATCTTCACTTAAATCTATCAAAAAACAAAAATATTGCACTGATTCTTCTCAAATTTTGTTTGTACATATTTTTTGCAAAATACAAGAGACTTTACCTAACATGGCCAGGATCGCTCCTTTTTTGGGCCTAGTCCCCATATATATATAGCATCCGATATGCGCTTTTTCATATCTACAGCCAAAAAAATTAACAAAAATCCCACTCAAATTTGGTTTATGCTTATTTTCTATATCCAGTTAGTTGGGTCTAAGAGGTAGGGTCTCTAAATGCATGGTATAGGGTATCGTATAGTCGGTCTAGACCGACTATAATTTTCTCACTTGTTATTTATTGTATTAGAGCAATCATGTCCGCATTGCTGGACAACACAATAAAATACATTTTCCCTTTTGTATTAAAAATTAAATTTTCTAGAAATAATTGACATTTTCCTGAAAAAGAAGACCAAAACAATAAATTTTTTAAAGTAAGAACATCAAAAAAGAAAAAAATTGTTGTAGTGCTTGATAGTAAACCACATTTTTAATATTGCAATTTCCACAATAAATGAATAAAGACGACGAGTTCCCAACACTGAATGTGCAACCTACAGTTGACCGTGTAAAAATACAGGAACTTCTAAAGTTATGCTGCAAACTTGCAACGACTGACCCTGAGCTTTATTAATAATCATTGCAAAATTAAAACGAACGGTAAACTTAAGCACTGCATTTCAAATGGCATATTTGTGGTAATCATTGGGATGATTGGCATTAAAACATCTTTGCCTTTGAATCTTCAATTTAAAATTATTGCTTCAATTACATAATTTAATAATTTTGTGGCCACAAATTTTGTTCCGTTGCATAATTTGGGGGGATTTATATTAAGAAGCATAATGACTGGAGATCCGATTTTTTATTGTAAATTATGCGGCAATTCAAGAGAACTCAAAAATTCAGCTGGGTAATATAATACGTCTTCTTTATTCATCACAGTATCAACAGGATAACATGCAATCAATTCGCCAACTATTTGAGTTTGAATGATGAAATTTAAATCATTGACACCCTTATTCTTTCCTGCCAATATACATATGTAGCTCTTTCGCTCAATCAAGCATGATTTTTGTATTGCAGTTGTATATTTCGGCAGAATTTTTCAATTAATTATTCTTTTGTTTGTGTGAATGTGCAAATTCTATCGGTAGTGTAATGAAATCATCATTATCAATTGGCATTTTAACATCATCCATTAAAAGCAATTGCTTTGAAAATGTTGCAGCTGATGGATCACTTTGCAATCACACGCATACATTGGTGGTGCGTCTTAACTAGTGTTTGCTGTTCGGGAAATCCCGCCCGGGAATTCCCGATGTTTCCCAGAAAATTTTTGACGGGAATAACCGGGAAGAATTTGATTAAAATCCCGGGAAAACGGGAAATATTTTCAGTTATTCGTACATAAAAACATCTTCTATGTTCAAATTATATGTATCGGTTTTTGCAGCGGTTTTTGCATTGTCTGGCGCTTTTTACTTTAACATTGTAGTAATTACTGAAAAAAAAACAAACAAGACAAAAATCAGCTGTTCAGAACGTTTAATACATTTTAGCGCCAGTGAAATTTCTAAATTTAAGTAATATACATACACAAAAACGATATTTAAATATTTACATAACTGGTAACAGTTCCTATTATAATTTAAGTTTGATTTATACATCTGGAAGATGCAATGCAAAGGAAATATAAACAATTTTCGATGAACAACTTAATGAATTCGAATTGAATTTAGAGCACCATATAGTTGCCACGATTTCTGATGGACCCAATGTAATGGAACGGTTCGTTGCAAAAAGTTCTGTAGAAGGTTTTTTTTTGTTGGAATCATGCGATACATTTGGCTGTACTTGATGTACTTTATATTAAAACAAATACAAGTTACATTCAAAGTGAATCTGAAGAAAGCCACGATGAATTTGAATCAGAAACTTATGATGTTGTTGGTAGGTTGAATGAAAAATTACTATTTTTTTTACAAATTCATAAATAACTTTTACTATTTATCTATATTTAAATAAATATAATATGTACTTATATTAAAGTGAATACAAACATATATATACAGATGTACAATTTTACAAAATTAAGCCTAAATATATATGTACATATTATATTTGAACCGTATAATTAAATAATTTCAACATATATATTTTTTAATAAAATATTTCAGAAAACTATAAAGAATCTGTGGAATCTACTAGAAAAATCGTTAAATTTTTTAAAAAGAGTGCGCTCAAAACTGCTGCATTGGAAACGTATGTTAAACAAGAGTTTGGGAATGAAGCTCGCTTAGTCTATGATGTAAAAACAAGATGGAATAGCTTAGTTGATATGATACATTCTTTTTTGAAGATAAAAAATGCCATAAAAAAACAAGTAAGAAAATTATAGTCGGTCTAGACCGACTATATGATACCCTATACCATGGTTTAGAGACCCTATCTTTCGGTCCAACTACTTCGATATAGAAAATAAGCATAAACCAAATTTGAGTGCGATTTTTATTAACTTTTTTGGCTGCAGATATGAAAAAGTTCATATCGGATGCTATATCTATAAAGGGACTAGGTCCAAAAATGGACCGATCCTGATCATGTTTGGTAAAGTCTCTTGTATTTTGCAAAAATTTGTACAAACAAAATTTGAGAAGAATCAGTGCAATATTTTTGTTTTTTAATAGATTTAAGTGAAGATCGGGAAGCAGCTCTATATGGGGTCAAAGGGATCTTTTTGGACTACTCATTAGTGGATGTAATGAACGCATACAAACCCAATTTGAGTAAGATCTATATGACAATTTGGATCTTATGGCAATTTATGTCGATTTAATATGGGTAATTTGTATGGGGGCTAGGTCTGAACATGGACCGATTCTCACCAGTTTCAATAGCGTTCATCCCATGGCCGATAAAAGCTTATATACCAAATTTCATCAAAATATATTCATATTTGCGACCTGCAGTTTGATTACAAGCTTTACATGGACACACAGACGGACGGACGGACGGACGGACGGACGGACATTGTTAAATCAACTCAGAAAGTGATTCTGATTCGATCGGTACAATTAAAGATGGGTCTAGGTCAAATATTTTTGGTTGTTACAAACAGCAGCACAAAGTCATTATACCCAAACCACATAGTGGTATAGGGTATAAACATTAATAGATCTTGATTCATCAAATTAATGGTTTGAGGGCCATGTACAGCAGCCACTTAAATATGCAGTAGAAGCTTTGAGTCGACGGGACTCCAATCTTTTAATAGCAGATGCTATAATGAATACACTGTATGATCAGCTATCATCAACGAATACCTCACTGTCTAAAAGGATGATGGAATCTATAAGAGATAAAATCAATCAGAGACGTGATGGTGAAATCATGTCGTTATTAAATTATTAAAAACAAATAAATGTAACATTGATCCAATATATTCTAAGAGCACTCTAACAATTTATGCAGAACATATATTCAAACGTCTTTTCGTTCAATGCACATCCGAAACATCATACAGTAGTGACGACGACAATCCGCAATATCAAATCACAGAAAGTTTTCAAAACAAATTAGAAAATGCGATTCGTAGAGCTAAGGGAAATCCAAAATTGAATAAATCCAAAAATGTAAATCCTATTAAACGAGAACTGTGTTTATATGATATAAGCAATAATAGGACCAAAAACTTGGATAATCTGTATAACGCTTTACTGACCATAAAGCCAACGTCAGTAGAAAGCGAAATAGTTTTTTCTCTTGCTGGACATTTCGGAAGAAGATATAGAAATAGAATGTCGAGCGAATTACTTAACGCATTAGTTACTTTAAAAACTCAGTTTTTAAAACAATAACATTAAAGTGTTTGTATTCTCCATTTTATTTAATGCATTATTTATGTTGAATTTTCATTGATCTCACGTAATTTATTATACCCTATACCACTATGTGGTTTGGGTATAATGACTTTGTGCTGCTGTTTGTAACTACCAAAAATATTTAACCTAGACCCATCTTTAATTATACCGATCGAATCAGAATCACTATCTGATTCGATTTAACGATGTCCGTCCGTCCGTCCGTCCGTCCGTCCGTCTGTGTGTCCATGTAAAGCTTGTAATCAAACTGCAGGTCGCAAATATGAATATATTTTGATGAAATTTGGTATATGAGCTTCTATCGGCTATGGGATGAACGCTATTGAAATTGGTGAGAATCGGTCCATGTTCAGACCTAGCCCCCATACAAATGACCCCTTTGAAATCGACTTAAATTGCCATAAGATCCAAATTATCATATAAATCTTAGTCAAATTGGGTTTGTATGTGTTTATTACATCCATTAATCAGTAGTCCAAAAATGATCCCTATGGGACAACTCTTAGTCATAGGCCCCTTATAGAGCTGCTTACCGATCTTCACTTAAATCTATCAAAAAACAAAAATATTGCACTGATTCTTCTAAAATTTTGTTTGTATATATTTTTGCAAAATACAAGAGACCTTACCAAACATGGTCAGGATCGGTCCATCTTTGGGCCTAGTCCCCATATAGATATAGCATCTGATATGAACTTTTTCATATCTGCAGACAAAAAAATTTATAAAAATCCCACTCAAATTTGGTTTAGCTTATTTTCTATGTCCAGTTAGTTGGGCCTATGGGGTAGGGTCTCTAAACGCATGGTATAGGGTATCCTATAGTCGGTCAAGACCGACTATAATTTTCTTACTTGTTTTTAATTATAGTTTTATGGTTTTTATGTTTTATTCCTTATTTTTAACAAGCAGAACTTGTAATTTGTTATTTTGTGTTTAATAAATAAAAAAATTAAACATTAAAATATTGTATTATTTAATATTAACTAATTTATATTTCTTGATAGACAAAATTAATAAGTTATTAACTAATTTTCCGGGATTTCCGGGAAATTA
This sequence comes from Cordilura impudica, assembly GCA_963682025.1. Lineage (NCBI taxonomy): Eukaryota > Metazoa > Arthropoda > Insecta > Diptera > Scathophagidae > Cordilura > Cordilura impudica. Next base: position 155,150,391 of record OY821520.1, read on the forward strand.
AGATTTTTTTCCCATTTTCCGAGGAAACTTAAAAATTCGGGAAATAGCAAACTCTAGTCTTAACGTATCTTCATAGATTTGATAGCTTCAAACTTGCATTTATTTCATCAGCTGGTGTAGATTTTTAGATAACAGGTAGACTTTGTCTGAACTCTCCTGCTAATAATATCAAAGCACCACCAAATACATTTTGATTTCCATGTGCCATTGTGCATTCTTTTGTGCCATTGTGCATTGTCCGAACAACAAAATACCAATTTGTTTTAAAACTCTAGCCATGCTTCATTTTTCATATTCAGAGGCAATTTTAGCTCTGAATGAGCTTTGCTACCACTATCCAATAAAGTGGCTGCAATTCCAGAAGATGTAGGTGTCAAAGAAATTATACCACGTGCTCATAGGCTTGCTAAAATTAAAGTTATCAACAAAGTTTTGCCAGTAACACCAGGTACATACAAAAAGTACATCATTACCATTATCAATTTCTTGCATGATTGTTTCTTAACCCAATTTTTGCTGTTGATTTAATTTCGGAATATTTTGGTGATGGTATACCCAACTGAGCCAGAGCTTCACTCGTCATTCCTAAACGCATATCCTCAATCAATATCAAATGAACAACTATGATCGGTCGGGTATTTTTCATGTATTGCAAAATAAAGTATACGCCACACTGCTTCATTACTGCTGATGTATCGATCAATTCGGTACTTATAATTTTCAACAACAAAATTCATAATTTCGCTTCAACTGAATTGCAGTATTCAACAGTAATGTGAGCCTTAAAATTTTTAATAAAATTGGTGAATATGGGACAATACAATAATTTTCGACCTTGATTTGTTGGGTCTCCACTTTGACTGTTGTTGATCTACCATTATCTTGTGCAGATCGGTTGGGTTTTTGGATACCCAACATTTCCAGTAATAGTTTCAAAAACTAATGCTTGTGGAAAATTTTTTGTACACTTTCCATCTTGCATAAATACTGAATTCATATTCGAAGTACCGCATGGTCCACGAATCATGTTTCTGTTACCAATTTCATACAATTCAGGATCAATTTCAGGATCAGATATTTTTGCTGATATAATGCTCTCAATTTGTTCTGGTGTTATTTTGTCATTCAATCGAATACATCCGGCAACGTATTTCACCAAATATTTTTAATTTTATCAACATGTCCATTAACGATTTCATCTTTTGCTGGTCTGCTGGCTCTTGACCTTCAAACAAATGTTCTTTAACTTATTTCCATTGCGGATGGAACGCGAAAGTTATAAAAAATTAGGTCTTCCGTAATTACGCACATAACACATTGCATCTTGCGCGTATTCATGCATATGTCGTGGTCCACCAACATGACGGTGGTCAAGTCAACATATTTCCAATAATAATAATAATTCGTAGTGCTAACCTTATTATCAATTACCGTACCTACCATAAAAAGAAATAATAATAAATTAAATTATGATTTCGCATCAGTTTCAAATATATTTCACTGAACTCGAAGAGCTATGACTTGATTTCGATATTGAAAATCCTTTGTTGATGTATTCCAATATAATACGAACCTGTGCATAAAGCAAATTTCTTGCAAATGAATTTTCTTCGCACAATTTAAAAAATTCGTTATAAATTGTATTTGGTAGAGCAATTTCTCTTTGTCCTATATTTTGTTCATTAAAGCAAATACGCAGACCATTTTCCGAATCAACACCTAAATGTTGAATACTTAACCCGACCGTCTCATGTATTGCAAAAGAGAGTATACGCCATGCGAGTTTTACATGGTTTAACACACAGCGTTTGATTTATATATAGATAGAAAAGGTTTCCATTATTTTGTCAACAGCATAAAAATGAATACGTTAAGGTTTTTGTTTTTGTTTTTGTTTTTAAATAAAAATTTCTTAACGCATATGAGAATCGTCTTATTAAATCAGACCGTAAATACATTAAAATATTTGACTGTGCATCACATCGCTGCAAATGTATTAGTGCAAAAACTTCGAAGTTTTCATGTTTATTTATATACCACAAAACCGTGCTTTTTTACGGTTAGAAATGTCGTCATCACTTATATAAAGCATGTTTTAATCTTTGTTAGTTTCTGCGTATTTGAAAAAAAGGCAAACTTAACTGCTATATCAAAACCAGACAAAAAAAAAATATATACAGACATATAAGCCTTTTGAACTCATTGAGCAAAATTTTTTAAAAATTTATTTAAAGCAAAATTATAATTTTTATTGATGATAATAATATTCCTTCTATTCAACAATTCGGTTCTCAATACTACACAACCATTAGCCTAAATAAAGAAATTAACAAAAGATGGAAAGTATACTTCTATGGTGTTGTTAGAAATGGAATCTGCATTTGGCTCGGTCTGGCATTACGCTGTTGTTCACCAGTTATTCGCAATAGCATTAGATATGCCCACAGTAAAGCTTATTAGAAGATTCGAATCAAATCGCTCCTTAAGAGTTCATGTTGTTGATAAATTTTACAAAGAATATAATATTTTTATACCCTATACCACTATGTGGTTTGGGTATAATGAGTTTGTGCTGCTGTTTGTAACAACCAAAAATATTTGACCTACACCCATCTTTAATTATACCGATCGAATCAGAATCACTATCTGATTCGATTTAACGATGTCCGTTCGTCCGTCCGTCCGTCCGTCCGTCTGTGTGTCCATGTAAAGCTTGTAATCAAACTGCAGGTCGCATGAAAATATTTTGATGAAATTTGGTATTTGATCTTTTATCGGCCATGGGATGAAATTGGTGAGAATCGGTCCATGTTCAGACCTAACTCCCATACAAATGACCCCTATGAAATCAACATATATTGCCATAAGATCCAAATTATCATACAAATCTTGAGTTTGTATGTATATATTACATCCATTAATCAGTAGTCCAAAAATGATCCCTGTTGGATAACTCTCAATCATAGGCCCCATATAGAGCTGCTTCCCGATCTTCATTTAAATCTATCAAAAAACAAAAATATTGCACTGATTCTTCTCAAATTTTGTTTGTATATATTTTTGCAAAATACAAGAGACTTTACCAAACATAGTCAGGATCGTTCCATTTTTGGGCCTAGTCCCCATATAGATATAGTATCCGATATAAACTTTTTCATATCTGCAGCTAAAAAAATTAATAAAAATCCCACTCAAATTTGGTTTATGCTTATTTTCTATATCCAGTCAGTTGGGCCTAAGAGATAGGGTCTCTAAACGCATGGTATAGGGTATCATATAGTCGGTCTAGATTTTACTTGTTGTAAGCTTTCCTCAATTCTATACAATATTGTTACCTACGATTTCCCCTCGTTGACTGGTTGCGAGTCTTTAATCATCGCGGATGATATTGCAATTTTATGCAATATGCAATATTTTATGTCCAATGATATTTTAAATCATCTGCAAATTTCTATATATGATGTTATGAGCTACTTAAAAGCCCAATCAGTATTATTCTCAAGAAAAAGAAAGATCTGGTTCTTACTGGAACACAATATTATAGTTGACGGGGTGAATGTTCCGTGGTAAAAACAGGTCAAATATCTCGATATTTTTTTTTACAAAAATATGTCATTTAACATAAAAAAATTTTATAAAACTACAAAAATAATGTATCCGTTTATTAATCACAAATTGAATCGTTGTTTTGAAAATAAATTAATAATTTTAAATGTTATATTTCATACAATTTTATTTTATGGTACTCCTGCTTGGCACGATAGTGACATCAGATTGTAATTTGAAGCGCTGGCAAGTCAGTCAGAATTGGCTGCTAAAAATGGTTTCTAATTTAGCATCATATATTTTAAACTCACGACTTCACAAACTTTCTAAAATCCTGCTCATTAAGGATAAAATTATTATCATGATAGAATTTTTTTTTTTGTGTGGATGTGCAAATTTTTTATATCGGCATATAAACTGTTTATTTTGTTAAAAAATTGACTTTTCTCTTCTTTATTCAAACTTTTTTTTTTATCATATTAAGGATTTTTGCAAAAATTTATTTCCTAAATTGTTTATCTATAGTATTAATAGGAAGGCGATTTCTTGTGAACGATTATTTGTTAAACAGTTTTCTCCCGATTTTGATCAAACGTATCTTATTTGAAAGGAATTTCTTTTTGGCTGTCCACCAGATTTACAGATTTTTAAGTATTTAAATCTATTTTGAAGTAAAATGCATTTTAAGTTAACACATATTAAATATTATACCATGCTACGTTTGTGTTTATTAAATTTGTTAAAGTGTTTGCGAGTTTCTCTTCTTCATTCGCGATAGTAATTGTGTTGAATTGGAAAATAATTTTGGACATAAACCAACAATTGGACAATAATCGATATATAAAAAGTGTTGAATTATGAATTGGGACTTTATTAAATTAAAAAATAAAATTTCATAGAATTCGCACTCGAATTTCGAGGGCTTGGATCTGCTAGTTAAATTTATATTACTAATTATTTAATTAAAAAAAAAAAAACATTTCATTTGAAATATCAAAATTGGTTATTCACAAATACTAAAATTATTGTAAAGGCTCCGCCAAAAACTTTTTTTTTTTTGAAAAAGCTATAAAAAAAACTACTGAATATTATCTCAAATTTTTTTTATTTGAAATTACAATCCTTCTGGTTAATAATAGAAAATAATTTCATTCAAATGGCTACCTCGGCTGGCCATGCAGTAGCCTATACGATCGGTCCAATTTTTAAGCACATTATCGATTGTGTGCAGCTGTATTTCACCAATGGCTTCACGAATATTGTCCTTTAAAGCGTCAATTGCCTCTGGCTTGTTGGCGTAACACTTATCTTTGAGGGCACCCCACAAATAATAGTCCAACGGTGTCAAATCGCAGCTCCGAAGTGGCCAAATGACATCAGCTCTGCGGCTGATAATGCGATCTTCAAAAACAGAGCGCAAAACATCGAGTGTAGCTTCGGCTGTGTGGCACGTAGCGCCGTCCTGTTGAAACCAAATGTTGCCAATATCCTCCTCTTCAATTTTTGTGAACAAAAATTCGTTCAACATGGCCCAATAACGATCGCCATTGACTGTAACGGCCACTCCTTGCTCATTTTCAAAGAAAAATAGCCCAATTATGCCTCTGGACCAAAATCCGCACCAAACAGAGACTCGTTTTGGATGTATCGGTTTTTCAATGTATGCGTGCGGGTTTTCTGTGCCCCAAATGCGACAATTCTGCTTGCTTACATACCCGCCAAGATCAAAATTAGCTTCATCTGAAAAGATGATTTTTTTTGGCAAAATCGGCATCTTCTGTAAGTCGATCGCAGGCCCACTTAACGAAGCGAAAGCGCATTGGATGGTCAGTTGGCTTCAACTCCTGAACCAATTGGACTTTGTATGGCGTCATATCAAGGTCTTTATGCAAAATTCGTTTCAATGATGCCTCCGAAATGTTCAATTCTTGAGAACGACGGTGAATATTGTCGGGTGTACGCACTGTTTTTGGCTTTTCACGCTTTGGTTTATCGATGAGGATGCCAGTTTCTTTCACTTTTTTCACAAGATACCGAACATACGGAGTTGACGGTGCTTGTCTTCTTTCAAAATCCGTACGCAATTTTCGCACACATTCTGCAACATTACCATGATTTTCAAAGTAATGTCGCAATATTTCTCAGCGTTGTACAAGCGTATACACAACCATATTCGTTCAGCGGAAGGATAAAACTAATTATCTGTCAAATCAGACATGAGCTAGGTGTTACCATTCACGAAATAAGCACTAGTTGAAAAAAAAAAAAAACGTTAGATGGCGGACCTTTATACTAACCATGCAGGAAATGTCAATAGTGAAACAGTACTGATTGACTTTTGACTTTGTCATCAGTAAGACTGACCAACTGTAACCCAGACAATGTAATTTTCTATAGACATTTAACATGTACGCGTCGTTGCATATCACTAGTGCCATTGGTACTATTTATTAGGTAGTGACTTGTAAGTTCTCATAGGACCATATGTAGACAGTGGAACCAGAGATATACTAGTGCCTAGGTGGTTCTCGTGGGACCATATGTAGACATAAACTTAGTTTAAATAAGTAGGCGAAGAGGTTGGGTTGTGGCCATAGTTAGGTTTTCGGCTTATAACTTTTCACCAAGTGCAAATTATTCGGACAACTGGGTATCTGTGGAAAGCTAGAGATCTTGGCTAACTGCTGGTGAAGGAACTAAATCAATTTCGACAAATGAAATTTTTTTTTTTTTCAAAATTTTTTGAAGTGGCCATTTTTGGGGAAAATTTTTTTTGGTTGGGTTGTGGCCACCCTTGGAAATTCTGGTAAAAATAGGGAAATATGAAGAAAAACCACTACGAATATAGAAAAACTTAAAGTTTATTTATTTCCAAAGCCTTCATTGCCATTATTATTGAGAAAAACTTAAAACTAAATAAAAAATAATAATGATAAATAAATAGCATTATTCGTCTTCCGACTCACAATTTTCGCATTTGAAGCAGCTGGCTCGTGTGCCAGCATACTTCAAATGAACGGTCCGATCGCATCCGAAACAACTGATGGAGTTATTATTGCTTATATGAGTTATATTGCTTAACGGGTAGTTATTTTGACATCTACGACGATATTTCACCATTAAAAAAAAAAAAAAGTGGCCAAAACCCAACCAATTTTAGTGTCCACAACCGAATTTTGCAGCCATCTTGAGATGTGGTGAACATTTTTTTTGGTGTCAACATATTGGTTGCAATCGATATTTACTCACAAAATATAATAAATTTAGTGAATAAAAATGCATTGCAGTCAAATTTTTGATTCATTCACTTCGATTTCTAACTCTATTGAAAAGGGGAAATTTGTATTATTGGTCTTTTTCAAGCACAGAAAAATAAATTTGTTCCTAGCACAAAGCAGACGCGTCTGCCCGTTTCGGTACTCGGTACAAAAAGAACGTGCTGCCATGACGCACAAGTGACTTTTGCAAGAAAATCACATATGCTTTAGGTCAAAAAATACGCTGGGGTGGCCACAACCAAACCTCTTCCATACATATCGTCTTGCCAGTGCAATACTGTAACAACTCAAAATATATATTTTGAGAAATTACGGTTTCAATTTTTATCGTTCAGTACAATTTGTTCTGTGTAGTGTAAGAATATGTATTCTAATTTCACTTAAAACAGTAAAAGTTTGAGATGTTATAATATTCCTTTGATTCTTTGAGTCTCTTCTAGCCCAATAGAGAAGTTTTCGGAAAACAGTAACATGTTAAGATGTTACAGTATTGTACTGGCAAGACGATCTATTTTATTAGAATTAAATTATAAAGGTTTATTTAAAAAAAACTAAAATACATACATGTAAATAGGTACGTAGTGTATATTGCAGCCTCTTTGTGTTCTTTTTTGATTTGAAACCATGTATGTGTTGTACAGCTAGGTACATATTCCTCATTGTCTAATCAAAACGACTTATACATATTTATTCTTTTAAATTGTTAAGCATTTCGAATAAAAAAAAAAAAAAAAACAAAAAGAAGCTAAATTTCTTCTCAAAAAGTTATTCTTCTTTATCAGAAGAGTCGCCATTTTTCGCGACTGTTCATTAGTTTTTGCTTTGCCGTGACTGGTTTGTTTGAAAAAATTTGTTTCTGTCTTTAAAAGGCTGCTACTGAAACTTTATCTGGATATTCTCTAAAAGTTGATATAACATCTGGGAATTAACAAAAAGGTAAGATATTAAAAAAAATATTATAAATCTCGTTTAACATGATATTTAGATAGATATTGCAAAGTAAAAAGTGTAGACGCTTAGTTGACAATATCAACAAATTAGTAGATAAAAATGGTGACTAGGAGACACTTGACCCTAGGTTTCCTGCAGGGAAATTGTATTAATTTTAACAATAAACTGAACTGAAAAATAAAATTTAAATGTCTTCATATTACAGTTATTGGACGCTGTTACCGCCACTGCCTAAATACCAACTTAGCGCCACTGCCTAATTACCAATCTGTAATCGCTATATTTCCTCGCGGTTAAAATAGGAATAACTTATCATCTCTATTTTGTGTATAGCCATTTTTATTTTAAATTGTAGTCTGCTTAAGGAAGCTTTGCTTTGTGGTTCCGTACCAAAAAAGTTTGTATTTATATATTGTACAAGCTTTTTGTTATTAGTAATCTACATAATTGTCTCACTATTATAGGAATTTTAACCTTGAGTGTATAAACCAATAAAATATTTTTTTTGTATCTAAAAGAACCTGTCTATATAAGAGTTTATAATTTTCACTGGGATCATCGAGCTTGGGCTGCTTCGCCCAACAGGCGCTATTCTGTATAGCATAGCGTTACGCGTAAGAATTGATCATAAAATCTAAGAGATTCTATAAGCTCCTCTTGTAAAAAATTCTACCTAGCTACGTCAATGTCATACGAGTGCACGTATGTGTATCCTTACGTATATATGAATGTCGATGTAAAGATAGCTAGTAAATATTGCAGACACAATTAAAGCGATTAGAGTCAAAACGAGACAAGATATTGTTAAAGTAAATAGTGTAGTAACATACATGCAATTCATTGTCCGAGATGTAGTACGCCCAGTCATGCAGAACATTTTATCGAAAATATGTTAAACAATAACACTTTTTTATCAGATTTACTTACTAACAAATAACTAAAACTGGATTTGAATTAAATGCAAACACTTAACTTAAATTGATCAAAAACAACTAAGTGTAACTAAGGTCGCCTACTTTATATAAAAAGAAACACTAGAATAATTCATTAAATAGGTGGCTTACACTGGCTTTGCAATGGTGGTTTTTTGGAGAAGAGTTGTTTAAAATTTCTGCAAAAATGTTCATACTTTTCTTCGTTAATACATTTGAATAATTGACCAACCAAGCTGGCAGTCAGTTAGTTACCAGCTTTGGAAGTGAAGTCGAAGACTAAGAGCATATTTAGCTAACAGAGCAATTAGTCAGTTTTCAACTGAAGTTGTCTCGAAATAAAAATGATTTTACGAGGGTGAGTCAATAAGACTTTACAAATCATATAAGGAGCACTAAGAATTTAAAGCAATGTAACTTTTTGAAAAAATGTGAAGTTGCGAAAGACGATTGGCAAATCTTTATGCAATTTGTGATTGAGAGAAGTCGAGGTCTTGGGCATAGCACATGATTCAATGATGTACTTTGTACAACATATTCGATATGAAAAACTGTGGTCAAGATGGATAAATACCCACAATCGATAATGAACTGCATCATGTGACTGTTTCACTAGCTGACTTAGAGCTATTCCGTTGCGATTCTGATGAATTTCTTTGCCGATGTATAACTGCTATTGAAACTGCATTCATCACTGTATACCAGAAATTAAGCAACTACCAAAGCATATACTTTGATCTCGGTTTATTTTAAATAAGCGTGGAATTTTCTACATCAACTATAATAAATGGAGAATATTATTCTTTACTATCGGGACAATTAAGCGGCGCAAATTAGGAAAAAAAGGTGATCTTCCATTAGGAAAGTGCTCGAAAACACACTTTTGAAGTTCCAATGGGAAAAATATACGAGTTGAAATGCGAATTATCCGCATTACGCTCCAGATTTGGCTCACACAAACTTCTGTTTCTGTTACTAAATTTAACGAAATGAATGGACGGATGGCTTAAAAAAGTTAGAAGAGTTAGAGAGTTAAAAGAGCAGAATCGCTGAGATGAAGTGTATTAAGAAAATAGGAGTCTTTGTCGAAAAAAAAAAAAATTACCAGCAAAAGTTTGCTACGAGCTCTTCTAGTTTTTCATAAATCAGAGGGATCGGGAAAAAGGGCGTGGCGCCTCCCATCTATAGAGCAAATATATCTCATGACATATCTAGAGTAATATGATAGCGAAAATCTGATATCCTTGTATGATGCTTTAGGTATAAGTGTAGGTGGACGTGTTAAAAACGGGAGGGATCAGATAAGTCTGCTTGGACTTTCCATACGAATTAAATATTTATGACAAATATCTAGAATATTGTGATAGCGGGGGTCTTTACACTTTGCAAGAGTTCACTAGTTATGAGTGAGCAGGATGACGTGGTACATCCTATTCAAAGTAAAATATCTAGTGTGAAGGCCTTTGAAATGTATTATGGATTTAAATAGTAGCACCGTAAGTAAGTTGGTTCTAATTAGTGGGCGTGGCATGTCCCATATAATATAAATATTTATCATCAAATATCCGGACTAATGTTATGGATTTTTTTTCTAAGTAGTGGAGGCAAAACTGGTTGGGATACTATTAGTGGGCGTGGCGCCTTCCAATGCTATGACAGGGTTAGTCTTTATACTTTATGTGGAGTAACTAGTGGAGTAAAAATAGGCGGATTAAGACTAATCGGCCCATATAATGTAAGCAATGTAAATATGTGTAATGTAATTATAAAAGTTTTTCTGTCTAAATAGACTGAATATTTTAACACTATTCAAAGAACTATTTACGAATGTAGGCTAGGGCGATAACTTCATTTAATAGTGAAATGTGAATTTAGTTCTAGCAAGACAATTTATGACACTGTTTATGACTGCGCAAAAAGCGAAAGATTATCTATCTTATCGGAAATCATAAAATGTAATGCCTTTATGCCAAAAGATCATATATCTATAATATTAATAGGCTAGGCGATTTCTAGTTACCGATGTTTTGTTCTACCATTTTATCCCGATTGTGACCAAACGCATATTATTTAAAATGTATTTGTTTTTAGCTGTTCACTAGATTAACAGATTTTTAAATTTTTTCCTTTATTTTGAGTAAACTGCATTTTAAATTGATACTAACACATACTTAAAATTATACATATGCTATGTGTGTGTTTATAAAATTTGTTAATGTTTTTATTAATAAGTTTGTCGTCTTCATTCAAAATAATAATAAACCAGAAAAGTGTTGGTTTGTGAATTGGCTAAGTTGAAAGCTGCCTAGAAATTGCACTCGAATTTCGAGCGCTGGAATCTGCTAGTATTTAATAAATAGACTATACTTGCAAAATATCTCAGTATCAGAAGAATAAGTCAATATACTCTCTTACCATGACGAACTTGATTGAATCTTTGCGAAACTGAGAATAGTGGAAATGAGAAGTACATATGCATAAAATATTCATAAGTTCAAAAAAAAAAAAAAAAAAACGGTTGTTTGTTTGACAGTGTTGTATCTGAACTGATTCTTAACCACACTGCTCGTAGACATAACTTTAGGCCGCCCCAAGTAGAAAATTTTCATATAGAAACAATCTGTTCAATTAATATATAACAATTATTACAATCACTGATGAAGGCTGAAATGCCACAAACCGGTCTGATTAAAAAATACCGAGTAGTTATGAATTTTAGAAATATATGCTTTTTAAACTCTTTCCTTTAAGTCATACCCTCTGTCGTGGAGCAACCCCATTCCCCTTTATTAATTGATCTGAAACTTGGCCCATAGTTTTGTTGTGACTACGGATTAATTCTAGCGTGATCACGCACAGTCACGTAGTGATCTAAATGTTATTTCCCCTCATGCGATCGATCTGAAGCTTGGTCTATACACTTGCTGTGAAAAAATATTAACTATAACTTAACCACGCGCATTTACACATGGTCACGCACAGTCACGGATAGATTTAAAATGGATTTCCCCTCATCCAACCAATCTGAAACTTAAATAATAGAGTTGTGACCAAAGATTAATTTTTAGTTTGTCATACACAGTAACGCAAAGTTACGCAAAGTCACGCACAGTCACGAAGAGATTCACAACTCACATGCATAAGGAAAGAAAGAGTTTTAATAAAAACTTTGTTTTTATGGGTTAGATTATTTTTTCTCTACCACTCACTATTAAAAATAAAATCAAAACTTGCAAATTAATTGTAGTATTAATTACAATATGTCTTAAAAAGTTATGTTAAATCTAAGCAAAAATGTATTTGTTTAATTTTCTTTCAGTTCAAAATTTGTATACGTGGTCAGTAGAGTGGTCCTTAAAAATGAAAATGCGATTTTGTGGATAGACGGGGTCCAGTTTGTTACCTTTAAATATAAAACTAATAAATGTAAAGTTTTGGGACAATGGGATAAAGAAAAGTCACGCCAGAAATCGATTGAAAATTTCAAGTGTGTTTATACGGTTTAAATAAGACTTTTTTTTTGAGATTTTACGAAAATTTCGTTCTATAGTTTAATTTTTTCGACAAGTTGTTATAAGAATCGCGATCAGTATTAAAATATCATTTCAAATAGTTATAAAAATTCAAAATTGAATAAAAATTCGCCAAGAAATAGCAAATGCCCCAGACCACTTTTGTGCCAAAAAAAACTAGTTCATGAAATATGATAGCATTTTTTTGACTTTGAGAAATTTATTAAAACCATAACTTTTTTTTTGTTAAAAAAATGGACTTTGCACTTTAAGGTTTTGTTAAATGCATGTTACAGATTAACTCTGTCAATTTTTAAGTAAATCCCTTTGACAGAATTTTATTGACAAGGATTTTATTTTTGCGGATTTCGAGCAAAATGGGTTTTTTGTAAAACATTCTGTAAATGTACTCTTTCTAAATACTTTGTATCACAAATTCATCAGTTTTCTACATTTAAACATTATGTTTTATCTTAATAGCCTAGAGTTTCGGAAAAAATAATATGACCCCATTAACCCTTTCCGAGTTGGGGTCACATATGACCCCAAGCTAATAAAAGACAAATATATTGTAAGTGCTGCTGAATTTTCAGATGCGACGCTTAAAATATAATATCCAAACGTGTGGAACTTCCGCTCCTAAAATTTGGGATAAATTCGAGAACGTTTTTCTATTAAACTCGATGAAACCACTTTTTTGAATTTAAGAAAATTAGTTCGTTAATTTGTATTTATTTAACCCTTCAGTGCTCCTGGTATCAAAATAATCTATTGGGATATATCTTTGGTGCAATTATCTGCTTATTGCTCGCGAATATAAATTAAAACAACTTTTAACCAATTTTGTTATAAAATTATTTAATGTATAAAAATTATCTATATTTTTTAAAATAAAATGAGAAGACCCACAAAGCTAATAAAAGACAATTTAGTCAAATGAATATGAAATATAGAACTAACTAACAGCTGTTTGAATTAAAAATATTTGATCTTGAGCCTGAATAATTTCAAACTGAATCATTAAAAAGATAAAGATCGAAAGTAAGATTTTTTATTTTTATAAAAATTAATAAAATTAAAAATACGGAGGGCATGCCGTTAACGCTAAATGTAAGTTTAGCAAAAACAATTGTTTTTTTTTTTTTTTTTTTTCAAGACAAAAACAAACATGTATATTGTAGTATGCAATGTGTACTCGTATACAAAACATATTTGTTTCAAAATTGTCTTATATTTCAGTTTGTTATATTGGAAGAGGCATAAATAGTATAACTTTTGCTTGAATTCTCATTTGGTTGTTTTCAGCAAATATATATAAATTTACCTTTTTACCAAACAAACTAACTACTGCTTTTGGTTACTTATGAGGGTTGGTGACTCTTCCCGAAACAGCTGTATAACCTGTCTTGCAGAATATAGATAAATTTTTTGAAACGAAAGTGCCATTGTTTAAATGGTGCGTGGTAAAGAAGAAGAAAGCATATATTTTAAAAATTCATAACTGCACTGTATTCTTAATCGGACCGGTTTCTGGCATTTCAGCCTTCATCAGCGATTTATTGAACATTGTGATAATTGTTATGTTTTAATTGAATAGATTGTTTCTATATGAAAATTTTTTCTACTTAGGGCGGCCGTGAGGTTTTGAACCATGAACCTTCACATACACTCGTACTTGCACTTTTTGGTCAGCGCTTTAACACACTCACCTAAAGTCAGGCCTATGAGAAGTGTGGTTAGATTCAGTTTTCGTACCATACAGCTTTACTTTGTATTAATTTCAGAAGATACAACTCTGTCCAAACAAACAATCGTTATTTTTGAATTTTGAATATTTTTTTGCATTTATACTTCTAATTTCCACTATTCTCAATTTTTCGTAAGTTGTCATATGTGATGTACGGTTTTTGTACATACCTACATATGCACTTTACGTATATTTGAGATGACGCTTTGAAGCGAAGAAATTTTTTGTTTGTTAGATTTATCGTCATTTTTCAAACATATTGCAATTACTACTGTAATTAATATGCAATTTTAATTTTTGTTTAAATGGTGCGTGGTAAAGAAGAAGAAAGCATATATTTCAAAAATTCATAACTGCACTGTATTCTTAATCTTTATTTGAAGTAAAAACATTTGATCATGAGCCTGAATAATTTCAAACTCAATCATCAAATAGAATTAATTTTGTATTTCATATTCTTTTGAATAAATTTCTTTTATTAGCTTTGGGTCATTTGTGGGTGGTCCCTTTTTTATTTCGAAAAATATAGATAATTTTTATACATAAAATAATTTTATAACAAAATTGGTTAAAGGTTGTTTTAATTTATATTCGCGAGCAATAAGTAGATAATTGCACCAAAGATATATCACAAAGGGTTATTTTGATCGCAGGAGCACTGAGGGGTTAAATAAATAAAAATTAACCGAATTATTTTTCTTAAATTCTAAACAGTGACAGTAACAGATTTCAGGAACGGAAGATATACATATTTGGTTATAATATTTTAAATAACGCTTTTGAGAATTCAACAGTTTTTGCAAAATATTTGAATTTTTAAAATAAATTGTCTTTTATTAGCTTGGGGTCATATATGACCCCAATTCGAAAAGGGTTCATGGGGTCATATTATTTTTTACGAAACTCTAGGCTATTAGGATAAAATATAACATTTAAAAGTAGAAAACTGATGAATTTTTGATACAAAGTATTTAAAAAGAGTACATTTACAGAATATTTTACAAAAATCCCATTTTTCTCGAAATCCGCAAAAATAAAATCCTAGTCAATAAAATTCTGGGATAGGGATTTACTTAAAAACTCACACCGTTAATCCATAATGTGTATTTAACAAAACCGTGTGGTGCCAGATCCATTTTTTTAAATCTTGTTTCAGAAAATTTTTTAAAACTTGAAAAAGTAGTTTTCAAAATTTTTTCAACAAAATTTCCCATTTTCGGTTCCAATGCATAATACGTTAACAACATGTAAATAAAACAATACTTCACATTTAATTACTTATAAGTATAGACAAAAAAAAAAATTATGGCTTTAATCAATTTCTCAAATTTCTTGACCTAGTTTTTTTTGGCACAAAAGTGCTATTTCTAGGCGAATTTTTATTCGATTTCGAATTTTTATATCTTTAAAAAGATATTTTAATACTCTTCGCGATTCTTGCAACCACTTGGCCGATAAATTAAACTGTAGAACGAAATATTCGTAAAATCTCAAAAAGTCATATTTTCCCCATATAAATACACTTGAAATTTTCAATCGATTTCCGGCGCTACTTTTCTTTATCCGATTGGCTCCAACCTTCACATTTATTAGTTTTATATTAAAAGGTAACAAACTGCACCCCGCCTATCCCCAAAATCGCAATTTCAAAAATATCTATATAACGTTGGACCACTCGTGTGGTCAGGGTATGTATATTGATTTTGTGCTGATCTTTGATTTATTATACCGATTTATTCACAATCACTTAGTGCTGTGCGTCCATCCCTTCGCCCGTCTGTGTGTCCAAGCAAACTTTGTAATCAAACTACAAAACGCTGACTTGAATATATTTTGATAAAATTTGGTACATAAACTTCAACGGCCATATGACGAACGCCAGTAAAGTTGCTTCCCGATATCACTTAAACCTATCAAAAACGAAAATAAGCCACAGATCTTTCTCAAATTTTGTTTGTATATGCTTTTTGCAAAAATTTTTCGACCGAGTCCCCCATATAAATGTAGCACCCGATATAAACTTTTTCAGATCTGCAAGCAAAACAATTAATAAAAATTGTATTCAGATTTGGTTTATGCTTATTATCTATACCCAATTAGTTGGACTTAAGACCATTTCTCTAAGCGCATGGTAAAGGGTATCGCATAGTCGCTCTAGATCGACTACAATTTTCTTACTTGTACACGAAAAAGTTACACTAAAGTTATACAAGATTGATAAGTATCTTAAAATAAACTGAACGTCAACGATAATTTTACCTCAAACGAATCATGTATAAAAAATATGATTTTATCTAAGTATTTTTCCGCTAGATGACGTGACTTATGTTATCGGGCTCTGCACTATTGGCCCTTACTAGCCAAGTTATTTGCATAATGAACTGTGAATTTGAAAAAGAATTGCCAGAAAAGCAGTGTGCAGTCATCTAAAATGCATATGCAGAGGAAGTATAAATTTTTAACAATTGTGGTCATAACAGATTTTGATTTTTATCGAGAAGTGCGGATGAAAATAATCATCACTACACCAAGATTTCATGATTTCACAAGAAAAATAAAATATGGAATAGCATCAATATTTTTTTTATCGTACATAACTGCAAAGATGATACTTAATGTTGATTTATACTATTTACCTCCAGATGTCTCCTTCCGCTTATTTATCACACACATGCAGCGGAATTGTTAATGGCGAATAACATTTGGTAAATACAATAAAATTTAATGAATTTGTCTACTTAATGCGTAATCAAAAAATAAAAAAAATGCTCATTATTCGTTGCAATAACCAAAAAATTAAATTCACAAACTGATTTAAGCTTTATGAGAAATTAAGAAAATACACATACATATACTCGCATGTACAAAGTATATTCATACACGCAGGCACGTACATACTGTCATCAATGATACTGATGAGTTTATATTGACGTTGTTGTCGTTGGTGTTTAAAATTACAAACATAAAATGAAATTGGGAAATCAATTTTATAACTTTGTTTTATTTTTCTCAGTAAAAAAAAAATATAATATTATTACAATTTTATGATGTTTGTGGAATTCTGCAGATGACACGTAACTTTTGAATTTTTATGACGGTTGTTGCTGTTGTGGTTGTTGTTTATGTGTAGCATCAGTTCGAGTCGTAGGAAACTCTTGCATTCTCCAAAAACACGCACACATACATACATAATATTCAGGCAATCGCAGATTTAGTTACTTATTTTTGGAAACCATTAGCAACGGGTTAAATGTCACGTGCAACAAATAAAATCTGTGGAAATGTTACTCTTTTCCGTTTGTGTCCCTACTTTGTCGTTTCATGTTGACTGAATATTTATGTATTAAATATATTCGAGTTCCCTGGTTGTATATTTTTGTATCTTTGTGTATTTTGATATCTATCTGTCTTTCAGTATAAGTATTACCCACACATTTATACTCGTGTATACATATTGTGGTTTACCACATTAATAGTATTATTTTTTGGTGTCACGTAGTAAATATTTAGTTCCGGTTAATTAAACAAGTTAATTTTATATAAAAGGAATCTATGTATATAAAACATATTGTTGGTGTACACTAAATTTCAACTATGAATTTTAATAGACGAATTAATTCATAGATAGAGAAACGATCTAATCAATTATAATGTAAGAGTTATTACAATGTTTATATAATCACTGTTGACATCTTGACACCAGTGAAAAATATTATATTTTCAGAAGCAGGAAACAAAACGAAAGCTACGAAACGATGTCTTTCGGTACCATATGGATTGCAGCCATTATATATAAATTAATTCAATAGAAGCTTCCATTTTATCAAACTTTTTTAATATATAATATGAAAAGTGAGAAAAACGCGCTGTCTTAAATTTGTTCCAATATATCTCTTCCATTACAAACATTATCGTTTTTTCATTCGAAAATGTATACATGATCTCAAACCGAACAATAAATAACTAATTATTTCAATACAGTAGTGCGATTGTGTAAATTTTAACGATCTGACAATCGCAAAATATATCGACAGCAATTGTTGTTTGCACTAACGATAAAGTGATTCACTAAGTACACCTTAACGATAGTCGACAAATCTATTTTTATACCCTATACCACTATGTGGTTTGGGTATAATGACTTTGTGCTGCTGTTTGTAACAACCAAAAATATTTGACCTAGACCCATCTTTAATTATACCGATCGAATCAGAATCACTATCTGAGTTGATTTAACAATGTCCGTCCGTCCGTCCGTCCGTCCGTCCGTCCGTCCGTCTGTGTGTCCATGTAAACCTTGTAATCAAACTGCAGGTCGCAAATATGAATATATTTTGATGAAATTTGGTATATAAGCTTTTATCGACCATGGGATGTACGCTATTGAAATTGGTGAGAATCGGTCCATGTTCAGACCTAGCCCCCATACAAATTACCCCTATGAAATCGACATAAATTGTCGTAAGATCCAAATTGTCATATAGATCTTACTCAAATTGGGTTTATATGCGTTCATTACATCCATTAATGAGTAGTCCAAAAATGATCCCTTGGGCCCCATATAGAGCTGCTTCCCGATTTTCACTTAAATCTATTAAAAAACAAAAATATTGCACTGATTCTTCTCAAATTTTGTTTGTATATATTTTTGCAAAATACAAGAGACCAAATATGATCAGGATCGGTCCATTTTTGCACCTAGTCCCCATATAGATATAGCATCCGATATGAACTTTTTCATATCTGCAGCCAAAAAAATTAATAAAAATCCCACTCAAATTTGGTTTTTGCTAATTTTCTGTGTCCAGTTAGTTGGGCCTAAGAGATAGGGTTTCTAAACGCATGGTATAGGGTATCATATAGTCGGTCTAGACCGACTATAATTTTCTTACTTGTTCTATTTGTTTAAATTGTAAACGAGTAGCATGTCTGTCAAAATAAGCGAAAAACGCAAAGCAGAGTAGAAAAATAAAAATAAATCACTTCGTGTTTGACAGGATGATTTTATGTTTATGTTTAATTTATTTATTTTTTTATACCCTATACCACTATGTGGTTTGGGTATAATGATTTTGTGCGGTATTTAACTACCAAAAATATTTGACCTAAACCCATCTTTTATTATGCCGATCAACTCTGAATCACTTTCTGAGTCGATTTAGCAATGTCCGTCTGTCCGTCTGTGTGTCCATGTAAAATTTTTAATCAAACTACAGGTCGCAATATTTTGCTGAAATTTGGTACATAAGCTTTTGTCTATCATAGGATGAACGCTATTGAAACTGGTGAAATTCGGTCCATGTTTAGACCTAGTCCCCATACAAATTAGCCCTATGCAGTCGATGAAATTTCCCTAAGATCCAATTATCATATAGATCTCAGTCAAATTGGGTTTGTATGTGTTTATTACATCCATTAATCAGTAGTTAAAAAATAAAGCCTATACGACAAGTCTAAGTCATAGGCCCCATATAGAGCTGCTTCCCGATCTTCACTTGAATATATCAAAAACAAAAATATTGCACCGCTTTTTCTCAAATTTGGTTTGTATCTATTCTTCCAAAATATAAGTGACTTAACCAAATATGGTCACCATTGGTCCATTTTTCGACTTAGTCCCCATATAAATATAGCACCCGATATGAACTTTTTCATATCTGCAGCCAAATAAATTAATAGCAATGCCACACAAATTTGGTTTATGCTTATTGTCTATATGTAATTACTTGGACCGAGCAGATAGGTTCTCGAAACCATGGTATAGCGTATCGTATAATCGGTATAGACCGACTATAATTTTCTTACTTGTTATTAATATTTTTGTTTATTTATTTGAAAATAAAATAATGAATTGAAAATGCTATTTAATTTTTTTATTTATAAAAAAAGTTTTTATAATAAAAGGAAAATATTTTCACAATTATGTGATTTTTATTCATGTATGACGACATTTCAACCTAAAAATTTAACTTTTATCGATTGAATAAACAACACAAAAATGGTTGTCGTTTGGGTAACAACAATAGCTGACTTTAACAATAGTGAAAAACGTTTAAAAAATTTTACTGAATACCAAATTCGATAATTTTGTTTTCTTATTTGAACGATTCGGTTGTCGTTAAAAGAAGTTATTGAATCGCGCTACAGATCAACAGTACATAACAATAACATACACCACATGTGAACAGCTCTTTGTTTTTGCCATTGTCCTCTAGATGGAACTGTAAAGGCATGTGAAATCCTAAAGGACATTATACACTTGTCGAATTCACATCAAGCATTATGATGGTATTAGGTGCTCAATAGGTCTACTTGCTCGCAGTGCAGGAGGGAATAACACTCAACCCGACAACATCGTTAATCGTAAATGATGGTATTAGTGAAAATTTGTTTGTGTGTGTGACACCGACAAAATCTAAATTTTTGGATTTTCCATCAAGCATCATAGGAAAAACTCAGCTTGTTCGTACAAAACCTCGTCTATAAAAGAAAAAACATTCCTCATGTTCTTTTCTTTCTAGTGTTGAGTAAAATAGTTTTTTAAACATGACTTGAAGTAATAGGCAGAAGGATGCTGAAGATGAACATGTGGCTGTGTTTGAAAGTACCTACGCCATCTAGCGCTATCTTAATTTTTTTCGAATATTTCTCTTACATTATAAAAATTATTACCTTTTCCTTCATTAGAAAATGTATACTTGATCTCAAACCGAACAATATATAACTAAGTTAAAAGACTTCATCGTGTATTATCAAATAGTTTAAAGTTACCAATGGCTTACAGCAAAGAACTCTTAATTCTCCCATTCTGTTAATTTATGCTAGCAGATTCCAGCGCTCGAAACTCGAGTGCAATTTCTAGGCAACTTTATTTATAAACTTAGCCAATTCACAAACCAACGCTTTTTTTGGTTTACTATTATTGCGAATGAAGATAATAAACTCAGTAACAAACACATTAACAAATTTAATAAACAAACACACACATAGCATATGTATAATTTTGTGTATGCTGCTGCGCAGTTGTTGCCAACATATTTTAATTGCAAAATTATATTTTTCAGATCATCCGATATTTGAGCGCAGCTGCGTTCCGAGAGCGCATGGCGTCGCGTCCGCGCGCCGGTTCCGCACACCGAAATTATGTTATTGAAAAGAATGCAGATTTTTAATACGTTTATTGAGACCAGTATGAAGAATTTGTTCATTTCTTTTGGCGGCCTTTTTTTTTTTACAAATTTGGGGAATTTGTTAATTTTTTGGGGAATTTCTTCATTGGGGGCTAAGTGCTGAGCGCCTGCTTACCATTATAACTTAGCATGGATTATTTTGTGTTTAAAAGTTACGAATGTTATTTATTCTAGAGCTTGGGGATATACAGCAATTCTGGTTTTTCCTTCTGGTGCATATACGAAAAGCTTGTGCTGGCTCCTAACTCTGGAGTAGGCGACAAATAATTGTTTATGAGACAATTCTCAGTTGATACCTGCTATCGTAAGAGATTGTCCTCTTATGTACGTTATGTTAGGAACAACTTTTTGTACCATTTCTTGCAATGAAAAAGCAACTTACAAAAGTCTTCTGGTAGGGATATTGCAGTCGTTTCAAGAATTTCACATTCCCTGGAGTTATCTTGTCTTATCAGTTGGGACTGAAGGCATTGTTGGGTCGTTTCCGGAGTTTCACATTTCCCCGACTAAGCTTGTCGTAGCTGCTGGATTTCTAGATGTACTGGAGTGGATTCAGACATTTCCGCTTCTCTTACAAAGCTTGTCTTGATCTTTCGGCTTCAAGACGTTATTGGGTTTGCTTAGGTGTTTCAGCATTTCTTAACCTAGATTGTCTAACTCATTGAGACCCGATACGAATTTGGGTCTGATCGGGTTCTCTAGAGTTCTGTTTTGTCTAAGCCTTTTTGCCTAATTGCAAGTAGATCTTTTTCCACCTTTACATTTATATAGTGAAAAAGAAGAAATGAAAATATTTGTAATAGTTTGCTTTCCAATCTTGCCAAAAGGCGAGATGGAAAGAAATGTAATATTTTGTTTTGCACTGTAGTTAAAAAGGCGATATGAACATATTTATAATCGGGGTAATCCTACAGCGGTAGTCAACCTGTATCTGTTCACTGGTGAAATAAATCTGCACTACTTTGTGATGTTGCAGCTCACAGAGTAAAAAAGGCAAGACGGTAAAATTTTTAATAGGTTGATTTAAAATATCTATTTCATAATGTTGTAAACACAAGAGTAGTAATAAAAGTGATTTATGCACAAAATTTTTGGGAAGTTCATTGAAAAATTAAAATATGTTAACAAAGACTTAGGGCGTATATAGAAAATTAAAAAAGTGGGCGCGGCCGATAAAAGAATATGACGACCTTACCTGGGATTTGAGAATGGTGTGCAGTAAATTCGAGTGAAACTCATAGAAAATTAAAAAGGAGGCGAAAAAGTAGGCGTGGCTGATAAGAAGCATATGGTGACCTTAGCTGGAGTACAAGGTCGAGCGTTCCAAATCTCAAAGAAATAAAAATTTGTATAGCGAACAAAAATACCAAAAAACAGAAAATTAATTTTGTATAAAAAGTGGGTGGAATAGTAGACGTGGCCGATAGGAGGCATATGTCAACCTCACCTGGAGTACAGTGATCGCGTGAACCGAATTCCAGAGAAATCCGTTAACAAATAAAAATTTGTATAGTGAACAAATATAAAAAAAAACAGAAAATTAATTTTATATAAAAAGTGAGCGTAAAAGTAGGCGTGGCAGGTAAGAAGCATACGGCGACCTTTCCTGGGATATAGAGATCATGTGTACCAAATTTCAGGGAAATCCGTTGAAAAATAAAAATTTGTATAGCGGTCAAACAAACAAACAAACAATCATACAAACAGAAAATAAGTTTTATATATATAGATATATATAGATATATATATTTTTGTGTTGCTATCTATGTAAAGTTTTTGAAACGATACCAAATCTACTTACGAAATGGACAAGGATACATAACAGGTCTGAGGTAGCGCCTGTTCTACTCGAGGTAGACCTAGGCAGTTATGACCGTTACAAGCGTCAGCTCAATTCAACTGTAACATAACATTCGAAATCAATGTAAAGTAGAACTGATAAAGAATCGAAAATTATGCTACTTTTAATGTTGTTTATAACACAATATAAAAATATTTTCCTACTAAAAATATATATGCATAATTTTGTAAAGGGTAAAGACTGTTCAACAAATATTTTTAAGTATTTTTAAAAGATTTATTTATACACAAACACCCACAAATTCTTGCTTAATGCTAAAACTATTTCGCAGCTCAAATTTGACCTTGAGTTCCTTACTAACTATTGATTTTATGGATTGATTGATTTTAATTAAATCGAAATTGGAGAAAAGTTCAAGCAATTATCTGTCCAATAAAAAAATATTGAAATACTTATCTATCAAAACGAAAAATGATTCAGAGCCACTGTATGCCGTATGTTTGATTTAATATTCAAAATATCACTTATTCGTATATATCTCTTTTACTCTAGTGATAAATAATGGGCCTCTTCGTAAATGCAAAGATTGGCAACACTGCAGCTTTCAAATGTTCGAAAATGCAACACTAAAGTATATTTGGCGCAAATAAAAGCAAAACACAAATTTTAGAAATGGCTGATGCATTGGATGAGTAAGTATTTATTTTTTTTTTTTTCTTGAATTTTAATTTTTTAAATTTTTTTTTAGATTTGAATTAGATGGCAGAAAATGTGCAAGTTTCTAGTCGGAAAAGGATTAGACATGGAAGATGTATTTATCGCTGGAAGAAGAAAAAGTCCTTCTTACGCGGTCAAGTGTTGGAAAAAATCAAGGCAAATTTCTAAAATTTTAACCAGACTGAGGAGCAAATTTTTTGAAAGTTTTTGAATTTACGAACAACTTAAAAGGAGTCTGGAAGGAACGCAAGAGCTTGGACGTTTTTTTTCGGATAATCCACCTAAAGTTGAACTGTTATGTTCATTGGACGAAAGTATATGTTCAGAGAATAATGAAAATTTGTATGAACCTTGCTGGGATTTCCAACAATTTTTTAAATTACTCGTAAATACCAACATCTCTTATACTAAGGTTAGCGCTATTAATTATTACGCGTATCGATTAATGGTATAGTAATAAAGCAGTATGGCGTACACTCTCTTTTGCATGAGACGGTCGGGTTAAGTATTCAACATTTAGGTGTTGATTTGGAAAATGTCCTGCGTATTTGCTTAAACGAACAATATGCAGGACAAAGAGAAATTGCTCTACCAAATACAATTTTTAACGCATTTTTTAAATTGTGCAAAGAAGATTCCTTTGCAAGAACATTGATTTCTACACAGGTTCCATCATATTATACTTGGAATGCATCAACAAAGGAATTTCAACATCGAAAGCAAGTCGTACCTCTTCGAGGTCAGCGAAATATATTTGAAACTGATGTAAATCATAATGGAATTTATTTCTATTTCTTTTTATGGTAGGTGCGGTAACTTACAATGAGGTAAGCGATACGAATTATTATGCGTATCGATTAATTTTTGGACAAAATGATTACAATCACATTTTGCATTGCCATAAGTTTTTGCATCAATATATTGTTGATATGTATGCAGAAATTGACACTGGACATTTAAATTGCATCAAATATAATCAACCAAAAATCTGTTCGGAAAAATACAATGATTTTGATCCTATTAATATTCGAAATATGGTGATTTTATCGCCGTCATGTTGGTGGACCACGATATATGCATAAGAAGCGTAGGATGCAATGTATTATGTGCATAATTACGGAAGACCAGATTTTTATAACTTTCACGTTCCATCCGCAATGGAAAAAGTAACGAACATTTATTCGAAGGTCAAGATTCAGCAGACCGACATGATATAACTGCACGTGTATTTAAGCAACATATGAAATCGTTAATGGACATCAGGGTGGCCCTTAATAAAAAATGTGTTCAAACTCTCGGTCGCACCCCTTAGAAATATGCGAATAGCAAAAAAGTGAGAAATACAATGTTTTAGGCCAATCAAGGTGGGTTAACGCGATTGAAAATATCAAGTGTGTTTATATGGGGAAAATATGGCTTTTTTTCAGATTTTACGAAAATTTCGTTCTATAGTTTAGTTTTCGACACAAACTGTTACATAATTCGGGATCAGTATTAAAGTATCTTTCTAAGAAGCTATAAAGCTTCAAAATCGAATAAAAAGTCGCCAAGAAATAGCAAATGCCCCATCATGAAATTTGATGGTATTTTTTCAACATTCAGAAATTAAGTAAAGCCAATATATTGTTTTAGTCTCTATACCTGTAGCTAATTATATATAAAGCATTGTTTAATTACCACTTTGTTAACCTATTAAGCATTGAGAACGAATATGGAAAAATTTTTGATAAAATTTTGAAAACTTCTTTTTCAAGTTTTGAAACATTTTCTTAAACAAAATTAAAAAAAAATTGACCTAACTCTTTAAGGTCTTGTTACGTTGAATACTGCAATTCAGTTGAAGCGATCAAACATATTGGTAAATATATCACGAAATGTAGTGTTGTTGAAAATTATGAAGTAACACATTACCGACTTGATCGATCACACAGTGGTTCAAAACCAAAAAAAAGTGGTAATAAGTCTGGAACTTCTAAACTGTTGGTTGGATTGGAATAGTATATTCAAGGCGATTGTAGTCAAGGATATAGGCTTTCAAAATATTTATTTTTGAGATACCCTGTTGTAACACAGGGTGAGCTACAGGGTGCCAAAGTCGTCCACCTCGAGGTTGAAAATGTTTTCAAAACTTGTAACTTTTATAAATATGAAGTGATTTTTATGTTTTTTAAATTTTTCCAATAACCATTAAATTATTAACACAAAACATGCCTATACTACCTAGTGATCGCTTATGGTTTAAAAAATATTTGATTTTAAAAATCAACATTTGAACTTTTCACCAAATTCTTTCTTGGTTTTTCGCAAATAACATTTTTATTAAAATAGATAAAAAAAAAATCTAAAAATATGTGCCGATAGCCAGTACTTTTTAAAAGAACATGTTGAAGTATTTTTTGAATTATTTCAAACCGTTTAGTGAGCACAAAATCTTAAAGTTGACTTTTTGAATCAGGTTCTAAAAATTGCAATTTTTTGCCAAAAAATACCCTTCATTCTTTCACTTTTTTCTCACAACCTTGGTAAAACATGTATATATTTTTCTACATATTTTAAAAGAATATGCTTCAAGAATGGTTGTAAGTGAAACTATTAATATTTTTGGACATGCACCCTACGTCCAGCATTGGACGAATTTGGGCAATTTAAAAAAAAAAAAAACTAAGTTTTAAAAGTTAATACAAAAATATCCGCTCGATTTCTTCAAATATTTTACCGCAGTATAAAAGCTCCAAATATTTTTATTTACTTGCCGTAATAGAATTCACCGCCATTACATAAACGTGGTCAGGAGGGCTTAAATGGTGAAAAAAGTCAAATTTTCATACGAATTTTTTTTTGTTAACATAAGAAACATATTAAGATAAGTTATTTTTATATTTTGTTTATTGATTCAGAGCGGCATTTAAATTATCTAAAACACTTCAAAAAATCATTTTGATAACGTTAATAGTTTTTGAGATATTTATATTCAAATTTCAGAAAAAAATATAGAAAAACTATGGTTTTTCGTTTTTTTTTGGTTTTTTTGGTAAAGTGTTCCCAAAGTTTTTGAATTTTACTTATTGTTATATAAATTGCTAAAGAGGACATATTTGTCTATTCAACGATGTATAACATGTTTATCAAATATATTGCAACATGCTGAAATAATGACCCCAAACCACACTCCACAAGCAAAAATTTAGCTATTTCTATATTTGTTCATATAAATGGTCATTTACATAGTGAATGACATATTTTTTTATTGTTTTTTGGTAAAGGGTTACATACGTTTTTATTACTTCAAATAATTTTATATATCTTTTCAAAGAAGGTATAATTATAAGTTAATGGTGTATGAAATATTTACCGAATGAGTTTCAACTGATCATATAATTGCCCGAAACTCTGATGCTGATTTTATACAAAAAAAAAACAAGGTAAAAAGCCAATGCCTAAGATATTTTCATTATTAAATAACAAATATAACTAAATTTTTTTTAATGAGTATTTTTTTATTTGTTTTATAATAGGCTTAAAATTACATAACAATTGTCTGCTTGTTTACTAGTTATTTTCTACAAAACAATCAGAAATATCAAAAGATAAAAGATGTTTTATATCCATAGCTTCGGAATCATCATTTTCTATTTCAAGACTTATTTTTGGTAACCATTTTGTTCTTATGGAGTATATTACTGGATCTGGTGATATCAATAAATATTCCATTATATCGGAATTTTGGGCTTCTTTGCTAAATTTTCTTGTATTAAAAAGTCTAAAGTGTTTGACATCTCTGTTTCTAGCTTCTTGTGCTTCTTCAGTCAGTTCTCCCAAGGGCAGGATGCTATTTTGTATTATTTCTTTCACATGAGCTAATACTTTGTGTACATTTGGTGTCATTGGCCTCCAAGGATATAAGTTCATTATTAATTCCTTAGTTCCACTAGCATATATTTTCAATTTCTCCGCATTAATTTGTTGTTTACTATTAATGACAGCTAATATTACTTTAAACCGTGCGATTAAAGGCGTGTCAATGCCAGTAATCAAAGAAGTAGTTTCAGGATCTTCAAAGAAACGTCTTGCTGCATTACCATCATTTGAACTTCCATAGCCAAAAAAGGCTTATCGATAATTAGACCAAGTTGCATTTTAAATTCATCCTGAATTCTTTTCTTCTCAGTTTTTCGTATGGCGTGTAGATCAGTATTATTTTTAACTGGTATATTTTCTTGTCCTGGAATTTGCCGGTATTTTAGATCATATGCGAGATGCAAGCAATATTCCATAAATCGTATTCTTGCATGAAGTGGTGATATTCCAAATTTGAAAGCATTTTCATTAATAGGAATTTCATCACAACTGTTATGAAATTCTGAACTTTTCTTTCCACATATATTACATTTCCAAGTAGATGTTATATCTGTAACGGCATTGGCTACTTTCCCATCAATCATGTTAAAAAGTGGTTGAAATAACACTTTAATGACACTTCCAGATATTTCCACAAAAACTGGAGACAATCTCGAAATTTCCTGATTTATTGAACTCACTAAGCTTTGTGTTGTAATTTTGTCTTCCTTTGTGTACTCAAATCGGATTGGCCGACATAGAAACTTAGATCCGGGTGTCCATATGTCCTGATATTCTCTCTCACTAGAAGAAGAACTTGTCTCATTATACAGCCTTATTTTTAATGGTACTAATGATGTCATAAAAATCTATTTCTGAATTGCTTCCACTTGGTTGTCTATACTCAGAAAATCCAGATGTTCCATCGCATCCCCATTTACATATTAACGTAACTTCTGAATTGTTGCATATTTCTATTTCTTCTTTGCTAAATGTGGATATTATTCTAGATGCAGTGTTTTCAAGCAGTTCCGCTAATCCAACATTTGCACTTTCAGTATTGGATTTCACATTAGATGGTAGAATTTTATTTTTTGTTTCCTTTATGGCTCTGCTGGTAGGAAAAATATCAAATCCTTTTTCTTTGAGAGCTTTTCTCAAAACACCATATTTATTTCTTGTCAATCCCAAATTTAAAATAAGAGCTAACGCATCCTCTTCTGTAAATGATGTTGACGATTTTGGCGTTGAAATACTTTGCACCATACGCTTCAACCGCTTAGGAGATGCAGTTGGTAACACATCTACAATTTTAGCTTCCTTTGGTTGCGTGCGTGTCAAGGCTGATTTAAAAGAATCCTTAATTTTATGATCAGTTGAAACTCATTAGGTAAATATTACATACACCATTAACTTATAATTATACCTTCTTTGAAAAGATATATAAAATTATTTGAAGTAATAAAAACGTATTGTTACCCTTTACCAAAAAACAATAAAAAAATATGTCATTCACTATGTAAATGACCATTTATATGAACAAATAGAGAAATAGCTAAATTTTTGCCTGTGGAGTGTGATTTGGGGTCATTATTTCAGCATGTTGCAATATATTTGATAGACATGTTATATATCGTTGAATAGATAAATATGTCTTCTTTAACAGTATATATAATAATAAGTAAAATTCAAAAACTTTGGGAACACTTCACCAAAAAAAACCAAAAAAAAAAAAGAAAAACCATAGTTTTTCTATATTTTTTTCTGAAATTTGAATATAAATATCTCAAAAACTATTAATGTTATCAAAATGATTTTTTGAAGTGTTTTAGATAATTTAAATGCCGTTCTGAATCAATAAATAAAATATAAAAATAACTAATCTTAATATGTTTTTTATGTTAACAAAAAAAATTCGTATGAAAATTTGACTTTTTTCACCATTTAAGCCCTCCTGACCACGTTTATGTACAGGCGGTGAATTTTATTACGGCAAGTAAATAAAAATATTTGGAGCTTTAATACTGCGTTAAAATATTTGAAGAAATCGAGCGGATATTTTTGTATTAACTTTTAAAACTTAGTTTTTTTTTTTAAATTACCCAAATTCGTCCAATGCTGGACGTAGGGTGCATGTCCAAAAATATTAAAAATTTCGCTTACAACCATTGTTGAAACATATTCTTTTAAAATATGTAGAAAAATATATACATGTTTTACCAAGGTTGTGAGAAAAAAGTGAAAGAATGAAGGGTATTTTTTGGCAAAAATTTGCAATTTTTAGAACCTGATTCAAAAAGTCAACTTTAAGATTTTGTGCTCACTAAACGGTTTGAAATAATTCAAAAAATACTTCAACATGTTCTTTTAAAAAGTACTGGCTATCGGCACATATTTTTAGATTTTTTTTTATCTATTTTAATAAAAATGTTATTTGCGAAAAACCAAGAAAGAATTTGGTGAAAAGTTCAAATGTTGATTTTTAAAATCAAATATTTTTTAAACTATAAGCGATAACTATATAGTATAAGCAAGTTTTTTGTTAACAATTTAATGGTTATTGGAAAAATTTAAAAAACGTAAAAATCACTTCATATTTATAAAAGTTACAAGCTTTGAAAGCATTTTCCACCTCGTGGTGGTCGACTTTGGCACCCTGTAGCTCACCCTGTGTTATAACAGGGTATCTCAAAAATAAATATTTTGAAAGCCTATATCCTTGACTACAATCGCCTAGAATATACTATTCCAATCCAACCAATAGTTTAGAAGTTCCAGACTTATTACCACTTTTTTTTGGTTTTGAACCACTGTGCATCAGCAGTAATGAAGCAGCGTGGCGTATACTTTATTTTGCAATACATCAAAAATACCTGACCATTCAACAGTTGTTCATTTGATATTGATTGAGGATATGCGTTTAGGAATGACGAGTGAAGCTTTGGCTCAGTTGGGTATACCATCACCCAATCGTTCAAGAAATGATATTTTAATTAAAATTTTCCTCGAGAACAGGATCACGATCCAAATGTATTGACAAATTTTATTCAAGAAAATATTCCGAAATTAAATCAACAGCAAATATTGGGTTATGAAACAATCATGCAGGAAATTGATAATCGTAATGATGTACTTTTTGTATGCACCTGGTGGTACTGGCAAAAATTTTTTGATAACTTTAATTTAAGCAAGCTTACGAGCATGTGGTATAATTTCTTTGACACTTACATCTTCTGCAATTACAGCCACTTTATTGGACGGTGGTAGCAAAGCTCATTCAGAGTTAAAATTACCTCTGAATATGACGATAAATAAAGCATCGTCATGCAACTTATCAAAAACCTCTAGCATGGCAAGAGTTTTAAAACAAATTGGTATTTTGTTGTAGGGAGAATGCACAATGGCACACAAGAAATCAATTGAAGCTTTGGATCGAACATTTCGATTTCCGTGGAAATCAAAATGTATTTGGTGGTGCTATGATATTATTAGCAGGAGAGTTCAGACAAAGTATACCTGTTATCTCAAAATCTACACCAACTGATGAAATAAATGCGAGTTTGAAGCTATCAAATCTATGGAGATACGTTAAGACTCACCACCAATGTATGTGTGCGATTGCAAAATGATCCATTAGCTGCAGCATTTTCAAAGCAATTGCTTTTGATAGATGATGTTAAAACGCTAATTGATAATGATGATTTCATTACACTATCAATGAATTTTTGCATATTCACACAAACAAAAGAATAATTAATTGAAAAATTCTGCCGAAATATACAACTGCAATACAAAAAGCATGCTTGATTGAGCGAAAGAGCTACATATGTATATTGGCAGGAAAGAATAAGGGTGTCAATGATTTAAATTTCATCATTCAAACTCAAATAGTTGGCGAATTTCATGTTATCCTGTTGATACTCTGATGAATAAAGAAGACGTATTACATTATCCAGCTGAATTTTTGAGTTCTCTTGAATTGCCGCATAATTTACAATAAAAAATCGGATCTCAATCATTATGCTTCTTAATATAAATCCACCCAAATTATGCAACGGAACAATATTTTCGGCCACAAAATTAACAAATTATTTAATTGAAGTAATAATTTTAAATGGAAGATTCAAAGGCGAAGATGTTTTAATGTCAATCATCCCAATGATCACCAAAAATATGCCATTTGAATTGCAGTGCTTAAGTTTACCGCTCGTTTCGCTTTTGCAGTGACTATTCATAAAGCTCAAGGTCAGTCGTTGCAAGCTTGCAGCATAACTTTAGAAGTTCCTGTATTTTTACACGCTCAACTGTATGTTGCATATTCAGTGGTGGGAATCCTTCGTCTTTATTCATTTATTGTGAAATTGACAATACTAAAAATGTGGTCTTCCATCAAGCACTACCATAATTTTTTTCTTTTTTAATGTTCTCACTGTTTTGTTTTTTTGTTCTTCTTTTTCAGGAAAATGTCAATTATTTCTAGATTTCATTTTTAATACAAAGGTGTAAATGTATTTTATTGTGTTGTCCAGCAACGCGGGCAGGGTTACTCTAGTATTCTATAACGGAAATACTTCATGCAAATGTTACAATGGGCGTTCCAAATCTTATGCAAAATTTACATTGATTTTTTTATTGAATCACAAAGTACACAGGATAGGGTTATGTATGAAACAACACATAGAGCTGCTTTTCTCTACGGATTTGCAGGAACATATTCATCCTTTTGTCGAAATGTTCCATGACCATTTTGCATAACTGTGTCCTCCTTCTATGCACGGGTTGTTGTAAATTGGATCAATATTCCGACTAAATTTTGTATGAAATTTTCGAACTGTAACCGCCAAAATTTAGCTATTTTTGAAAAATTGTTTAACAATGTATATTTATTGTTTCATCGATTTTTACTAACCCCAAACTATAAACTGTCAAGCTGTCTGTTTCTTATGGTTGCCAGCACTTTACTGCACAATTAGCGGAAAATTCAAATCTTGCATCAGTTTTGGAATATCTGGGAAAGTTGTTAATTGGCTTCCTCATATACACTTTTTTTACAGCACTTTTACATTTCATTCAATCAAATAGTAATTATTAAAACAAAAGATACACTTTGACGTTTAATTTAACATCTTAGATTCCCCGCAAAAATATATTTAAAATTACTGCAAAATCAGAAAAAGCCAGGACCATATATATTTCATTTACCGGTTGTGAATATCAGAAATAACCTAACCTGGTACTACAAATATTAACACTAAAAATTTTTAAGTCCCAAAATAAAAACTATTGAATATATTAAGTCTTTTATATTCTTATATCAAACAAAAGATTCATAGCAGTTCCTAAAATTTACTTATTTATTAATCTTTTTTAAATAGAAAAGTGTACGATTTTATCGAAAAATAATTTAAGTTTCACATTGAGAACCTTTAAAATGTCTTATGCTGTTAATAGTGAATTATTGCCATACTAAGATCGCATTACTTATTACGGGGGAGTTGCTCTAAACAAATTACTTTGGTTTTGTTTTTTCTTTTTGCATTTTTGGTCTTTTGGTTTTATAAGTTGGTTGGCGAGAGTACAACGAAAATAAATTCATTTCATAAATACGTTACTTATTTTGTATTTTCCTTCTTAAGCGACTAGTCCAGGCAATACATCCCAACAAAGATTTGTTTTGTTATTTCTGAAAAGAACTATTGGCTAGTGAAACATATTTTAGTTTGAATTCTAAAAGTTATTGATTGTTGTTACAAATATTGTTGCCGAAATTGCTAAGAAGTCATTACCTTATTATGTGGAATAATATATAATTATACAAATTGTAGGGTTAAATTAGTTAAAAAATCAATAAAATATATCAACATTTATTGAAAATATTGCTGGTCAGCAGAAAACCTTCCTTTTAGCTACGAGACAACAGCGTAATCCTTAGCGTCCTACACTAAAAATGTTTAATGGATGCTGAAAAAATAAATCCTTAATCGTTGGTTTTTTGTTTCTGTTTTGGTGTTAGTTTTCGTTAACTGAGGTACATGTATACGTACAACAATCCAGTATACGCATAAATCTAACTTGAGTTTGTTGTTCATGCAACATGAGCATTAGACGTGTAGCTACAACACTACGGTACTGAAATAAAAACTATGAACGACATGTCTCATTGTCACGTTTAAAACGATGGTAGGTGTTACTATTTCATTTTAACATGATACAGTGGTTGCATTGGTTTCGTTCTTTTGTCAGTGAATAGATAAGAAAATTTAAAATTCGAATTGACTTTTGCAAGTGATGCATGAGATTTTTAGCGTTGATAATATTCAATAGACACTATGAGTATAAATTTCTGCCAAGAGTTCGCAACATACCATGGAAACTAGCTGTATACAAATAAAGCTATAGACGAGCAAAGGATGGCCGAATATTGAAAAAGAATCTATAAAAATGTAGCCTTTGCCAGAGCATAAAAATTATGGAGCAAAAAATGCTCTACAATATTATGTAGCAAGAAGAAGTTACTGGTTTTAAGGAGGTGGCACCTATATAATGGAAACAAGGTAAGATAGTTATAGTTGGCCTAGTCTTACTATCATATCATAAGCATATTTGGACCAATCGCTTCTATTTATTCATTTATTTTAGTTTATGGAATAAGTCTTAACAGACAACACAATTATAAAACAAGCAAACTATAGTCAGTATAGACCGACTATGTGATTACCAGTATCTGTCTTGTTGTTGGGTTAATTAGTGAAAAAGGCATAGCACTGATCACAATCAATCATTTCAGCAATAAAGCTGGTACCTGCTCTTGTACTATCGTAAGGAAAATTTACTTAATTTTATTTTATTTGATGTCAGGTATTTTTCGCATCGACCTTTGCAACATACATACATGGACTAAAATCGAATTTAAATGGTGCGTGGTAAAGAAGAAGAAAGCATATATTTCAAAAATTCATATATGCACTGTATTCTTAATCGGACCGGTTTCTGGCATTTCAGCCTTCATCAGCGATTTTTATTGAACATTGTGATAATTGTTATGTTTTTTTTTTTTTTTTTTTTTATTAATTGAATAGATTGTTTCTATATGAAAATTTTTTCTACTTAGGGCGGCCGTGAGGTTTTGAACCATGAACCCTCACATACACTCGTACTTGCACTTTTTGGTCAGCGCTTTAACACACTCACCTAAAGTCAGGCCTACGAGCAGTGTGGTTAGTTTCAGTTTTCGTACCATACAGCTTTACTTTGTATTAATTTCAGAAGATACAACTCTGTCCAAACAAACAATCGTTATTTTTGAATTTTTGAATATTTTTTTTTTTTTTTTTTTTTGCATTTATACTTCTAATTTCCACTATTCTCAGTTTTCGTAAGAGTTGTCATATGTGATGTACGGTTTTTGTACATACCTACATATGCACTTTACATATATTTGAGATGACGCTTTGAAGCTAAGAAAATTTTTTGTTTGTTAGATTTATCGTCATTTTTCAGACATATTGCAATTACTACTGTAATTAATATGCAATTTTTAATTTTGTTTAAATGGTGCGTGGTAAAGAAGAAGAAAGCATATATTTCAAAAATTCATAACTGCACTGTATTCTTAATCGGACCGGTTCTTTGCATATGCCCACATTTGCTTTCATCGGCCGGATGTTTTCGCCTTATGTGAGACCCAGGTAAGTGAAAATGCTGATCCACAGGATTTATACATACCTGATTATCCCTTGTGTGGGTTTTTATAGGGGCCTTGTTATATACATTCGCGACAATGTTGTGTGCCAGTACCAGCAACATCTGAACTGCAATGATGCAGAATTGAACTCACTTTGTGTTAAGTTCAAAATCAGGTCATACATTTTGCACTTCGGGTTTCTATATAGAAGCCCAAATAGAGAAAGGGAACATACCTATAATGGCTTCGACGCCCTTTCTGAATCCATACCTAGAATCCTAGAGAGTTGCCCGAATAGAGAAATCGTTGTTGCCGGCAATTTTAATATTCGTAACTCTACTTGGCTTCACCATTCGAGTCAAACAACTCCCGAAGGCCATTACGTTGAGCTTTTCGCGGCTCATAACAATCTGGCGCAACTAGTGAATCAACCACCGCACATTCCGTGCATTTTAGGGCAACAACAAAATACTTTCGACCTTTTTCTCACTTCACACCCTGACAAGTATGAAGTGAAAATATTTGCACCTCTCGGTAATTCGAATCACAGCACCATTTCCGCATCCTTTTCATAATCTGTACTTCAAAGTGTATCAGGACCAGCTATGAGGCGTTTAGTTTTTATGTCCGAAAAGTCTCGTTGGGCTGAGCTCAACGTTTTTTTCAAGCATTTCAACTGGAAACTTTGTTTCTTGGATAAAAATGTTGATGCTGCTGCGAAAATGGTGGAAAAAATGATAGTGCTTGGTATGCGATTATTCATTCCATCAAAGCCCATTTCGGCTGAACCTAATCAAAAATTATGGTTTAACCAGACTTGCAGAGATGCAGTCAGATCCAGAGAAGGAGCATTCAGATATTGGCGTGAAAATAAGAATACCGTCACTGAAGTGCAACGCAAACAGGCGAGAACTGAATGTGCCAAAACACTAAGCGCCAAAAGTTTCTTCACGATCAGCGTCTTCATGTTAAAGTTCTCTCTGCTCCTCGGGGTAGTAAGAGCTTTTGGGCATTTGTTAAAAGGGTAAAGAATAATGATAGTTATGCTCTTCCAACTCTTTTAATGAATGAATAAATATTCACTGAACAGGTTGATAAGGCTAACCTTTTAGACGAACTTTTTGCAAAAAATTCATTTTTGCCGGATAGCGATCAACCACTGCCCGAACTCGAAAGGGTGTCTTGTACTGTGCCTAAAATATTCTTTCGAGCACGTGCAGTTATAAAGGTTCTTTCGGATCTCAACATTAATAAGTTTTCGGGACCGGATGGTATACCAGCACTGGTGCTGAAACAGTGCTCTATGACGCTAGCCAGTCCACTGGCAAACCTCTTCAGCCTTTCGTACCGTGCGTGACTCTTTCCCTCTTGCTGGAACGTTGCTTATGTTCAACCAATCCCTAAAAAGGGTGCGGCTAATAACCCTGAAAATTACCGTCCAATTGCAACCTGCTCTGCGCTTTCAAAGGCGATAGAGAGCATGATAAATTTCCATCTTGTGAACTACCTAGAGGCCAACTCACTTCGTAATGGTCGACAGCATGGCTTCCGCAGAAATCGTTCCACGGGAGACCTGTTAGCTCTACTCTCTGAGCGCTGGAGTCGATCCATTCGTAATTTTGGCGAAAATAAAGTGGTTGCTCTGGATATTTCCAAGGCATTCGATCGTGTGTGGCACGGTGCATTGATATCAAAGCTTATTGCATTTTGGATCGGTAATGACTTATATTTATATCGAGCTTTCTCAGATACCGAATAATACGTTTTGTTATTGATGGAGTTTTAGGTCAATTCAGGGGTTCC
Source organism: Cordilura impudica (assembly GCA_963682025.1). Taxonomy (NCBI): domain Eukaryota; kingdom Metazoa; phylum Arthropoda; class Insecta; order Diptera; family Scathophagidae; genus Cordilura; species Cordilura impudica. The sequence continues at coordinate 155,187,389 of OY821520.1, forward strand.
AGGGTTCCGTTCTTTCTCCTTCTCTTTTCCTTATCTTTCTGAATGACCTTCTTGGTCAAATTTTTAATTCTGTATACTCTTTCGCAGATAACAGCAGCGATTGTCATTCATTTTCCTTTAATTGTAGGCCAAGCCTCTTGGAGGTGGAGGGGCAAAAGGCATACAATGACTGACACACTCAATCAAGACCTATTAACAATCTCCGGGTGGGGTGAAGCGAATGTGGTTGATTTTAATGCGCTGAAGATTCAATGTTGTATGTGGACCCATTGGGCCATGGAATCAACAATGTTGTCTGTATATATGGGTGGTATAGGAATTGAGGAGTCGGATACTCTTGATGTCCTAGGTATGAAAATTCAATGTGATGTAAGTTGGAACGAGCACGTTTTTCAAGTGTTGAAAGAAGCATTCAAAAGTCTTGGTTTTCTAAAACGGTGTAAAAATTACTTCACTCCTTCTGATCTCCTTAAAATCCATACCACTTGCATCTGACCGAAAATGGAATACAACTCCCATATATTGGCAGGATACTCAAAGTCTATTTTGGAGCTACTGGACCATGTGCAAAGGAGGGCGTTCGCGCTCATCAGTGACAGTAGGATATCCGTCTATATTGATTCATTGGAACATCGTCGGAATGTGGGCTGTGTAGCACTGTTCTATAGATATAACCATGGGAAATGTTCTTCTGAGATTAGCGAACTTTTTCCATGTGTCCGAGTTTCGGTTCACTCTACCCGCTTCTCTAGTATATCACATCCGTTGGTAGTCTATTGTCCAGTTGGCCGCACAACGCATTACAGAGAATTCGTTTATCAGTCGAACTAGCCGTACGTGGAATAAACTCCCCAAAGAAGTCTTTCCTGGCAGTTATAATCCAATAAAATTTAAGTCAAATATCCAAAACACTACTCCCTCTCTCCTCCTTCCCATAAACTATTTTCCTGAAATCAACACAATGCACTGCAATTGCAGGGGGCATCCCCTGAGTACTGGTTAATTAAAAAATCCTTTACCAGGCTTTCTGAGAATTAGTCTCAGGTCGTATTAATTGGGTGTAAAAAATAAGCATAACCCAAATCTGAGTGGAGTTTTTATTAATTTTTTGGCGTGTCGATTAGAAAAAGTTCATATCAATATATAACATATATAACATATATGGGGACTAGGTCGCAAAATGGAAAGTTCCTGACAATATCTTTGAAGTCACTTTTGCGAAAATATTCAAAAGCCTAATTTGAGAAAAATCTGTGCGTTATTTTTTTTCAGATAGGTTTAATTGAAGATCGGAAAGCAGCTTTATATGGGGCTATGACTATGAATTGAATTAATTGTTGTAATAAACATACACAAACCCAATCTGAGCGAGATCTATATGACGATTTGGATTTTATGGCAATTTAAGTCGATCTAATAGAGTGCATTTATATGGAAACTATGGAAACTAGTTCAACAGCGTTTGTCCTATAGCCGACTGAAACTTATATGCCAAATTTCATCAAAATATATTCAAATTTGCGAACTGTAGTTTGATTACAAAGTCTACATGGACATAAAGACAGAGAGACGGTTGGGCGGATGGACAGACGGACATCGCTAAATCGACTCAGAAAGCGATTCTGAGTCGATAAGTATCAGATATATCAAAATGGAGTTTTGTACGCTTGTTTGTGGTTTATAGAAATTTGTTTCAGTAGGCAACTGCCTATCGGGAAGGAATTTGGATTTTTCATATACAATAACTGGAGTACTATAATAGTGAAGGTCTTAGGACTTTGTGGTAGTACATAACTTACCAATGTAGTACTCGGAAAATCAATTCAAACGGAGTGGCACCCCCATACAATGTCGTATACGTCGAATATTGTAATAACGAAATCCTTAGGACTTTGTGTGAGTTCATAAGTTGTTAATGTGAATAGTCGGACAAAAATGGGGGAAATAGGACCAATGAGCGTATAACTCCATACAAAGTAAATATTTAATATCATATAACTGGAGTACTATAATAGAAAAAGCCTTGGGACTATGTCTGAGTTCATGAGTTACTATTGTGAGTAGTTGCCCTTTCGGCCCTCGAACCTCTCACAATACTTCCTCTCGCTTAAGGCAGTCTCTATATAGAAATGTTTCTACAAGAAATCGATTCACACGTGCCCAATTTCAGCTTTCTATGTCAGCATCAAGCTTCAGAATGGTCTGGAGAGGATAACAAAAACCCAAAATCCTGACAAAATACATATCGAAAGTGTATGAAGCCGTGGAATGGGAAGCATTCATACCAAATTCAAGAAGGCCTTGCAGTTGTCTCAAAAAGCAGCTATAAAAAATCGTTGAGAATAACTCAAATTCAAAGAAATTGGCTTCCATATGAACTGACGTCGAGAAACGTTGAACCCCGATTTTCCACACACATATGAATACACCAATAATTGGAATAAAACGTAACATTTCACTCTTTCATAATAAATGCCCAGTTTCTGAGTCGATTTAGCGATGTTCGCTCGTCAGTCTGTCCGTCCGTCTATCCGTCCGTCTGTCTGCGTGTCCATGTAAACTTTTTAATCAAACTACTGGTCCAGGCTACGAATATAGTTTGATGAAATTTAGTATGGTGAAATTTAGTATATAAGCTTCTATCGGGCATGGGCATGCTGTTAAAATTAATGCAAATCGGTTCATGTTCAGACATAGCCTATGTAGATTTAACCCTACGGTCCATAACCAGCTGGATGAACGGGAGTCCATAACCAGGGTACCCGGGTACCTAGTGCAGTTTTTTCGTTTATATTCAAATAAAATAATATATATCTGCACAGGTTATTATAAACGCTTAGTTTTTACATCTCAACTGTACAAATTTTATGCTTGTAAGGTAATACTGGTTTCTATAGACATTTTGTACCTAACAGGCACACAAAAGTAAACAGAAACTGGTTTTATAAGGCTTGGTTTTTGCTTGTTTTTGGTACCTGATTGTGAATTGTTTGTGTTTTTAGGTGGCAAATGTTTAGCTACGCTAGAAAAAGAAGAGATTTCAATTATTTCGTTATTATAAGTTAAACAGTTGAATAGTGAAGTTGAAGAAAAATGAACCGCAAAATAGAATATTTATCTGAAAGACAATATCTGCGTTTGAGTGAAGAAGCCAGAAACAGAATTATTGAGTCTTTACTTGATGATGTGACGCTTTGGTGCCAATTTAGGAAGAATGAAAGGTATTTACTTGAGAAGTGCAAGACTCAGAGAGTGAAGACTGGGGAAATGACAACGAAAACGACGAAATTCCAGCCGCTATTGACACGCCAATGCAAATTGTGCAAGATGTATTTGAAGATGAGAGTGACAATGAAACTGATATGGTTGAAGAAAACCCAACATCAAGCACAACAGAATGTATGATTGCAAGTGATGGTACTCAATGGCAATCAACACCACCTGTTTGTCAACAAATAAGGAGTCACAACATCATTAGAACTCGCAGTGATCCATTACGAATGACGGAAAGTATGACTGGTATGCAATGCTTCAAGAGTTATTTTACAATAGCAATAGTCGATATAATCATTTGTCATACCAACAAAAAAGCCAATTCAACTTATGATGCCTACAATGCAGCAAACCCAACAAAGCGTCAATTGAAGTGGAGGAATACGACAGTGGAAGAAACATACGCATTCATTGGAATGCTGATAATGGCAGGCGCAAATCATTCCAATGATGAAAATACTAGAGACTTATGGACGCAATTGTCTCATCCTCTATTCCGCGCAACAATGGGATTAAACCGCTTCTGGGATCTTGTTCGTTTTATACGTTTTGATGACACGAGAACAAGAAACGATAGGCAGCGCACAGACAAAGCTGTTCCAATACGAGATATTTGGATAATGTTGAACGCCAATCTCGCAAAATATTATGTGCCTACAGAAAATTTAACAATCGACGAACAATTGTATCCGTACCGCGGCAGAATGAAATTTACCCAGTATATTCCATCGAAGCCTGCGAAATACGGTATCAAGGTATGGTAGATATGCGATGCTAAAAATTCATAGCCCCTTCATGGCCAAATATATACTGGCAAACAAGACAGTGGTCGCGAAATTGGTGTAGGCGAAAGAGTAGTCAGAGATTTGGTTGGGCCATACCACGGTAGCGGACGAAAGGTGGCGTGGATGTTATGGACCAGACGCTTCGGGAGTATACCACACAGAGACACACAAAAAGGTGGCTTTTGTCGTTTTTCTACAATATGCTCGATGTTAGTGCTTTCGCGGTATTCACTATATTTTATGAGGATAACGCAACTGTTCCATATCAAACAATACGTAAAAAACGCTTTTTGCGTAAACTTGCTGAAGATTTGTGTATGCCAATAATAGAAGAAAGAGTAACCAATCGCCAAGGAACGCGCCACTTTTCCACCAAAACAGAAATTGAGAGGTTTTTGGGAAGACCAGTGGAGACGGTAACCTATACCGAGCAACCATCTACTACTACGGCCGCTTCTACTGATGGCAGAAAACCAATAACAGGAAGCTATTATTTGTGCGCTTGTTTGCCAGATAAAAGGAGAAGAAAGACGAGAAAAGTATGCAGCGTTTGCAAGAAACCAGCTTCCGATCAACATAAAACAATATTAAAATGTTTTTCATGTTTCAACAATGACTCATCATAAGCAACCAAATATTAGAAATAAGTTAAAATGAATAAAATATAAATAATTCAACTAAGAAACAATTACATTTCATATTTTACACATCAATAAACATTACGAAACAAAATAAAAATAAAACAAACGTTTTTTCTTCGAAATATAAGGTTATTTACTGTAAGGTACCCGGGTACTGGTCATGGACCCCTGTATGCAAAAACATTAGACTCATTTTTTGGTTAATATATTTAACCAAATTCGATAAACTCTTTTCTGGTCTCTAAGTTTAGCCGAAATGTCTGATGATCCGGAGTTACATGTTGATATCTTCAATATTATAGGAATAGCAGCACTTTAAAGTTCAAATTGTTAACCGGGTACCCGTTTATGGACCGTAGGGTTAATCAAATTGAAGAAGTAAACTTAAAGTTTCCGAAATTAAACTTATTCGAGCTAAATCTAAACATTATTATACCGAGAAAGAAATATATTAGTATGATAACAAATCCGTTAATATTTCAAGGTTTTCGTGTTGACGGATATCTAGACTTTAGCTAATAATTATGTTTTCTTAAACGGCGGGAAGTTATTTATACATTCGATATTATACTTGCAAATCTTAAAATAGACTTAAGTAAAAACAACTAAGAAAATTATAGTCGGTCTAGACCGACTATACGATACCCTATACCATGCGTTTAGAAACTCTATCTCTTAGGCCCAACTAACTGGACATAGAAAATAAGCAAAAACCAAATTTGAGTGGGATTTTTATTAATTTTTTTTGGCTGCAGATATGAAAAAGTTCATATCGGATGATATATCTATATGGGGACTAGGTCCAAAAATGGACCGATCCTAATCATGTTTGGTAAAGTCTCTTTTATTTTGCAAAAATATATACAACAAAATTTGAGAAGAATCAGTGCAATATTTTTGTTTTTAATAGTTTTAAGTGACGATCGGGAAGCAGCTCTATATGGGGCCAAAGGAATCATTCTTGAACTACTCATTATTGGATGTAATGAATGCATACAAACCCAATTTGAGTAAGATCTATATGACAATTTGGATCTTATGGCAATTTATGTCGATTTCATAGGGATAATTTGTATGGGGGCTAGGTCTGAACATGGACCGATTCTCACCAATTTCAATAGCGTTCATCCCATGGCCGATAAAAGCTTACATACCAAATTTCATCAAAATATATTCATACTTGCGACCTGCAGTTTGATTACAAGGTTTACATGGACACACAGACGGACGGACACAGGGGCGGACATCGTTAAATAGAATCAGTTAGTGATTCTGATTCGATCGGTATAATTAAAGATGGGTCTAGGTCAAATATTTTTGGTAGTTACAAACAGCAGCACAAAGTCATTATACCCAAGCCACATAGTGGTATAGCGTATAAAAATGAAACAATAATTATTGTTCAACGTAGTTTGAACAATTGGAATGTATGGCAGGCGCTCCAATAACAATTGTTTTTTGCTACCGAAATGAGGGAGCTTGATAGCAGGACCTTTTTTGACAATAAACAAGCCTGATTATAGTCCATCTGCTCAGAGAAGTGCCGCCAGACCTGCACATAACGCTCTTTTTACCGAAATGATAGAATTCAATGCGTGATAGCGGCGCACAATCGAAATTCTTGTTTCATCATCCCAATCATTCATTTCCTTAAATCGAAAAACCAATCACTGAAATAAAAAAATTTAATCGATAAATTATAAAATTCCCTTTATGCGTGTTGATTAAAATTACAAATCATCAGTCTAAAAACGAGTTAATTTCTGTAGTGTATCACCGTTCTACAAAATTGAACTTTTGGTTGCACACATGAAAAAAATTAGTATATTCTGAAAGAGGACACCATTGAACACACCTATAAAAATATAATTGTTACAAATCAGGTCATAAAAATGTTCTTAAAATAGGTTAATGATACACTTTCTTTATTTGGTGTTCGTATAAAGCTTCGGATCTGACCAAGTTTTACGTGTAAAGCAGGTAATATTACATCACCAGGTTTAACCAACGGTGTATGGTCTATACCGAATTCACCTATTACAAAATTTAAACGCGTCTTCCATTCGAAATCTGTATAGTGCAAATCGTTTTTGCGACCCTCCCAAACACAAAAAAACATGTCGTGAATAACCTTGCTTTATACTTTCTACTGCATTGAGGTGCTGTATGCAATCGGAACTGATGGATACATGTTTCCAATATGTAAAAGTATGACCTTTAGATTCGATGTAGACGAGTCAATTAAAAACCTCCACTCATTTGGAACATGCGGCTGTCCAATTTCTATAAATGAAATTTTTGTAATGAAATATTCATTAAATGGATTCGTCTTCGTACGTTAACGACCAGCTGTAATTTTGAAATCTGTGGATACTAAATTCCATTCTTTTAAACGGGAACCTATGAATGCAAATTCACTAGCTGAAGGTAAAAATTCCGATGGAGACGGTTCTCTGGTCGATTGTACTTCAATTGAAATTTCATTGTGTGTGGAAATTTCTTCAAAAACGTCAGCATTAGAATTTTCCTGTGCTTTTATAATGGGCTCAACATCAGTATATTTAATTTGCTTTCGAGTGTTATATCGGAATCAGTTTTTACGGAACAAAAACAGCAAAATTCTGCAGAATGTTCAGTTTGTTGCAGCCAAATTGTACGTCGAACATACTTAATTTTATGGCGATTTAATACATTTTTTATTCCCATTAAACCACGATAACAATATTCACAATATTACCGTTATATTTTCTAAAAAAAAAATATTTTGTATTTTTGTTACTATTATTCCGTTTTCACATTTTTCGCGAAAATACGAATTGATCTATATTGTGTAATATAAACATTTTTGGAAGTCAGTATTACGTACAAAGACATGATGAGTCTGAGTACCACAACAAAGCGCTGCTAAAAGCCATCCAAAAATTGAAAACTTAATTTCAAAGACAACTTCTGCAGATTCTGTAAGCAACAAAGCCAAAGATTTTAAAATAATGTTACACTTTTTATGGCCGAACATAACTTGCCATTTACAATATTAGACCACCTAAACCACGTATTGAAAAAATTGTACTACTGATTCTAATATTGTAAAAAATTTGGTCATAAATCGAAATAATGGCACAAAGATAGTGTAGGACTGTATTGGGCCCTCCAATTCCAAACAAATTATCAATTTATGCCAACATCAATATTTTTCTATAATTATTGACGAAAGTATTGAACGGTCGGTGTCTAAAAGTTTAGCTATTTTGATTCGTGCTGACCGTTTTTTTTTAGCTTTAATTCATGTTTCCGATGGGACAGCGCAATCAATTTTCAATGCAATAATGAACGTTTTAAAGGGCAATGATATACCAATCTGCAACTTAGTAGGATTTGGTGCCGATAATTCTGCAACAATGATGGGAAGATACGATGGAGTTCAAGCGTTATTGAAGGAAATTAAGACAACATTGTATGTTAGTGGTTGTATTTGCCATACTTTAAATTTGGCATCATCCCATATTGTGCAGCATATTCCCAATACCATTGATGATGTCATACAAGGTATTAATAGTTTTTTTTTACAACAGCTCTACACGTAAAGATGATCTTACTGATTTTCAAAAATATTTTAAGTCAGATGAACATGCCATATTAAAATATGCTCCCACTAGATGGTTGTGACGGCAAGCTGCAGTTGATAGAATAATAGAGCAATGGGATCCTTTGATGTATTTTTTTACATTGACTAATTTCGATTCACAAGATAAGGAAAAACCGACGTTTATACTAAAAAGTTTACAAGACAACATAGTAAAATTGTACTTTTTATTTCTGTTATATGTCTTAAAGATTATTAATGATATAAACATCGAAATGTAAAGCCAGGACACACGAGTGCATGTCTGTAATATAATAGGATAGGCGATTTCTTGTGACTGATATTTTGTTCTACCGTATTATCCCGAATATGACCAAACGTATATTATTTGAAAGATATTTCTTTATAGCCGTTTCGCAGATTTACAGATTTTTAAATTTTTTTCTTTATTTTGACTAAATTGCATTTAAAGTTGCTACTAACACACACATAAAGTTATACATATGCTATATGTGTTTTATTAAATTTCTTAATGTCTTTGTGATCTTCAGTCACAATAAAAATAAGCCATAAAATGTTGGTTTGTGAATTAACTAAGTTGAAAAATAAAGCTGCCTAGAAATTGCACTCGAATTTCGAGCGCTGGAATCTGTTAGTCATAATGAATAAACTATCCGTTTTGTTCCGTCAATTGGCTAGAAACTTTTTCAACAATAAAGCTATTGAAGACGATTGCTTAGAAAATTTTGATTTAAGCTTCAATCATGCAAATTTACTGTGGAGCAGCCGTAGAAATATTCATCACTTCAAAATGTATACCAGAGAATAAATTGTTTAGTTTCAAAAATATAGTCATTCTCTTTTACATAACATTTTTGGAGTATGTAAGAAAAAATATAATTTTAGAAATTTTTATTTAAACTGGTTTCCAAAATTTGCACCAGATCATGTTTTAAGTGGGGAAATGAATAGCATTGTACCACTTGTTATTAAACTTTTTCCAAACGACAAACTTGAACAAATAAATAGAGAATATGGGGCACTATCGGAAGTTCCAGAATTTGAAAAGTTTAAAGATTTGACACTTTTATATTTTGAAGCAAGTGCCATTTGAAAAGTACTGGTAGGACTGAGCTTAAATTTCATGACTTCTATTATTCGAGTGTTAAGAATGCTTTAACACCTATTCCGATGGATTTGTAGTTTTAAAAGGATTTTATTTGTATTTAAAATACTTCTAGTACGCCGTTGAGCGGTTCCCTGTGGACTTTGTATGAATTTTATGTATTGAAAGTTGTACTAAAATGTGAATTTAAAATTTTTGAAATTTATACAAATAAATAAAAAAGCAGGCATTATTTTCCCTACGTATATAGTAGACGTGTTTTACAAACAAAAAAAAAAATGAGTTGGGAGCGTCTCAAAAATACCCTAAATCGTCGATCAGCATTCCAAAAGCTAAGTGTATGTGATTAAGAAAATAATAATAACAATTTAGCTATGTTCCTTGAAATTCAGGAAGGGGAAGAGCCTTTTTATGATGAAAATAGTGATGAGGAGTATATGCCAAATGAAGTATCTGATGCTGAGTCTAACATTGATATTGAAGAAGCTGAATAATATTGTTCAGTTGATGATTATCAGCAATATGTATTAACAAGTGACGAAGGTATTCACTTTATTTTAAAAAAAATTGCAATAAGTGGCATGTGAACTTCCCGGAAATCGGTCGAATTAGACAACATAATGTTGTCAATGTTACGCAACGTCGTCTGGGTACATCAGCAGCATTCACTATGCAACCTCTTTCAATATTTAGCGCAGTTTGCGTTTTAGAAGTTCGAGTGTTTTCCTTTCATTTTTTTTAATCATATTTTAACTAAATATAACATATCTTAATCAAAATGAATAAACGTATAATAATTTTTACTAAATTCAATGTTTTTTCATACAAGGTCCATAGGGACCTTACCGCTCAACGACCGACCGAGCGCTCGTCGGATGGTTAAGTATAATGCAATTTTGGAGAAAGATTTCGATGATAAAAAAATGTTTAGATGAACCTTTATATACTAATTTGTACAGAATTGTTCAAGGAATTCTTTCTATTCCACACTCCTCAGCATGTGTAGAAAGAATTTTTTTCCCCAAAATTTGATTAAAACCAATAAAATGAATCGTCTTCAACTAAATACTGTATCATCATTAATACAGTCGAAAGATTTAATGAAATATACTTTTGGTAATTGTTATGATAAAGATATTTTAAAACTTGTAACGCAAAAAACTGTTACAAACAGTAACATCTCAATTAAGGAACTACTGGACTAAAAAATTGGCTATTACATACAATAAAATTAGAACTTCATATAATATATGTTTTTATACCCTCCACTCCAGTGTGCAGAAGGTATATATAAGTTTGTCATTCCGTTTGTAATAATTAGAAAAAAAATTTTGGACCCCATAAAATATATATATTTGTGATCCTTATAACAAATACCAACCGGAGTTGATATAGCGATGTCCGTCTGTGGAAATCACGATGACGGCATCAATCGGGCAGCTAGGGTGCTCGTTGACATAAAAAATGATTCACTAACATCCTGAAAAGTTTGCTGTTTAAAATCGTCCAAAGCGGTCGATTAGGGCCCGAGATTTGAATGAAGAACTAAAGAAAGTCTTGAAAAAATATAATTTTCTATGTTGTTCTTGTCACGATCACGCCCTCAATAGTGCAGCTATAGTGATCGCTTCTAGTGAGAATGATTCACTAAATTCATAGGAAGATTTCTATTTCAAAAATCATTTAAATCGGTGGAACAGGTCCAGGGAAATCTCTGAAAAAAAAAAAAAAAAATGGAAAATATTATGTTTCTATATTGTTCTTGCTGCTATTCTAAATGTTGTGTTGTTGTCATAGCTGGAATTGTTGTTTTTGTGGTCGTTGTGGTAATAATATAATAAAAACTAACCCTTTGTACACTTTTTTATTAACTCTGGTAGAAAAATTTAAAAGTTTCCATTGTTTTGGCACCAGTAAAAAAAATTTTTAGATCCCGATCCTGCCTGCAAAATTTCAGATCGAATGGGTCACGGGGTCACGATCCAAAATTTTTTCGACAAGCAGACACTACGAGTTAATATAAAGGGAGTAAAAATTCACCAACATCTAAAGCAAATAGTGCTATAATGCTAAAATACCTAGTTGTTAATAAAAAAAAAAAAACAATGTAAATTTAGCAAAAAAAAAAATTTTGTGTATAAATTTATTTAAAGAGAAAAACACAAAAATAACGTTTGATGTTGTATTTTTTGTGTGTAATATTTACATATACATACATGAACATATTATATAACACAAATAATGTACATATATTATATATATGTATATCCATAACAACTGCATGTTAGAAATAAATCGGTATATTATTTTATTTACATAAAATTCTGCAATATTTTGTTGTGGGGAAAATACATTTCTTTTGCATTAACAGACTGTCACTTCATTTTGCTCAGCGTGACTATACCACAATAGATGGAGCCGCAATTTTTGTTTGTTCTAATTAGCTTTGCAATAGTTATTTCAATTTTAACATGAATGTTAATATTTTCAACTAGATATCATACAGAACAATGTTAAGGGTATCCACGGGCTGGTCTTTTATTTCATACGTTTTTTCATTATTATTTTACAAATATGAACATTACTTTGGCATACTAACTTTTTGTTGTCTTTGCAAAATAGAGTTACCGAGTTCATCAATGAGTTTTTTGCTTTCAAAACAGTTCTACATAGTTATATAGAATTATTATTCTGCTTTACCTACAAAATATCTGATTGCGATTACATCTAATTTTTAAAAATTTTTTATAATTACTAAAGCATTATTATTCATATAAATACAAAATTGCACTTTTTAAATTTTCCATTCAAATTTTAGAAAATACCAATTCTAAAAACTGGAATTAAAATTTCAAATTATAAATTAGAAAATATTAATTGATTTTCAGAAAATCATATCAAAACTTCGGATATAATTTAAAATTTAGAAGACATCAATTGCATCTTTAATATATAAATTTTATTCGTTAAACACAAATTGAAGTTCCCTAAAATACACCAAATATGTTTACATTTAAAAAATGTTTACATTTAAAAAAAATATTGTCATTGGCATAATAGCTTTTCAGTAACTTATTTTAACGATAGTCGAATCGTTAAAAAAAAAGGAAATAGCGAAATTATCAGTAAAATTTATAAACGATATTCGCTATTGTTAAAGTCAGCTTTTGTTGTTATCTAAATGACAACCATTTTTGTGTTGTTTATTCAAACTACAAAAACTTAAATTTTTAGGTTGAAATGTCGTCATACATAAAAAAAATCATAAAATAGTGAAAATATTTTGCTTTTATTAAAAAACTTTTTTATATAAATAAAAAAATTAAATAGCATATTCAATTCATTATTTCATTTTCAAATAAATAAACAGAAATATTGGTAAAAAAAAAAATAAAGATATTAAACATAAACATAAAATCATCTTATCAAACACGAAGTAATTTGTTTTTTTCTATTCTTCTTTGTGTTTTTCGCTTATTTTGACAGAGATGCCACTCATTTACAATTTAAATAAATAGAAAAATAGATTGGTCGACTGCCGTTAAGATGTATGTACTTGGCGAATCACTTAATCCTTAGTGCAAACAACAATAGCTGTCGATATATTTTTTTCTTGTCGGATCGTTGAAATTTACAGAATCGGACTACAGAAAATATTAATTTAAATTCAATGAATTTTAGAACACCTCAAATGATACTTAAGAATTGCGAACATAACAATTGTTACATAAATAATCGCAGTTTTATGAGAATGTTATTTCTATATAAATTTTCATAATTTTTTTGGATGAAAATTTGAAGTTTTTCAGAAAATTAAGATAACAAATTATTTTATTTAAAATGTTTGGGACATTTGGTTTTTTGCGTTTGGCATCCCTAATTTAATAATTTGTTATTATAAATTTATTTTCTATGTTTTCCAAATATGGCAATATTTTAATAAAAAGTTTAGACAGCTCTTTTTTGGTTATTATTTTGTTACTTCATCCGACCTATATGGCCGCAATGAAGAAATATTTGGCCATTTAAAAGAAACTATACAGCCATCTTCAATTAGCACGATTTAATACAAACCATTACCTTTGCAATGGAGGTTAGGGCGAGCTGTTTAATTAGCAAACACTAAATTAAACGAGAAGTTATGTCATATTACCGGAAACGCATTCATATTTTTCCAATATTTTGTTTACATTTACTATCAATACTCAAACCGAGGTGGAGGGTATCAAAGATTCGGCACAGCCGAATTTAACACTCTTACTTGTTTTAAACTACAACTTTATTTTTTTAAATTACGTATAAAACATCTATTTCCTTTAATATAACTTTAACAAAAAGTACTTTTAAACAATGCAATTTTTTGTTGTTAATCTTTGTTTTTGTTCTAAATGAAATAGAACACCATTTTTATTTGAATAAAATGAAATTTTTGGCCCTATCAAAGGTATTTTAGCACTTTTTAAACGTCAATTTGGCCCAATACAAAAAAACTCAAAATGCATCACTGCTGTTCAAGATTATAATAAGAACTTAAATTGGATATTTATTCTTGCCCATTATATAACTCACTCTTATGGAACAAATATTGTAATTCGTTGAGAAAAATTGTATTGGAATATTTTTTCCATAAATCTACTACTTACTTTCTTTTAGTATTAATGCTTAATATAAATATTTTCATATTCCCGCTTTTTTTTTGTCCTTCTATAAAATGTCGCCTTTTTCATTGTTTGTGGTTAAACTATGGACAAGTAGTATAGAGATTTTTAAATATAACAGATGCAATATACTATTGATTACTACTTGAGCTACAAATCGACCTGAGCATTGCGAATATTGTATGAGGGGTTAATGAGAAAATTACCATTTTTAGTCTGAACACTCACAAGTAAGTTTACGAAATACATGCCATATTTAAAATCTTTATATAAGCTTAAGTAAGTATCAAATTTATGTGAAATTTTCTCCATGTATTTGTTTTAAAATAATCAATATATATAATTTTATTTTATCTTAAAGCGCCGTGAAGTTTTCTAGTTTAGTGTGTATGTAAGTATGTATTTCTTGTTGTTTAATATAATTTTATTTATTTAACCCAGCACGCTACAGATGACAGTAGCCGCGAAGCAGCCTTGCAACAAGAAGTAAATGTAACAATCAACTTTATTGTGCCCCATTGTGTTGCTCCGAAGGAATATTTAACAGAATTTCTTCACATTGTTTCTTTATTTCCGTCAGCCAGCCAGCCAAACAACCAGTACGTTTAACGCTTTAATTTCACATTTGTATGTGGCTGCGTGGGTATCTGTGTGTTTGTCTGTGTGGTTGTGTGTGGGTGTGTGTTTGTGTGTGTGTAAGTGGTATGGTGGTCTTTGGTTTTCATTTTAGGACAACTTATTAGTTTAAGCTTAAATAACTTTATTAAACTTTATGTTTCTTGTGCGTCTCTGTATATATTTGAATGGAAAAAATAAATTTATCCTACAGATTGTATAAATTTCGCGGTTAGCAGTCTTATTTATATTTATTTATTGTGCACTGATTAACCAAGGGATTTAGATAAATAACACGAAAAACTGTTTTATTATATTTTCATTCAAAACTTTTTAAAAATGTAAGATTTTGTTTAAGACTTTAGTAAAAGTAAAATAATTTAAACCTTAAAAATTGATATAAATCTCATTTTATATTGGCAAACTTATATGGTTGATTAATTTAGGTTGGAAGAAAATTTAATAAAAATTGGTATTACCATTACGAAAAAGTACAAGGGCTTTAGTTGGCTTAGGCAAGCAATAGTTTCAGAAGAAATATCTAGTCCAGCAATGGGTTGGTCCCGACACTACTGGCTGAGATAATAAAAGAACAAAGAATGTTTATTTGAATCAAATTAGGTTGTCATGTAATTGCGGATGTTCAATCGCATATTATAATGGAATTCCTGTAGCAGAAATCTTTCATTTATTTTTATTTTTATAATGCCAGTAAAATGGTTTTTGATTAAAATCTCTATCAGAAGATAAAGCTTAACATCTTATTCAATAACAAAGCAGCAACCACTCAAGATAAAACCAATAAAGTGATATTTAAAATTTTCCTGGCTTTAGCAAAAAAAAAAAAAAAAAAACAAGAAAGAAAATTATAATCGATCTAGACCGACTATACGATACCCTCTACCATGGTTTAAAGACCCTATCTCCTCGGTCCAACTTATTGGAATTAAAAAATAAGCATAAACCAAATTTGAGTGGCATTGTTATTAATTATTTTGGATGCAGATATGAAAAACTTCATATCAGGTGCTATACTTATATGGGGAATAGATCACAAAATGGACCGATCCTGCCATATTTGGTAAAGTCACTTATATTTTTGAAAAATATACCAAATTTGAGAAAAATATATATTTTTGTTTTTTTGATAGATTTAAGTGAAGATCGGGAAGCAGCTCTATATGACTAGGAATTGTCATGAAGGGATTATTTTTGCATTACTGATTAGTGAATATAATAAACACATACAAACCCAATTGGACTAAAATCTATATAATAATTTGAATTTTATGACAATTTATGTCGATTTCATAGGGGTCATTTGTATGGGGCCTAGATCTGAACATGGACCGAATATCACCAATTTCAATAGCGTTCATCCCATGATCAGTAGAAGCATATACACCAAATTTCATTAAAATATCTTCATATTTGATTACAAAGTTTACATGGACACAGACGGACGGACGACGGACATCACTAAATCGTCTCAAAAAGTGATTCTGAGTCGATCGGTATAATAAAAGATGGGTCTATGTAAAATATTTTTGCTAGTTACAAACAGCAGCTCAAAGTCATTATACCCAAAATAGTGGTACAGGGTATAAAAAAAAACGCAAAATTCTCATACGTGTTCAACTAACTGTTAACATTTGTGCACAATTAAACTTTATTGTATTTCCTGTTAAGACGATATATTATTGTCAACGTGTTAGCCATATGAAAACAAATCAAAGATAAACAATAAAAAATGAATTCAGTAAAATAATTGGTATTTTCCACATTTAATGTTTTTCCGCACAATGATATCAGTGCGTTTAAAATTACCCTGAAATCACTATTCTTATTTGCACTGTGATCTTGAAGATGGGGAATGTGGACCTAAAATGGATCAAAAATCGGCTAATGCAGAAAGTTTCTAAATTGCTTCTAGATTAAAAAAAATTTAAAAATGAAAATCCTAGCTGCTCGTCTTCGCTAGTTGTGCACATTTTTTTGTTCAAGGTATGCACTTGCATGAAAAGCAGAATCGAATATTCAAGTACACATATTCAATCGGTCCATTCTTCTTAAGTTGACTAAATTTGTTCAAAATAAATAAATCATGAGTACAAGCCACTTTTAGTTTGACCCAGGACCAACGACGAGGACGAAGTGCTTGTATGATCCTATTTGTATGTTTTTTCTAATTTTTTAAATTTTTTTTAATTTTTTTTTTTAATTTTTTACGTATATATTTTTATGTTTTTTATGTTAGAACAACTATGCATAATCTACTTTTTAATTTAACTCCAAGGATAAAAATTAATTTCAATTTAAATAATAAATATATTTAAAAAAAATATTGAAATTAAAGATGAGGGGATGAATATTCAGTTACTGCTTTTAATAAATTTATTGAGTAAGTATCATTATGAAAACTGTTGACTTTGTAACGTTTCCTAAAGTGTAAAATGTCTCGGTGTACCGACTGTCCACTTTGTTCAGACCAGTATCCTAAACCACGATTACCTTCGATGAACTGTAAACTTTCTTTTAAGTGCGAAAGAATAACATGAAGCTTTAATGTTTCTGAAAGTTTATCAATACTTTTCAAAGCTTTATCTAATTCTTCAATATGATCATCAAGTGAAGGTCCTACTTTGCCTGACGATGTAAAGTTAATTTTTACCCTCAACAATCTTGATCAACAATCACTTTTACAGAATGATATTGATCGTTTAACAACTTGGTGTAATATGAATCTAATGCACCTAAATGTCAAAAAATGCAAATATATGATTTTTACAAGATCAATTCCAATTAATGGTCGGTATATCATGAATAATGCTGTGCTTGATATAGTGGATTCATTCAACTACTTTGGCGTTCTTCTGGATAAAAAATTAGACTTTAGAAGTCATATTTCGCTAACAATAAATAAAGCTACTGGTGTACTTGGATTCATTAAACGGTGGGCTAAAGAGTTTTCGGATCCGTATACGACAAAACAATTGTTTACTACCTTGGTAAGACCAATACTCGAATATGGGTCTGTAGTCTGGGATCCGCAATATCATATACATTCGAATAAAATTGAATCAGTTCAAAAACAATTTTTGTTATTTTGTCTTCGTGGTTTGGGCTGGGATCCTAATATGAGGTTGCCATCTTATGAAAATCGTCTGGCTCTAATTAAGTTTCCTACATTGAAAAGTCGCAGACATATGCTAAATGTTACTTTCCTGTTAAAACTGTTAAATGGTAGTCTTAAATCTGAATTTCTTATCAACAAATTAAGTATAAATATTCCTTTTCGATCATCAAGAAATTATAACTTTCTAACTATCAAATATTATTGTACAAACTATGCTTATTTTAATCCACTACGTAGAATTTGTGATGAGTTTAATATGCTGTATCAGTATATTGATTTTAATAAAAGTTTGGATATTGTGAGAAGAGATATTATATTACACTTAAATGCATTAAATTAACTGAATTAAATAAATGTTATATATCAATTTTGTTAAATGTTTAATTATATATATAAATTATAATATAAATGTGCATATACTTTAAGTAGTCTGTAAGGATGATTCCATAGACTGAATAAATAAAATAAATAAAAAAATAAATAAATAAGTTGAAGCAGCAATTTACGATTTCGTTCACTGATTTGAAAGCTGCAATGTATGGCATAATTTTAAAAATATCTACATCCCTGTATATTTCCAGATCTTCAAGTTTATCAGCTTCCTTGATTAGTTTCCTACATGCATTTTCTTCAAATGTATCACCATGATAATTTTTTGAAATAATGTTTATTTTTTTAGGCCATAACAAAGCTTTTTCATCGCCTAACAGGAGAACTAAACCCTTAAAAAACAAATGGGTTGCGAATCCTATTACAATATGCAGTTCGGGAATGACGCGTTTTTGAGGAACATTGATATCGGTACTTTCATCAAAAAGAGGAGGATTCATGGTAATATTACACTCTTTACTGTGCTTTTTATCTTGTCTTTTACTACAGTATTTTTCGTGATCTGCTCTTAAGTCTCCGTAAGTTTTCAATATTTTACAAGTTTCCGCTTCTGAGTTTTTAGATGCACCTCTTAAATCGTTTAAGGAAACAAAGTAATAAGGACAGGCAAACATTGCTGTTGCAGTTTGTTGCCCATTTGCAATTAACAAAATTTTGAAATCTGTTAAAAATTTAAGCAGAATTCGATTAATTTTAGTTAACTCAAATAGAAGTTTGATATTGCATGTGTTTCTTTTATTCCAGGAACTATACACAACAATATTAACTTACCTAGACTTGGCATCTTAGCTTTCTTACTTGGACTTCCACCTTCAGAGTACAGTTTTATTTTTTTTTATTCATTAAAATACTCAGAATTTGTTCTATGATCTTCGTCTTCACAACCTTCCTGCACAAATCTGTTTTTATAATTTGTTTCGGGTGAATAATTTTCGGGCAATATAGTCCATCAGCCATGGCTTTAATAGTAACGTTTCCTACTATTTGTTTATAATCAATAACATTCTCAAGAATTTCTTCGGCATCAGAATAAACTAAAGGTCATAATTGTTTATCTTCTGCATTTTCACAATCAAATTCTTATTTACCTTTTTTATATAAATCTTTTAAAGTATTTGATTTTTCTGACATATGCTTAGAGTAATTTGCAGGAATAGACGTACTTCCAGCATTACATCTAATATAATTAGTAAATTTTTTCATTATGTTTGCTGAAGCTCCTACTTTAATTCGAAAATTATCTAAATTATCTTTAATTTTATTTACTGTAATTCTTCTATTTCGTACGCCAGTATGTAACACCAAATCAATGTTTTCAATTTTCAAGAATTAGATTCAAATTTATTTTTTATTACGCGTGTCGGAATTTGCTGTTATATTTTATCAGGAAATTTTTTGACAATTTTCATCACGTTATCTTAAAATTTTTTACATAACGAGGGCGATTTTTCAAAACGTGCTATTTGCACTTTTGTCGAAAATGAGTTTTTTATGGCAATGTGTTCGGTGATTTAGTTGTCATGTATTATATTTATTTTAAAGTGAAAAATTATTTCTACAATCATTTTATTGTAAAATTTGTGATTGTGCTATCTGCAATACGTTAATTGCATAAAAAAATAATTTTTTGTTATTATTATACTGAAATTTGTTATGATTGAAATGAATATTTATTCAAAAAGTGAGCAGCATAAAGCCGTGTATTGTAATTCCCTAGAACGTATTGCAATTGATTATGATTCATCCGACGAAGACGATGTTGGGCACGATCTCATGTCAGTTTTGTTGTTTAAAATCCGTGACAATTATAAATGTAAACAATAATTTTATCCAGATTCCGAGAATGAACAAATCAACAACAATGTAGTCGCTTGCCGTAGAAAAAAAGCGAGCCCATTACTTTGCAGAAATTCGAAAGGAAAATAAGATAAAGAGGATGAAGGGTCAACAATATTTGGGATTTTCGACGGTAGATAAAGTTGTCAAACAAAATGTACCAAAAGCGGCAAGACAAATTCGACCAACGTGTTTATCGGCAATTTGTATAAAAAGGAAGGTAATGTTCTGCCAAAAATTTGATGAGTTGACCAGAAACAATATTTTCAAAATGTTTTGGAACATGTCTTGGAGAGCTAAGCGAGTGTTTTTAAAGGCCTACATATCACAGATACCTACAAAAAGGACCATAGTTGAAAATTCTAAAAAACAGAAAACCTTTGTATATAAACTTCCTTACAATCATGAATCACTTCAAGTGTGTAGATCTATGTTTCTTTCAACACTTTCTACAAATGGAGGAATACTACGACGTTGGTTGGTAAATGACAAACCAGTTTCTTCTCCTCATGTCAAACAAAATGAACGGCACACAGTTCATTCTAAAAATGCTGGTTGTAGAAGATACTTAGGAGAATATTTCAAAAACCTAGATAAAATGGAAAGTCATTATTGACGCAAAGACCCTAGTAAGGTATATATCGCAACAACATTCAAAACTAAAGCCGATATATATAAGGATTATAAATCTAAATGTTTGGATAATCAAGTTCGCCCGGTGTCAATTTCTACGTTTAAACATGTTTTTGCAGAACAAAATTTGGCTCTATATATGCCTCGTAAAGATGAATGTGATACGTGTGTTGGATTTAAAGTCAAACAAGTTGCAGCGGATGAATATAAAACCCATATATTTAAAAAAGAACGTGCTCAATTAGAAAAGCAACGGGACAAACTCGCAGCTCAAGAAAGACGATGTTATGTGTTTACGATGGATGCACAAGCTGTAAAACTTTGTCCCGATATAAACGCATCCGCTATTTATTATAAACAGCGTCTTCAAGTACACAACTTCACAATTTATAATCTCGCAACACACCAATGTACAGATTACTGGTGGAACGAAACTAATGGAGATCTATCCGCGTCGACGTTTATTTCATGTATAATATATCACTTAAAAACCCATTGTTTATCAGACACCTTACCGATCATAATATATTACGATGGTTGTGGCTATCAGAATCGTAACCACTATTTACCAAACGCGTTGTCCATTTTTGCTATCGAAATTAGTAAGATAATTGAACAGAAGTACGTAGAGAAGGGGCACACTCAAATGGAGTGCGACAGTGCACACGCTAAGATTGAGGTGAAGTTAAAAAAGCAGACAATATACTTGCCAAATGACTATGTAAGAATAACAAAAGAAGCTAGAAAGACCGTCAAAATAGATAACAAAATAACAAATATGCCCTTTGATGCTCTATATCTGGACTATAATTTCTTTAAAAACTATACCGATGTAAAACTTATTCGTTTTACAGCTATTAGACCCGGGCGAAATAACAATGATGCCACCGTATCACAAATAAAATCTCTTATATATCTACTAAGTGGCGACATTAAATATAAACTCAGTTTCGATGAAGAATACATGAACCTTCCAACCACAATCAAAACATACGAAGGTTATAACGAACCAAAACCCTAACTATCTGCTCCACGTCCTATCCAGCCAAGCAAATGGAAGCATTTGCAAGCATTAAAACTTGTTATTCCGCGAGAATATCATTAATTTTATGACAACTTAAAACAGGCGAAGAAAGACTAATCGTAAAATGATTGTTATTTATATTAATAGGTACCTTTTAGTTTAAATTCTATGACTTCTAACATTTTTATATGTATTAATATTGTTATTATATTACTTTCCAATGAATAAAAAGCATGAAATTTAAATAAAAATCATTCAATAGTATACAATATAGCATTCTTGTATTTTTGTACAAAAAGTGCTATTTGCTTATTTGAAAATATAATTTTATCAAATTAAAATTGTAAAAAGTGCTATCTGCTATATCTGCGCAAATAATAGGAATTAAAAAAAAAAACATATATATAACTTCGGTGTCATTTTTAAATAATATTGTAGAAGAAAGATTAGTTCTTACTCTTTACATTAACTAAAGAAACAGTTTTTTTGCTCTCCTGAAAAATTGTGATTATGCAAATAGCACGTTTTAAAAAATCGCCCTCGATAAATGAGTAATACCCCTACCGATTTCTTGGAAAAATTTATTACATGAAATCCAGCGGAAATATCTATTTTCTAAACTTACCACTGCCTTTCTTAGTTTTAATGTGTCCTGTAAATCTAGCTGTCTCACATAAATAACAAGTACAGAATCCTTTATTTGAACGAGCGGTTTTTCCTACCACTAACTGATTTAAATCAGATATACTTAGCAACTGCCTATTATAAATTTCCTTTTCAAAATCAATTAAAGTTAAATAACAGGATCTGCATATGCCTAAAGGATAGTATTCACCTGTTAAATCAAAATCCTTTGATACAAACTCTTTCATAAGATTTTCAATAGCTCAGTTCTTAAAAATTTTGCTGGCTTAATTTTACCAAACGCGATTTTTCTATCACACAGAGTGTTTGGCATTTTTAAAAAATTTTTAACAGAGTAGCTTCAACTTGAAGATCGTCAGCACAAAATAATTAAGTGATTCTTTCGTTGATCTTCATTTGGATATGTATCTTAAAGATGGATGTTTCTGTTATGGGCTTGTATGCAACACCTAGCGGTGAGAAAGTAACTAATTTTCAAAAAAAATATTCTATAAAAACTTTATGGAGCGTTTCAAAGTGTACTAATTTAAAAACGGAAAAAATGGAAAAACGGCATTATTCAGATAATTTTAACAATATTTTTTATATGTTTTGAACAAATTTTGTCAAATTAAGAAGAATGAACCGACTGAATATGTGTACTTGAATAGTCGATTCTGCTTTTCATGCAAGTCCATACTTTGAATACAAAAATGTTAATAATTAGCGAAGACGAACAGCTAGGATTTTCATTTTTACATTTTTTTTTTAATCTAGGAAAGATATAGAAACTTTATGCATTCGCCGATTTTGGATCCATTTTAGGTCCACATTCCCCCTCTTCAAGATCTGTAAGACTACAGTCACATCTTTCCGTTCTTTCGATCTTTCCGTTCTACACTTTAAAGTAACTAAAGACAAATTAGTAAGCAAAAAAAAAAAAAAAAACAAGTAAGAAAATTATAGTCGGTCTAGACGGACTATACGATATCCTATACCATGTGTTTGGAAACCCTATCTCTTAGGCCCAACTAACTGGACATAAAAAATAAGCAAAAACCAAATTTGAGTGGGATTTTTATTAATTTTTTTGGCTGCAGATATGAAAAAGTTCATATCGGATGCTATATCTATATGAGGACTAGGTCCAAAAATGGACCGATCCTGACCATGGTTGGTAACGTCTCTTGTATTTTGCAAAAACATATACAAACAAAATTTGAGAAGAATCAGTGCAATATTTTTATACCCTATACCACTATGTGGTTTGGGTATAATGACTTTGTGCTGCTGTTTGTAACAACCAAAAATATTTGACCTAGACCCATCTTTAATTATACCGATCGAATCAGAATCACTTTCTGAGTTGATTTAACAATGTCCGTCCGTCCGTCCGTCTGTGTGTCCATGTAAAGCTTGTAATCAAACTGCAGGTCGCAAATATGAATATATTTTGATGAAATTTGGTATATAAGCTTGGGATGAACGCTATTGAAATTGGTGAGAATCGGTCCATGTTCAGACCTAGCCCTCATACAAATTACCCATATGAAATCGACATAAATTGCCATAAGATCCAAATTGTCATATAGATCTTACTCAAATTGGGTTTGTATGCGTTCATTACATCCACTAATGAGTAGTCAAAAAATGATCCCTTTGACCCCATATAGAGCTGCTTTCCGATCTTCACTTAAATCTATTAAAAAACAAAAATATTGCACTGATTCTTCTCAAATTTTGTTTGTACATATTTTTGCAAAATACAAGAGACTTTACCAAACATGATCAGGATCGGTCCATTTTTGGACCTAGTCCCTTCATAGATATAGCATCCGATATGAACTTTTTCATATCTGCAGCCAAAAAAAATAATAAAAATCCCACTCAAATTTGGTTTTTGCTTATTTTCAATGTCCAGTTAGTTGGGCCTAAGAGATAGGGTTTCTAAACGCATGGGATAGGGTATCGTATAGTCGGTCTAGACCGACTATAATTTTCTTACTTGTTTTTTTTTAATAGATTTAGGTGAATATCGGGAAGCAGCTCTGTATGGGGCCAAAGGTATCATTTTTGGACTACTCATTAATGGATGTAATGAACGCATACAAACCCAATTTGAGGAAGGTCTATATGACAATTTCCATCTTATGGAAATTTATGTGGATTTCATAGGGGTAATTTGTATGGGGGCTAGGTCTGAACATGGAACGAATTTCACCAATTTCAATAGCGTTCAGCCCATGGCCGATAAAAGCTCATATACCAAATTTCATCAAAATATATTCATATTTGCGACCTGCAGTTTGATTACAAGATTTACATGGACACACAGACGGACGGACGGATGGACGGACGGACGGACGGACATTGTTAAATCAACTCAAAAAGTGATTCTGATTTGATCGGTATAATTAAAAATGGGTCTGGGTCAAATATTTTTGGTTGTTACAAACAGCAGCACAAAGTCATTATACCCAAACCACATAGTGGTATAGGGTATAATAAACAAGTAAGAAAATTATAGTCGGTCTAGACCGACTATACGATACCCTATACCATGCGTTTAGAGACCCTATCTCTTAGGCCCAACTAACTGGACATAGAAAATAAGCAAAAACCAAATTTGAGTGGGATTTTTATAAATTTTTTTGGCTGCAGATATGAAAAAGTTCATGTCGGATGCTATATCTATATAGGGACTAGGTCCAAAAATGGACCGATCCTGATCATGTTTGGTAAAGTCTCTTGTATTTTGCAAAAACATATACAAACAAAATTTGAGAAGAATCAGTGCAATATTTTTGTTTTTTAATAGATTTAACTGAAGATCGGGAAGCAGCTCCATATGGGGTCAGAGGGATCATTTTTGGACTACTCATTAGTGGATGTAATGAACGTATACAAACCCAATTTGAGTAAGATCTATATGACAATTTGGATCTTATGGCAATTTATGTCGATTTCATATGGGTAATTTGTATGGGGGCTAGGGGCCAATTTCAATAGCGTTCATCCCATGGCCGATAAGAGCTTATATACCAAATTTCATCAAAATATATTCATATTTGCGACCTGCAGTTTGATTACAAGCTTTACATGGACACACAGACGGACGGAGGGACGGACGGACGGACGGACGGACGGACGTTGTTAAATCAACTCAGAAAGTAATTCTGATTCGATCGGTATAATTAAAGATGGGTCTAGGTCAAATATTTTTGGTTGTTACAAACAGCAGCACAAAGTCACTATACCCAAACCACATAGTGGTATAGGGTATAAAAATCTGCACAAAAAAGAAACAAACAGAGAAGGAGAGTTAATTCAAAGTATGTATAAACAAAATAAATATTTTTCCCAAAAATGATTTCTATAAGTTTTTGGGAAATATAAGTGACCTTTACAAGTACAATAACAACCTAACTCGGCAAAAGAAAACACAACAACTTTGGGAGAATTTTTCTTTATTTCTCCACATATTCTTCTTTTAACTCGATACACTTTTCCCAGCGATATTTAATAGCTTCCATATGATCTTTATAGTCAGAACTGCATATGTCCTTAAAATAGCCATTAGCCGCAAACTTTATTGTTGGCAAATCTTTTACCACCGAGCCATTTTTTAAAGTTCGGAAATAGAATATAATCTCAGGGAGCTAAATAAGTTGCGTGATGAAGCAATTGGAACTTTAGTTCATGGATTTTAGCCATCGCAGTAGTAAATATGTGGACTGGTATATTGTTTTGATGAAAAACACTTTCTTTGCGAATTCTTTCATATTCTTTAATAAATATATTTTCTCAGCTCCAAATTTTCGGTCAGTATGCTTGGTATAGCAATTTTTGAAATGCGTATTATTTTCGCTAGCGATGATCCAATACTATTTTGAGGATTTTCTTAGCCGAATCTGGCATGGCCACCTCAATTGGTCTCAAAATCACTACATCGTTTAATTCTGCGAACAATATTTTATAGTAATAAAAGCTTACGTAAACTACATGATTGTGGGAGATCGGCATA
The DNA here is from genome assembly GCA_963682025.1 of Cordilura impudica. Lineage (NCBI taxonomy): Eukaryota > Metazoa > Arthropoda > Insecta > Diptera > Scathophagidae > Cordilura > Cordilura impudica. The sequence continues at coordinate 155,213,737 of OY821520.1, forward strand.
TAAAAGGAGCGAACAATTTTTGGAGTTATTTTGCAACAATACATCCCCCATAATTTGCGGAATGCAACATTCCGGATGAATATCTAATGGCTTAATGTGGTTTTTCGTTTCGTGTTTGCGGGAACAATTAACACACCTTGGTTGTTTGGACCTTGAATTTTTCGTGTGTCAGCTCTTACATTGGGAATATATTTTAAGGTGCAACTTAGCTACACAGTGACCGGAGTGTTTAATATTTGTTTGATTTCATAGATCTTGTATAACTTAGCAAAGCAACAATGGATGCACTTAAGATATTTAAGGCTTGATTTTTTATATCATTATCAATATCAGTTATAGTATATGGTATCCTATTGTCGGTATGGACCGGCTATATCATTCTTACTTGTTTATTATTGTTTTATGTTTTATAAAACCTTTTTTTTTTGAGTACACATTTATGTGTTAATTAAAAGTAGTTAAATTTCTTTTACGACGTACTTATGTGCTCGTATATGTACATGCACTGAAAACAAAACGTGCAGTTTAATAGCCTTCGCAAGCTATAGAATGCAGTTTTATTAAAACTTTTTCACACATTTAAATATATGAGTATGGATCATGAAAATCCAATAAAACTTATATGTTGAGTAAAACGCTTACAGAAAAGCGCAAATGCTGTAGTAATAAGTAATTGAACCAAAAAAAAAAACTTAATTCTTGGAATTTTCTTTCCGAAGAATTCTAATTTATTCTGAGCGGTAGATTGAATAATAAAAAACTGTACTCGTATTAGATTAAAATATATTTTATAAATTTAAAAGAAACTACTGTGATATTTTTTTTAATAGTATTAGTTATAATTCTTTATTTTCAGCAAATAAAATTTTAAGGTTCACAATAACACAGTGCAACACAAAAAAAAAAAAAAACATATACAGACACCACTACGTTATAAAAGATAAGAAAAGACTCGTGTCTCCCAGTTTTGCCCCAAGTCATGCACTTTTTTATGGGCCCCCAAAGATTTGGTGCCTCGGTGTCTTTTTGCAAAAAAGTGATCATTTTCTCAGGCTCATATCTTGCAAACCGTTCGGAACTTTGATTTAGCTCTTGTCATAAAGAACAAAAATTGTGAACATATAAAATCAAAAAAACTTCATCTTCAAGATCAAAATCGCAAAAACTTAAAAAAAAATTCGAATTTTTTTAACCTTTTTTCCCCGGTTCAGATCCATAGACAGTGCCGGATCTAGCGTTTTTGCCGCCTGGGGCAAGATAAAATTTTGCCGCCTCCACATCGCCCCCCTCCAACGGTATAAAAAGAAAATTTTAAAATTAATATTTTTTCAAATTTTATTTTGTTAGTTTTCATTAGGCATTTTATTTCGGTGGTTAATATTTATATTATTTAATAAGTATATTAAATTATTAAGAGTATCATTAAGACGCTTAACTAACAAAGTGCTACATTTTTAAGTCATCGAGTGCAAACTCCTTGTCGTGTAAAATTTCTCAAAGTACTTGTCGAAATTAACAAAACCTTGTTTTGCTAATTAAGATGCTGTTCAGATTTAATGGTTTCATTTATATTTTGGTTTACACTTGATATTAAAAAAAAAACAATTTTTCTCTCGGTAATATATCGGAAACATATAGGAATTTTGTTTTCCTGTCTTCGGCAAAATTTTAGCTATAGCGTAGGAGAAAAGTGTGCAAAACTAACCCGAAAAAACTGCATATAGTGCCTTAATTTTCACAAACATTTTTCGACATTTAAGCAATTTTGAGTTTCTTTTTTTTCTAGTATGTAGCTAGAAATGTGCGTATGACAGGAAAACAAAATTAAAATATGTTTCAGAGATATAGCCGTGAGAAAAATTGCATGTTGTTCACAAAAATCAAGTGTAAGCCAAAATGTACAATTGGCCATAAAAAAGTACTTCGAAAAACCGCACACGAGAAGAAGTTTATACTTTATGTGTTGCATTGTATAATTAATCAATTTTTACAGGACAACCTTTCTTGCATTTTTTTTTCGGCAAATGTGTCAATTGCGTCCTCGAACTTCACTGAACTTGCTTTTTTATTCTCAATAGAGAAGATCGCCAAGTGAAAGCCTTTCTTGAGTCATTGTTGACCTCAGGTAATTGTAAGCTTAAGTTTACGCAGGTTGCAGATGTTGTCGGGAGGGTTGCGTAGATTCTCAATGCTATGAAAACGTTAGGAAAAGCGTCGAGCATATCTCTGTAGAATAATAAATACGTTAATCACAAACTTTTTCCATGGTTATGAACTAAATTTTTACCTGTTGTTTATAATGTTGAGCAATTGCAGTGCATTCAGTTCTTTCAAATTAGAATCCATATTTTCGAAATGGTCTCGAAAGACCAAAATCTCTGTACTAAACTCTATCCCTTGCAAGTCTTCTGCATATCTCATAGCTAAATTTTCAGCCTGCTTTGTTAGGTCCTTATCAGTCATTGAATTGAGCTCTCGTCCTTGCAAAAAGAAAAACTATTATTTAATTGTTGCGCGCTTTCTATCTTGCTCTTAATTGCAACAATCATAGTATCTATGACTTCTTTTATGCTGTAAAAAATTTCTCTTGAAGTGAAAAGTTTCGGGCTTCATCATTCGCCTTTTCTCCTGGTATTTTTTTCTTTTTTGAAACTCTGCGTGATTCTAAAGTCCGCTCAACGCCGATGCTTGCTGTTATCTCTGTAGCGGTTTCGAATCACTCATTTGGGGAGTTTCTTAATCTCTCTAAAGTAGAAGTAAGACCTTTCAACATATCTACTGATTTCGACAAAATAATATCATCCTTCTGTACTTCTTTATTTACTCGGTTGATTTCTTTCAACAGATCGACCCAAGCGACTAAAGACAGAATAAAACGAAAGTCAAGGATTGAATAAAGAAGACTACCAGCCTCTGACATGGTTTCTGGTTAAACTGCCCCTCGTTAAGTTCTTTAAGTTTCTCGATCACTCCAATGATGTTTTTCAAAAGGGCACTCACAGCTTCCGACTTAGCGGACCATATGGTCTGACTTGTTCCCTTTAGGTTTCTTTTTGTGTATTTTTTCACGACTTCCCACCTTTGTGTTGAAAACACAAAATAATTATAAATTCTTTGGACTATTCCAAAAACGCTAGATGTTTCAGCTGAAACTGATGATGCACGCAACCCAACTAGGATGAGTGAATCAGCTATGCACGGAACATAGATCGCAAATGAATTTTTTTCTAAAATTCTAGCCTGTACACCCTTGTACACACCTGCCATGTTAGAGCCGTTGTCGTAAGATTGCCCTCGACAGTTTTTTATTTCTAGTCCATCTTTTTCCAATTTATCTAGAATAGTCTTAGTCAAGTACTCTCCTGTTTTTCCACTTACTTCCAAAAAATCAATAAAGCTTTCTTTAACTTCAAATTCGCCTTGTTCGTTTTTTGTGACGTATATAATTGTTTGACTCATTTGTTCAGTGTGAGATATGTCAGGAGTACAGTCAAACATTACGGTAAAATACTTAGCTTCAGAAACATCCTCGAGAATTTTCTTTCGGACACTATTGCCCATCATTTCAATAATTTCATTCTGTACTGTCTTGGAGAGATAGGAAACTCGTCCTTTTCTCAATTCGTGTATGTGCGATTTAATTGTTGTATTATGTTTAGACAGTAAAATAATCAGATTTAAAAAGTTGCCTTGTTCTTTCGATGCCGACTCCATTGGGCCTCTAAAAGGGAGACAATTACACGCTAGGTACAGTATGGCATCAACTATAACTAGTAAAACTTTTCTCCACTTATTTTTTTCGGATTGTATTGCCTTTTCAAGTTGAATGTCAATACCGATATAGTTTTTCATTTTCCATATGTGATTGTGATTCTTCATGTTGGCATAACTTCTCTAAAGCTGTTTTCCAGTTCGTGAAGCCTGGTTTAAGCGATCCAGGGCCCTCAAAAAGTTGGTTCAATCTATAAAAGCCAAATTACTGCTAGAGATCTGTGCAACAATTAAAATTATTTATAAAATTGATTTAGAAAATTTTTGTGGTGCTTATGAAGCAAAATGTTGGAAAAATTATTTTTTTTTCATACTTTTTGAAAATATTTTCCACAAAACTAAGTCTTTTTTGCTTTCTGTTTGATCTATAATATGCTTCTCAGTTTTTTCAATAAATTTCATTTGAAAAGAAAACAATCATAATACAAAACTTGCGTTTTCCAGCTTAATATTAATTTACTTCTCATTTTATATATACCAATTTTGTTCAGTGTTGGTTTTGAAGAAAAATTGAAAAAGAAATTATAAAAATATGGAAAAGAAATATATATTTGAAATTTTAGTTATGAAAAGTTTTAGGTAAAAAAATTAAATAAATTAAATTAAAGATTTGGCCAGTTGCCGTTTAGCAGGCGGCTGTGGATCAACATCACTATCTTGGTCATCGTCATCATCATCAGAAAGGTCGATAATTTCGTCCAACAGGTATTCTGGAATTTCATCTCTGTCTTCCACTTCTTCCTCTTAGTTATAGGCCCCAAATAGAGCTGGTTTCCGATCTTCACTTAAATCTATCAAAAAACAAAAATATTGCACTGATTCTTCTCAAATTTTGATTGTATATATTTTTGCAAAATACAATACACTTTACCAAACATAATCAGGATCGGTCCATTTTTGGGCCTAGTCCCAATATAGCAGCCAAAATAATTAATAAAGATCCCACTCAAATTTGGTTTATGCTTATTTTCTATGACCAGTTAGTTGGGCCTATGAGATAGGGTCTTTAACGCATGGTATAGGGTATCATATTGTCCGTCTAGACCGACTATAATTTTCTTGCTTCTTTTTATCATGTTACAGATATTTTACTATACCCTATACCAGTATATGGTCATAATATCCTATACCACTATGTGGTCAGGGTTTATTGAGTTTGTGCTGATGTTTGTAACTACCGAAAGTATTATATATAGACTAGGGTGCTCCAACCTTGTATGAAGCAAAATAAAATGTCAGTTATTGACTAGGACGCCACCTAAAAATATGTAATTGAGTGTAAAATAACGTCTCTCAAAAAATTAGGACAAGCGGACAAGAGGAACACGTGCTTCAACGGCCCCAAGTTTGAAAAACGGTATACATGGGAAAATTATTATTTTTTTTAAATTTCTTAAATTCTTAATATTTTAAATTGATCTTGAATTAAATAGATTAGAAAATCGTAATAAACAGTAAATTATCTTTCTAATAAGGTAATAAAAACCAAAATCGGTTTAAAAAAACCAAGTTATTGCAGTTGCCCCGGGTAACTAATGTGTCACAGAACGCTTAATCAAGAAGTTCGAGCCCAAATTTTGAAATTTGTAGAAATAATGTAATGCAAAAACATTGTTGTATTTGATTGACTCCAAGGTACTCAATTAAAAAGTATTTTTTTAACATATGCTTTGCAAACTCATTTTAAATTAAAGCCAAAAAGTCTGAATTTTTAAACACAGTTTTCTAATCTCCAATTTTAAAGTTTCCAAAATTTTTTTTAAGAAATTTAAAAAAAACAACGATTGGACTTTAAGGTTTAATTAATTTAATTAATTATTAAGGAGTACAAATTCCAAAAATTGAAGTTATTCTTCTTTTCATTTGGCCAGTGCAGCGATTGGACTTCAGCGAATTTCGGGAAAACAGCGATTTTTGTCACTTATTAAGGTTTTATGAATTTTTGTATTCTTTTTTTTAAATTCATCGCAAGTTTAAAAACTTCAATGCTTTAGAAATAATATTACAAATATTGCTGTTCTAAACGACCTTATAACGAAACAAGTAAGAAAATTATAGTCGGTCTAGACCGACTATACGATACCCTATACCATGCGTTTAGAAACCCTATCTCTTAGGCCCAACTAACTGGACATTGAAAATAAGCAAAAACCAAATTTGAGTGGGATTTTTATTAATTTTTTTGGCTGCAGATATGAAAAACTTCATATCGGATGCTATATCTATAAAGGGACTAGGTCCAAAAATGGACCAATCCTGATCATGTTTGGTAAAGTCTCTTGTATTTTGCAAAAATATGTAGAAACAAAATTTGAGAAGAATCAGTGCAATATTTTTGTTTTTAAATAGATTTAAGTGAAGATCGGGAAGCAGCTCCATATGGGGTCAAAGGGATCATTTTTGGACTACTCATTAGTGGATGTAATGAACGCATACAAACCCAATTTGAGTAAGATCTATATGACAATTTGGATCTTATGGCAATTTATGTCGATTTCATATGGGTAATTTGTATGGGGGCTAGGTCTGAACATGGACCGATTCTCACCAATTTCAATATCGTTCATCCCATGGCCCACAAAAGCTTATATACCAAATTTCATCAAAATAAATTCATATTTGCGACCTGCAGTTTGATTACAAACTTTACATGGACACACAGACGGACGGACGGACGGACATTGTTAAATCAACTCAGAAAGTGTTTCTATTCGATCGGTATAATTAAAGATGGGTCTAGGTCAAATATTTTTGGTTGTTACAAACAGCAGCACAAAGTCATTATACCCAAACCACATAGTGGTATAGGGTATAAATAGATTAATAATGTTTTTAATACTTTTTATTTGTAACTCTGAATTTTTAATTTAACGTTTATTTTATTTTACTAAAAAATAGATCTCTTTATTTAAGATGTATATTTTTGTAAACCACCAACAAGCGTAGACCACAGGTGCAAGAAAATAAAAGAAAAAATAATATTTTATACTGTTTAAGGAATATTAAAATTAAAAGTATAAGAAATAAAAGAAAAAATTAATTTAAGAGCAAAAGATAAGTTTTTTCTACTGGACTATGATGAAATGCAAATAATTGGGGCTCAGCTCCCATCTATTGGGCAAGTGTTGCGTGTACTTCTCTACAACGTGCGCAAGGTGAAATTGAATATTCAACGGAGTGCTAAGTTAGTCATACAAGAAGTAAAGATTTTATGGTGTAAAGCCCGAATTCCAACTAGGATTTTTAACAGATCTGTGGAAAAAATTGTTGCAGTACATAGTATATGGCGAAAATTGCAAAAAAATTGCAAACGTCAAACATCAGTACAGAAAAAACAGGAGCAAGATTTCGTTGATAACCTGGATGATTTATTTGACATTGCTCATGGCAATGCGATGGATAATATAAAAATTGAAGAAGATAAATTATTTTTAATAAATCAAAGAAAAAAAGGACGACCGGGTTCGATGATAGGCGGTGACCAAGTTCTAGCAGATAAAGAAAAAAGAAAAGTTCGTCGACAAGAAATAGTTAACCGTTAACTCGAAATACATAACGCCAGCTTCCTAGGCACTTATCTAAAAAATTATATAGGTACGGACTGCTGCTTATTAATTTCATCACTTGAACTGATTTCAGTCTCAGTATTACCAAGCTATTCTGTAAAAAAGTCACAGAAAATTTCGCAATAAATTGCTTTAACATCTGAATATTTGTAACATCTCTATTTTATAAATTAATAAGCAGTAGTCCGTACCTATATAATTGTTTAGATACGTACCTCGGAAGCTGGCGTTATGTATTTCGAGTTAACGGTTAACTATTTCTTGTCGACGAACTTTTCTTTTTTCTTTATCTGCTAGAACTTGGTCACCGCCTATCATCGAACCCGGTCGTCCTTTTTTTCCTTGATTTATTAAAAATAATTTATCTTTTTCAATTTTTATTTTATCCATCGCATTGCCATGAGCAATGTCAAATAAATCATCCAGGTTTTCACCGAAATCTTGCTCCTCTTTTTTCTGTACTGATGTTTGACGTTTGCAATTTTTTTTTGCAATTTTCGCCATATATTATATACTGCAACAATTTTTTTCCACAGATCTGTTAAAAACCCTAGTTGGAATTCGGGCGTTACACCATAAAATCTTTACTTCTTGTATGACTAACTTAGCACTCCGTTGAACATTCAATTTCACCTTGCGCACGTTGTAGAGAAGTATACGCAACACTTGCCCAATAGATGGGAGCTGAGCCCCAATTATTTGCATTTCATCATAGTCCAGTAGAAATAACTTATATTTTGCTCTTAAATTATTTTTTTTTTTTATTTCTTATACTTTTAATTTTAATATTCCTTAAACAGTATAAAATATTATTTTTATACCCTATACCACTATGTGGTTTGGGTATAATGACTTTGTGCTGCTGTTTGTAACAACCAAAAATATTTGACCTACACCCATCTTTAATTATACCGATCGAATCAGAATCACTATCTGATTCGATTTAACGATGTCCGTCCGTCCGTCCGTCTGTGTGTCCATGTAAAGCTTGTAATCAAACTGCAGGTCGCAAATATGAATATATTTTGACGAAATTTGGCATTTAATCTTTTCTCGGCCATGGGATGAACGCTGTTGAAATTGGTGAGAATCGCTCCATGTTCAGACCTAGCCCCCATACAAATGACCCCTATGAAATCAACATATATTACCATAAGATCCAAATTATCATACAAATCTTAGTCAAATTGGGTTTGTGTATATATATTACATCCATTAATCAGTAGTCCAAAAATGAACCCTATTGGACAACTCTTAGTCATAGGCCCCATATAGAGCTGCTTCCCGATCTTCACTTAAATCTGTCAAAAAACAAAAATATTGCACTGATTCTTCTCAAATTTTGTTTGTATATATTTTTGCAAAATACAAGAGACTTTACCAAACATGGTCAGGATCGGTCCATTTTTGGGCCTAGTCCCCATATAGATATAGCATCCGATATGAACTTTTTCATATCTGCAGCCGAAAAAATTAATAAAAATCCCACTCAAATTTGGTTTATGCTTCTTTTCTATATCCAGTGAGTTGGGCATGAGAGATAGGGTCTCTATACGCATGGTATAGGGTATTGCATAGTCGGTCTAGACCGACTATAATTTTCTTACTTGTTTTTTTATTTTCTTGCACTTGTGGTCTACGCTTGTTGGTGGTTTACAAAAATATACATCTTTAATAAATATATTAATCTTAAGTAAAATAAAATAAACGTTAAATTAAAAATTCAAAGTTGCAAATAAAAAGTATTAAAAACATTATTAATCTATTTTCATTATAAGGTCGTTTAGAACAGCAATATTTGTAATATTATTTCTAAAGCATTGAAGTTTTTAAACTTGCGATGAATTTGAAAAAAAGAATACAAAAATTCATAAAACCTTAATAAGTGACAAAAATCGCTGCTTTCCCGAAATTCGCTAAAGTCAAATCGCTGCACTGGCAAAATGAAAAGAAGAATAACTTCAATTTTTGGAGGTTTTAGTCCTTAATTTGTGCTTAATTAAACCCTAAAGTCCAATCGTTGATTTTTTTTAAATTTCTTTAAAAAAATTTTTGAAACTTTAAAATAGGAGATTTGAAAACTGTGTTTAAAAATTCAGACTTTTTGGCTTTAATTTAAAATGAGTTTGCAAAGCACATGATAAAATAATAATTTTTAATTGAGTACCTTGGAGTTAATAAAATACAAAAATGTTTTTGCATTACATTATTTCTACAAATTTCAAAATTTGGGCTCGAACTTCTTGATTAAGCGTTCTGTGACACTTAGTTACCCGGGGCAATTGCAATAAGTTGGTTTTTTTAAACCGATTTTGGTTTTTATTACCTTATTAGAAAGATAATTTACTGTTTATTACGATTTTCTAATCTTTTTAATTCAAGATCAATTTAAAATATTAAGAATTTTAAGAAATTTAAAAAAAAAATCATATTTTTCCCATGTATACCGTTTTTCCAACTTCAGGGCCGTTGAGGCACGTGTTTCTTTTGTGCGATTGTCCTAATTTTTTGGGAGACGTTATGTTACACCCAAATACATATTTTTAGGGGGCGTCCTAGTCTTTTTTTTTACACAAAATAATTAGTAACCAGGGACCAGAATATCTTTATAACCGATTGCGTTTTAGTAGGCTTCGGAGAAATAACAATTTAATTCAATTTCGGCACCATACGTTGGTATCTGAATGGCAGTTTTTCATACATGCAGCACGTCTTTGGAATGGTTTACCTTCTACAATTAAAGGAATCAGCAACGGCTCAATTTTCAAAAAGAAAATTTTACAACATTACATTTAGAAAATTTTTATTATTTTTTTTTTTTTTTTTTTTTTCTTTTTTACAATGCACATATACTAACTTGCTGTTAACAAATATATATTGAAAATTTTTACTGTATACTTTTTATTTGTTTTTTAAATTATATATGCCACTTATAAATATCTATTATTTGTATATAAATCAATATTTTATTTTTTATTAGTAATATTTAATATTGTCACACTAATGTTAAGTTGTATTGTAAATCAAACTCCAACTAACATATTTAAACCTGTTCTGTTTTGAAGATTTCATGTCTTGTTGAACAGGATACCAAATTTAAATAAATAAATAAATAAATAAATAAATAAATAACTCACAATTTTTTTTTTGGAGCACCCTAATACAGACCCATCCTTTTTGTTATGCCGATCGACTCAAAATCTCTTTATGAATGGATGTATCGATATCCGTACTTCTGTCTGTCCGTTTGTGTGTCCATGTAAACCTTATAATCAAACTACAGATCGCAAATCTGAATATATTTTAGTATAATCTGAAACACAAGCTTTTATCGGCTATACGACAAATGCATGTTCAGACCTAGCCCCACACAGATGACCCCTAAGACTTAAATTGTCATAAGATCCAAATTAGCACATAAATATGGTTAAGATTTCGTTTGTATATATTTTTTACACCCAGGAATCAGTATTATAAAAATTAGACCTGTAGGATAATTCTTAGTCATAGTTCCATTACAAAGCTGCTTCCCGATTTTGACTTACATCTCTCAAAAAACAAAAGTCTTGCACAGATATATGTCAAATTTCGTTTGTATATGTTTTTGAAAGAAAAAACTTTCTCTGCCAAATATGGGCAGGATTGGTCCACTTTCTACTTGGTCTCACATAAATATAGCATTCGATATAAAGTTTTGTTATACACAGGCGATAAAATTAATAGCAATGCACTTAAATTTTCCATTGAACACAGTTGTTTTGTTGGTAATTTAAAAAAAGGTAAACAACAACGAAGAAAGTGGAAATATGTATATATAAATTTCAAAATAAATTTGTTTGTTATTCAAAAAAAAAAAACTGTTTTCATAAGACTTGAGTGTAATGGTTTAAATGGCCTAAGTATGCAGAAATATTGTCGGTACGACTTTTTAACAGTCCGATGATTTTCATTGGATTTTTATTTCGAAAAGTCATACGACTGAGTGGTATCATGTAAATGGGCCTTTATTGAAACAAAACTATAAGCGATATGTGTGAGTTTTGATTTAAAATGCATATGTATCATCATAGAAAAATTCTTAAAATTTTTGGGTTTCATTAAAAACACGTGTATGTAAGAATTATCATGCACGTTGTATTCTACATTGTGTGGGCCCTTTGAAATAAAAGTGAAAAGTGTGCAAAAATTCGAAAAAAACAGTTGCTTCTGGCACCTTTCTTACACTCTTAAAAAAATAAAGGTCACTTATTTTTTCATATTCTATAACATATCAAAGTTTCATGGCGATATGCGCGATTATTAAGATTACAGTAATAAATATTCGATTACCTCAATAAATGTTTCTAGTGGTATTCGATCTCCAATCAATATTTCTTATGAGTGTCGTTGAGTAAATTTTGTGAATTTATCTTGATAAGCTTATTTTTTGCTCATTCAAATTATTTGCAAAGAACATTACTTGCAAAGATGAATCATCCCGAAGTGAATATTTATAAAATGTATTATTTATTGTGAGATAATTATGCATCCAAAGATTTTTTTTTTTAATATTTCTGTTTTTCAATATCCTCCAGATATATTTCTGTTTTCATTTATACATAAGTAAAGATTCATTTCATGTTGGAATAAATTAAACAGCTGCACAAAAACTAAGATATTATTTTTTCCAATCATTTTTAGTTATTTGTACAATCAAATAATTTTTCTTCAGAATCGTTCTCATTTTCTTTGCACTTTTGTTGTCTTTATGTGTGTTAGTGTGATTATATTTTGCATTTTAATTTCCTGTCACAAATTACTACTACTTCCCTTTTGTATTGCTTAAACAAATTGTTGTTTTTTTTTTATTTTGTTTATTTTGTTCTTTACTTCAATTCTTTCTATTGTCTTGTTTTCTTGTATTACTGACTATAACATACTGGCAGATAAACTTACTGGCTGCCTGTCTGACTGAATGACTGGCTCTCAGGCTGATTGGATAAATGTTTTGGATTTTCAACAACAAAAACTTGGTATGTATTATCTTCTGTATTTTACACAAAAAATAGAAAAAAAGGAAACATAGAAATGAAAGCAAAACCCTGGCAAAATCTCAATGATGGCTAATTTGTGTAAAGGAACACTAAAGTATTTCAAATAAAATTAATGCATAAAATTTAAAAAAAAAAAAAAAAAAACATCCTATCTCATTCAAACCAACTTCATATCAAAATGCAATACTCAGTAAATAGTCAGTTTGATGTATGCATTTATATGCATTAAACTACAATTTAAAATTTAAGATTTTTCTAAAAAAAAAAAAATGATTTTAGTACTTGTACATGCAGCACATTTGTGTGCCAAAATGAAACAAGAATCAGAAGTATGACTTCTTGAATAAACTTTTAGATTAATTTGACAAATGCTTAGTTTAATAGTAAGAGTTTTGTACAATATTTACTGAAAGCAGCTCCCATTACTATAGAGTTTTCCAATGAGTGTCAAGATTGTTCTTGTTCTCTTAATAATGTATAGTTTGCTAAATGAGATATTCTGGGGCCATCAATTTAGATTAATTAATCAAAGAATTGTGATATAGAACACTGTTTAAATTTTTCAAATTTACTGATTTAATAGAAGAGTTTCGCTAGCATCCATTCGAAATGTGCAGCCTTCTTCCAATTTTTGAACTTAATGTTTGATAGTGGTTCTCTTGCAAAGCAAACACTTAGGTTGTCTCCAGTTACCATCACGGTACTGGTGTATGACAATCTCCATTTGAGAGTGATATACAAAGACGTGACTTCTTGAGTTTGTAACTACGCCAGCGTCGTATACATTGCCATTCAATATCAGATACAAAACAGAAGTGCCAAAGGTTTTTTTTTTTCAATTATCGAAACAACTGTTAAAGTCTGTTAAAGGAAACACATAGTGATGCGGCATTTCTAACCTCAACTGCATACAGAGAACGGACCCATTATGGCATCGGAAACTAGTTGCCAAAAATAAATTTTTATATTTTGAGCTTATCCTACCCTAGGATTAAAGATTAGATAGAGATGATTCGGAAAATTTTTTTTGTTTTTTGCAACGCAGCTCCATGTTGCCCTCTTAATTTTTTGTTCACTGCGTCGCCATTTTTATTCCTATCATAACTTGTCGCATATCAAATATTTTTGATAGTTACAAACAGCAGCACAAAGTCATAATACCCAAACCACATAGTGGTATAGGGTATAAAAACATATTAATTGAAATTGTGTTTTTATACCCTATACCGCTATGTGGCTTGGGTATAATGACTTTGTGCTGCTGTTTGTAACTACCAAAAATATTTAACCTAGACCCATCTTTTGTTATTCCGATCGAATCAGAATCACTTTTTGAGTCGATTTAATAATGTCTGTCCGTCCGTCCGTCCGTCCATCTGTCCGTCTCTGTATCCATGTAAATATTTTACTCAAACTACAGGTCGCAACTATGAATATATTTTGATAAAATTTGGTATGTAAGCTTTCGTCGGCCATGGGATGAACGCTGATGAAATTAGTGAGAATCGGTCCATGCTCAGACATAGCCCCCATACAAATGACCCCTATGAAATCGACATAAATTGCCATATGATCCAAATTGTCGGATATATCCTAGTCAAATTGAGTTTGTATGTGTTTATTACATCCATTAATGAGTAGTCCAAAAACGGCCCCTATGGGACAACTCTTAGTCATAGGCCCCATATAGAGCTGCTTCCCGATCTTCACTTAAATCAATAAAAAATAAAAATATTTCACTGATTCATCTCAAATTTTGTTTGTATATACATTTGCAAAATACGAGAGACTTTGCTAACCATGGTCAGAATCGGTCCATTTTTGGACCTAGTCCCCATATAGACGGAGCATCCGATATGAACTTTTTCATATCTGCAGCCAAAAAAAATTAATAAATATGCCACTCAAATTTGGTTTATGCTTATTTTCTTTATCCAATTAGTTGGGCCTAAGAGATAGGGTCTCTAAACGCATGGTATAGGGTATCGTATAGTCATTCTAGACTGACTATAATTTTCTTACGTTTTTTTTTTTTTGAACAATCAAAAAATTTGTGTACAAACAAACAAGAAAAAAGTGAGTTAAAAAATTAAATAAAATGATTTGTTCCATGGACCTGTTTTTCATGCCTGTAAATGTGGCACCTATTAGACGACACTTAAGGAACAATATACATATGTAATATCCTAGATGTATACTTTTGTACATTAGTTATAATATTTTATTAAGTTTTTGTTAGTTTGCAAAGTTTATTTTCGACTGCTAAAAGATGCAGTCATTTATCTAGCAGACTTTATATATAAGGACAGTATCATGGGAGCCAAGGGAGAGGTTCATCTATATATAAAAAGTCAAGCGCTGTATGTTAGACCATCTAAAACTGAAAAACTGCTTGATCAACTTACTAGTGTATGCGGTGGAAAGGTCTACTTTCACTGAAGGTTTAAAAGAAAGAATATCGAATAATTTCATCGCATGGGCGTTTTACGCTCACTTCTTTGATGATGTATTTTTCCCATATGATATGTGTGAAATCAAATGGATTTTATTTTTAGTTCTTTTAGTGTCGATAACAAGGTAAGCGCTACGAATTATTACGCCTATCGATAAATTTTTCGACATTTTCGAGTTTTTGCATTAACATATTGTTCATATGTATGCAAAAATTGAAACTGAACATGTAAATTACATCATATTTAACCACACAAAACTACGTTCGGAAGAATGCATTCATTTGCATGAGGCTATAAACAATGATGTGGATCCTAATGATATTGGCAATATGGTGATTTTACCACCGTCATGTTGGCGGACCACAACATATGCCTTAACGTGCGCAAGATGCAATGTGTTATGTGCGTCATTATGGAATAACAGATTTTTTAACTTTCACGTTCAATTGCAACGGAAAGAAGTTAAAGAACATTTATTTGAAGATCAAAAGCCAACAGACCGACATGACCGGCTGCACGTATATTTAAGCAAAAAATCGAATCGTTTATTAACATGTGGATAAAATTAAATATATTTGGTGTAGTACGTTACTGAATGTATTCAATTGAATGGCAAAAGAGTGGACTACCCCAAGCTCACATTTTAATTTGGATGGTTGATAAAATAACACCAGAACAACTTCATACCATTATATCACCAAAAATTCCGTATTCTGAAACTGATCCTCAATTGCATGAAATTGTTACCAGAAACATGATTCGTAGCCCTTGCGGTACTTTGAGTATGAATGTATGCCAGATGGAAAGTGTATACAAAATTCTCCACTAGCATTAGCTTTTGAAACGATTACTAGAGATAATGGGTATCCAAAATATCGTCCACGATCAGAACAAGATAATGATAGAACAACAACTGTCATAGTGGGAACACAACAAATCTAGGTCGACAATTGGTGGATTGTCCCATATTCACCAATTTTATCAAAAACTTTTAAGGCACACATCAAATATATTGGTAAATATATCACGAAAGTTAGTGTTGTTGAAAATGAAGAAATAATATATTACCGAACTGATCGATACATCAGCAGTAATGAAGCAGCAGTATTTTGCAAAACATGAAAAATACCTGACCGATCAACAGTTAGCTGTTCATTTGGATAGTGCTGAGCGTATTTGCTGTAATGAACAACCTTCAGCACAAAGACCAACTGCGCCACCAAATACAACATTGACCGCATTTTTTAAATTGTGCCAAGAAGATTCATTTGCAAGAACAGAGCTTTGTGCTCAGGTTCAATCATATTATACTTTGAATGCATCAAAAAAAAAAGCAAACCTGTTCGAGGTCATCCAAATGTGTTTGAGACTGATTATTTAGGTCGAATTTTTACATTTCACCCACATAAACTTACTTAATTACTTAATTTTTTTTAATTCTGAGAAACATAGAAAAGTTAATAACGTTTTTGTTTTTCAAAGGTAACAAGTAAAGGGTTTTTCAACAGGGACGCTACAAAAGTAGAAAGACAGGGACAGCAAACGACGCCATATTTCTTGCCGCTCTTTCGACATTTCCCTTCAGTAAGGCTTGCCATTTCAAGAAGGAAAGATATACGAGCCAACAGCGAGTAGAAATTATTAAAATTTACTACTGAAATTCGGAGTCAGTGGACTCAACGTTAAGAGCACTACGTCCAATTTATGATCACCATAATCGTCCTAGCAGATCAACAATTGAGCGTCTAGTGGAAAAATTTGAATCCACAGGCACAGTACAAAATGTTCACGTGCCAGTGAGACAAAGAAGTACCCGTAGTATCGAGAATATTGCTGCCGCTGAGGCTTCAGTTGAAGAAAGCCCTAATGTGTTTCTCACACGTCGTTCTCAAGCGTTGGGCATCTCTATGACGTCGTTGTGGCGAATTTTGCGAAAAGATCTAGGCCTACATCCTTACAAGATCAAACTGACGCAAGAACTGAAGCCGCTTGACCACCAGAAACGTCGTATGTTCGTGAATTGGGCTGAGCAACAACTTGAAAATGATTCGGATTTTCATCGAAAAATCATCTTCAGCGATGAGGCTCATTTCTGGCTGAATGGCTTCGTCAATAAACAAAATATGTATTATTGGTCAGACAGCAATTCACACGTACTCCATGAGTCATCATTGCATCCCGAAAAAATTTCGGTTTGGTCATTGGGCCGTACTTCTTCCGTGATGATCAAGACGGGCACGTTACTGTGAATGGGAATCGCTACCGTTCAATGACAACCGAATATTTTTGGCCCCAATTGGATGATATGGACTTGGAAGACATGCGGATCCAACAGGACGGCGCCACAAGCCACACAGCGAATGCCACAATCAATTTATTGGAAACCGAGTTTGGAGAACCTGTTATCTCACGAAATGGTCCAGACGATTGGCCGCCTCGGTCGTGCGAGTTGACGCCGTTGGACTATTTCCTGTGGGGCTACGTCAAGTGTATGGTCTATGCCAACAAGCCAGCGATGATTGATGAACTTCGTACGAATATCGAACGTGAAATTGCAGCAGTATCGGCCGATTTATGCTTGAAAACTGTCGAAAATTGGGTTCAGTGTCTGGACTTCTGCAAGCGTGCCCGTGGTGGCCATGATTTCCATACATAATGGCATCGAACGTGCTTTCACGGGAATAAAGAATTTCATTAATATCCAAAACAGTTTTTGCTTTATTTAAAAAAAATTTTGTAGCGCTATTATTGAAAAACCCTTTACATCTTTAAAAAAACAATCCTGAAAATCACCAAAAAATGGTGAACCGTTTTCAAGTAATTCCAATATACGTAGTGGAATGTCTTAATTTTGGACATAACGGTATTTCGCGAAAACTTGAGCTGATAGAAAAGAATCAAGTGCAAATTTGGATTAAGCGTCCCAAATAACCTTAAAAACAACATTCAGTTCTTAATCAGCAATAACTTACATAAATAGAACAGCAGCAAACACACACATATTAATTAAATGTTGTTTTTGTATGGAAATCGCGATTTTATCAATTCATTTTTCTCAGTAAATTGTGAACAAAATCAAAAGTTTTGCACCGATTACAATCAAATGTAGCTCATTTCATTCGAAATATGTTTACCTAAATATTTTTAGACCAAAACTGTGATTTTTGTCACAGTCTTAGTTTTTGTGAATTTTTAAAAAACAAAAAAAAAATTTTTTTTTACATCGTTCTTTTTTTCAAAGCTTCAACGTTATCTCTGAAACAACTGGGAAAATTTAAATCAAATGTAAGCACGCCGTAAAGATATTGTTGTTGGCGAATTTTGCATTTTCTTTAAATGAATATGGTGAGCCGTTCTCAAGTTCGATAGAAAAAAACCAAGTGCGGATTTGGATTCAGCGTCGCAAATAACCTTAAAAACAATAGTCAGTTCTTAATCAACAAAAACCTTGTTCCCTTGTGTAATCAATGCAGTATGAGTTGGCTGCCAAAAATTCTGGTTTCATGCAATGGAAGCATAACGCCCAAATAATATTATTTGTAAACAGTTTGATGAGCCTGAAGGGATTCGTAATGAACCACAAAATGACAGAAGAAGAAATTTTAAGACGAACTTGCTTTTTTGCATGCTATACGCCAAATTCTTCGATTGTTTCGGTGCCGTAGTCTCCGCGTGCTTAATTATGCATTACATTTCGTTGAGATACTTAAAAATGTTTGTTTCATAGATATTACTGCGATGATCTTAAAAAAAAAATAAAAATAAACTGAGTATTTTTGGAACTAATCGAGATTTTACGTTTTTGAGGACCAAAATATATTTTAAAATAGTGTTGAGTAAGATAATTGCCAACTGACGATATTTCAACAACAACTCTTAGATTTCCTTGACGAAGGGTTCATCAGTTGATGTTACTACGCGTCCGTAGAGCACTTTATCTTCACGGCTTGCCGCGTCTTCTGGAATATACTAAAATTCGTGCAGCAAAAAATTCATTCCGCAAACAAAATTTAAAATAACTTCTTTATTCAACAAAATCAGACATTGTTAAAATCAGCAAATAGACTTTAAGTTGTTTACAACCAGCGAAGATATTGACATGAAAGATCAGGGCCGTCTTAAGGCATGTCGGGCCCCTGGGCACAAAATAATTTGGGGCCCCTCTGGAAAGTAAAAAAAAACCAATGGCAAAAATTTTTTGTTATGATTTTAAATTTATTATGTTTAGTACAAATTCAATACATGTTATTTAATGTTATATGAAATATAACCTAGGTATTTGTGTTCTGATTTAAATTGGCTACGCTAAAGGTTTTTTTTCGGGATTTGCGTGCTGCAAAATCTTCTATTATATCCCCAAAATCAATTTTTTGAAGGACATCACTTTCAATGCACATAATTGACAAGTTAGTTAGGTGTTCTTGTAACATAGACGTTCCTAATTCGTTTTTTATTCTCTTTAGCCGAGAAAATGACCACTCTCCACTACAATTAGTGATCATTAAACAAAGAAGTATTCTTGTAGCAACTTCAACATTTGGAAAAGTTTCTTCTAACTTATCGGACTTTATTAGGTTATGTAAAGCTGAGATACTCAAATCCAATGATACTGTTGCTATGTTCTTGAGGTACTGCCTTAAATGAAAACATTCTGATATGAACTCCTTAGCATTAATGTCTTTGTGGTAGAATTCGGCAAATTCTTTGTATTTTTTTGGCAACTGGTCAGAATCAATTGTTATTAATTGGGAAAGAAAACTAAAAATTTCATCAATTTCTTGGTATGCAGCAGAATGCTTTTTTAAATGAACATGTGATGTGTCAGTTATGGGAATAAATGTTTCTACGCGGAATTTTTGTATGCCATTTAACTATATAGTCTCCGCTGATCCCTCAAAAAAAGTAAGACGTGTGCTGCGAATTTTTTTTCTTTCAAACATATCTTTTTAGTCACCATTGGGTTTATTTCTTTAGCGGCCGATTCGTACTGATCGAAATTATCGCTTGCGTTACTGACATAATCGATTAAAGATGCGTAAAGGTTTGTTGCAACGACCAGTGTCAAAGTTTCTTTTTTTGTAAACTTATGCTTGTTTTGTTTATAACTCCTAAAAGATCATTCCAAATCACCGTTAGAAGCATAGTCTCAAATTTTTCCGTTTTTTTGGCTAGGCTCTGAGCTTCGTTTCTTGTTTCTCCTGGTTGATTGATGTCATCTGCAATTGATGTTAAAGCTTCAGATATATGAAAATAACCATTTTGAAAAGCATTAATAGCATTAGCACGTGCAGACCATCTAGTATCCGGGAGAGGCTTTAAAACTTTATTTGTTCCCAATTTCGCTGTCATAATTTTCCATCGTTTGGTCGAAGCCGAGAAAAAATTACATAATTTTTGGATGAATTGGAAGTAGGATACTGCATCTGAAACATATTTTACAGCTTCAACACCTACCAAATTTAATGAATGTGCCGCACATGGAACAAAAATGGCAAATTCACATTTTTCTTTTGTTCTTGCCTGAACGCCAGAATATTTTCCTGCCATATTTGATACATTATCGTAACTCTGCCCTCGGCAATCTTTTATAGGAATATCAAGACTTTCAGTAAATTTTAAAATGGCACCTGCTGTGTATTGAGCATTATGTTCATCTATAGGCAAAAATTGAAAAAACCTATCAATAGGCTCTCCGTCTTTGAAGTATCTAACGATAAAGGTGAGTTGGTCAACATGTGAAAGATCTGGTGTAGAATCCACACTAATAGAGTAGCATTTTGCAGCTTTTAGTTCATTAGCAATCGCTTTTAGCACTTGCTGTCCCATTATATTAATAAATTGATTAAAAATATTTGCAGAAAAATATGATGTATTTCCTTTTCCACTATTTGCGCAGTTTCGCATGTGATCAGCAAGAAAAGGATCAAATTCGCTGATTACTTATAAGCATCCCAAATAATTTCCGTTATTTTGAGACCCTAATATTTCATTATCACCACGAAAAGCAAGTCCTCTGGAAGCCAAAAATTTCACTACTGCAACAACTCTTTTAAGTACATTCTTCCAATAATTGACTTGTGTATTATATTGGGACAAAAACTCGCTGTCAATTCGCCCAGTAGGTTTGCTTCTTGCGACATATTTCATCATTGATTCCCTGTGTTGTAAACTGTTTTCATGCTCCATTAATAAATTACTTATATGTTTCCAGTCTTTATATCCATTTGGAGAACTCAAATTATGACCAGTACTAGTAGTAGTATTAAATAGACGGCATAAATAACAGTATACAGAGTTCTTTGACGGTGAAAATAGGAGCCATTTTCTTTCTAAAGGCTCACCATTCGTCAATATATGGGTGAACATATTTTTAGTGAAGTATCTAGTTTTTGTTTTACCGCTTGAATCTGGAAAAATTTTAGAAGTTTCGGAGAAGTCACACTCATTATTTTGAAAAAGTTCTGGCCCTTTTTGTAGTCCAAATATCGCGTATTTCTTCCGTTAAAATTTCATCACAGTACGTACACTTTCTATGCTCGTAAATAATAAGTCACAGAAGCTTGAATTGGAGGATTCAGCATCTAATGTACCTCTTACTGTCTCTACATCTGGAACTTGCATAAAATTATCATTTTTGTCAGACGTAAGTTCTTTATCCCGTTGAAATTCGAAAGTAACCGGATCTTGAGATGATGAAGGCGAAGAATCAGTCATCCTGTTTGTTTCTTCCACCGTAAAAAATGAAGTGAGTTTAGGAAGTTTTTCGGCTATTTCTTTTTGAGCTAGAACTTTTTTTCTTTTTTGTGAACCACTTAAATATGTTCTTTTCGACATAATAAATTAATTATAAAACAATATAGACAAGTTGTTTACAACTAAGACGTCAAACTGGTAAAACCTTATTTTAAATAAGTTCAATAATTCACATTAAACACTTACACGCCTTCACTGAGTTGACCTTACACTTATTGAGTGCGTTAAAATTTGACATTCATACGGGAAATCCCCTAAATATAAACAATGTCAACTACTACTATCTACTACTACACCAGTCAGGGTTGCCAGTTTTTTTTTTTTTTTTATCGCCAAATAAGTTGAAAAATCGCCCAAATACATTTTTTTAGTATTTGTTAATATTTAAGTTTCGGTTAAATTTTTATTTCTATTCCTTTTTGTTTTTGAAATTAACAAAAAAAAAAAAATTAACAAAAAAAATTGCTGAATACCATCAGAAAAATACGAAATATTTAACTTCTTTCTTTCATGTAATAGAATATATCGGCCTTTCGGGGGCCCCATGAGGAATTGTGAAAGATGATACAGATATCAAAAGCAGGATATTAATAAACCTTCTCATACTGGAAAGAGCTTACATGACATTCAATATTCTCACAGTTAGTTTATATAAACGTGGGTTTACACTAAAATATCAAGGAAATATTGCATATACCTCAAAATATTTGGCTTTGTCAAAGAGTGGTTTACATATTATAAAACCATTGGTGTGCCTCTTTGTTCATGGAAGCTTTAGCCAAAAACGCTTGAAGAGACTTTATATAAATGTGGAATGCAGATAGGCCAGATTTTCATAGCTTCTCACTTACAAACTAACCGTACGGAATCATTTGCTTCTGTTTATGTTTCTTCTGTTTACCATATTCTTAAAAAGAAAAAAATTAACGTACTTTACATGTTATTTTGGCTGTTCAAAGGTTTACCACAACAATCGGTATGATTGGAGTGAAGGGCGTGGCAACTTCAACAAAAACATTTGTTTTAAATTACTTACTCGACTTCAGTCAAACACATTACAACCAAATTCAACATAGCTTTTAATTAAGTACACCTTTACCCTTAATATGGGTGGAATTGCATGAGTGGGCGTGAAACATTAACGCTGACTTAGTAAAACATAAAGCAATAAAATGAAATCTATTAAATCTTTTTCAATTCTAATGGAAAGCGTAAAAAACATGGGCGTATCACTTCTTTCTCAACAAAAAAATCGACCCTTATTGAACAAACTCGAGTAAAATTTGTTTGGCGATTTTTTGAAAATTTTTCTTTTAGCACATATTTATATAATACCGTAAGTTGACTATCAGACTAGGCATTTTTCGTTGTGTTAGCATCATTGAAGTACAGGAGTGGCTAAATTTTCGCTAAAGTTATTTTAATGTGGAAGCAACTAATTCTAGTGCCGAAATGCTTAAAACATGAAGCTTTCTAGTAACTTTTGTAAGAAACGCCTTAAAATTTCAATGTTCTCTGTCACAAGATAAACTGCAAACAGCAGATATAGAACATAAACTTTACGTACTTCGGCCGGATGTTAAAGTGACAATTTTCAGACAAACCAAAAACAAATAACCTTGAATGAATATGATCACTGTCGAAACTATCAAATCTGTGGGTGAAATTACCTGTGTAACCATATATTGAATTCTATGATATGGCCCGAAAATTGGTTTCACTGGCCTCTGCACATGAGTAAAACTATGTTGCATTTCATACATACACAATTGTAGTGGTGTTTATTGT
This sequence comes from Cordilura impudica, assembly GCA_963682025.1. Lineage (NCBI taxonomy): Eukaryota > Metazoa > Arthropoda > Insecta > Diptera > Scathophagidae > Cordilura > Cordilura impudica. The sequence goes on from OY821520.1 coordinate 155,237,101, forward strand.
GTCAAAAAAAAAAAAATATAAATAAATAAATAAATAACAAATTTTATGTGGTCAGATTATTGGTTTCGCTGGCATCCCCGCTTTCTGCTCGGCTAGAGCTAGTAATCTGCACCCTTGTCAGTTACAAAAACTATCTTCCAAGCCAGCCTTTAAAAAAAAAGAAAAAAAAAAATACGTGCACCCGAAGCTCGCCCCAATTACGCTAAATCACAAACACACGTCTAATGTCCCCATAGTACACCCATTAATGCCTTCATGGAAGATGGAGGTTCCAAGGTATACACCTTGCACCTGAATTCCAATAGGATTTAGAGTCTACCAGCCTTACTTTGTGGAAGTTGTAGTTGTAAGTCTGGATCGCCACCCACGGGTCACACACTGACCCACGCAACAATTTTAAGTGACCCACGAGTTGTTTTGTTTTCTCAAACCAATTATAAGTTTTTTCAAACCATATTTTTAAATTCTAAGTTTTTTCAAACTGAGATATTGTTATACTCAATTAACAAATTGTGGTATTGTAGATGTACGAAGAAAACTGTGAAAATTTTGTAAGTAGGCTTTGTAAAAAGTAACACATAAAATTCAAGCAAGAAATTTATGTGTCTTTTTCTGTGGAAACAAATTAAAAAAATTATGTGGAAAAATATGGAATTTAAAAAAAACTATATTCCATATTTTTCCACATCATTTTTTTAATTTTTTTCCACATAATTTTTTTTCATTTTTTTCCACTCTTTAAATTATTGATTCATAAAGTTTTCTTGATTTATTAAGTTTTCAATTTTCGGTAAGAATAGAGAATATAAGCTAAAAGAATATAAATCACACTTAAAAGATTTCTAATTCCTAAAAACAACATTACAGCTGCTAGTTTTCATGTAGCACATTGTATCGCTCGACATGGAAAACCTCTTTCGGAAGTAGTGCTGCCCTATTTGCGGATGTTAACGAAAAAGATTTGATGATAAAGCGCATTAATGAGTTGCCTATAAGCCGAAATACAATTAAAGAACGAATATTAAGATTAGATGAAAATACTTGTTCTCAAATAAATTACGATTTAAAATGTGCCGAAATGTATTCAATTGCTTTAGATGAGAGCACGGACATAAGTGGTTACGCACAACTTACAGTTTTTGCTAGGTATAAATCAGGAAATATAATGATGGAAGAACTGGTCATGTTAATAACATTGACATGAAGAACTACTGGTCTTGATGTTTTTAAGGAATTCGCTGATACATTTATGAAAATGAATATTGATTTACAGAAAATTGTTTCTGTAACAACTGATGGTGCTCCTAGCAAGATTTGCAAAAATATTGGTTTTATTCAGCAACTTAAACAAAGTGCCCAACATTCTTTAATTGAATTTCACTGTCTCATTCATCCAGAAGTCTTATCTGCAAAACAAGGATTGAAAACATTTTCCAACGTAATGCCAGTTGTAACAAAATTAGTCAATTTTATAAATGCAAGAGCTCTAAATAAGCGAGAATTTGCCAAATTATTAGAGGAAATTGATTCTCAATTCTCTGGGCTTTTAATGTACAATAATGTTCGATGGCTCAGCCATGGTCAAGTTTTAAGTAGGTTTGTAGTTTTATTAGAAGAAATAAAACTATTTTTGCATGAAAAAAATAATGTTTTTGACGAATTATCAGATATAGAATAGCTAAACGACCTAATGTTTTGCTGTGATATCACTCAGCAATTTAATGAATTGAATAAAAAACTCCAAGGCCCTGGTCAAGTTGTATTAGTCATGTTTGAAAATATTAAAACGTTTATGACAAAACTTGATATATTTAGTAATGATTTGAAAATGAAAATATTGAAATATTTTCCATATCTGCAAAAACATGTCCAAGCAACTGAAAACTTTAAAAATAGTAATATTATACAGGATCATACAATTAAAAAATATTTAACTGTTATTGAGGAAATAAAACCAGCTTTTCTTGATAAATTTAATCAATTTAAGGATTTAGAAAAAACATTACAGTTTATATTGTATCCACACAAAATAGAATTTAATAATTTGGAATTTACCGTGTTCACTTGGTTAGGTATTGAAAATATGGAAATAGAATTAGCAGAATTCCAAAACAGTTTTATGTGGAAAAATAAATTTGAAAATTTAATTACAGATTTGCAAAAACAGGATTTAGAAAATATTTCTGACAATAAGAAAAAGGTATTCGAACAAAGAACTGATAATATAATATTAAAATAATGGGACTCTTTACCAGAAAAAAATGGCAAATGCTCTTTTAACAATGTTTGGTTCAACATATGTATGCGAAACTTTATTTTCATCAATGAATTTTATAAAATCCACACAAAGAAATAGACTTGGTAATGAAATGACTGCCGCATGTGTAAAAGTAATGAATTCCAAGTATGAACCAAATATGAAATATGAATGAATATACATCAATTATCTGAAAATAAACAACAAGTTTCACATTAAATGTGTGTATATGTATAATTTTTTTGATATTAAATTTTCGTTGTTTTTCATTATAAAATAATAATCATATATATAATATGTTCGAATAGTAAATTAAATCATATTTACATTTATTTTTGTTAAATCTTTAATTACTAAAATAATACTCGACCCGTCCGTTGATATTACAAAAAAATAAATTCAATTTTGACTCACTTGTCAAAAACGTTCGCCATCGCTGATCTAGACTTTTCTTTATTACTTAAAATACACTTATTTTTAACTTATTTACAAATTTAGTTTATTGTCTAATTGGAAAGACTTTTAAAAGTTCACTCAATTTACTTAATTTCTATTTCGTATCAGTATTGAGTATATTACAGCAGGCCATTGTCCGATGTCCTTTGGTTTACTGAATTTACACTATCAACAATTCAATTCCGTTGCTCTAAATACTTTATTTATTACGTTGAAATGTTGCTCTAAGTGCTTTGTTTATTACGATACAAATTGTATACATTGTCTCGATCAAGTAAAAGATATTTGAGATCTTCCATTTGTGTTTGTACATACACAAAATTTATGTGGATTAATAGTTGTACATGAATTTAGGTGTATACTACACAGTTCTACTTTACATAATTCATGCACACACTCCAACTTACGAGTACTTATACTCTCATTCGCCCCTACTTAAAATGTTAATTGCTGATTTTTATTAAATAAAAAGAAAACAATTTTTTTTCTATTTGTTTATTTTATAATAATAATACATGGTTCTAGGCTGTGCCTCTTAAACAAAATCATAAAAATATACGTATCTAAATTTGCATACAAATAAGTTAGATCCTGTTTATACGTAAGGATCATGGATCGATGGGGATTTACTTATCGGCACACATGGTCGTCCGAATGGTAAGTGTACCCGCCCATTCGACCTATTTTTTATACCCTATACCAACCACTATGTGTTTAGGGTATAATGAGTTTGTGCTGATGTTTCTAACTACCAAAAATTGTTGACCTATTATATCAATCGACTCAGAATCACTTTCGGAATCACTCTCTGGGTCGATTTAACGATGTCAGCCCATCCATCCATCTATCTGTCCGTCCGTCCGTGTGACCATGAAAACTTTGAAATTAAACTAAAGTTTTAAATTTGGTATTTAGGTTTCCACTGGACATAGGACGAACCCTATTGAAATTGATGAAAATCGGTGCATGTTCAGATCCGGTCCCCTATACAAATGACTTATGAGTTCGACTTAAATTACCATAAGATCCAAATTATCCTTTAGATCTCGGTCAAATTGGTTTTGTGCGTGTTTATTACATCCATTTATCGGTATTCTAAAAAAAACCCCATAGGACAATTCTTAGTCATATCCCCCATATAAAGCAGATTGCCGAACTTCACTTAAATCTATCAAAAAACAAAAATATTGCACTGATTTTTTCAAATTTATATTCAAACCAAAGTTTCTGCAAAAAATAATTGAGCTTACCAAATATGGGCAGTATCCATTTCTGATATGAACTTTTTCAAAAAAGTTAATAAAAATACCACTCAGATTTGGATTATGCCTATAAAAATACCCAAGTAGTTAGATCTAAGACTAATTCTCTAATTCGCTATCGCGTAGTCGGTCTATACCGAGTGTAATTATTTACGTTGTTTTTTTTTAATTACTTTGCTATTCTTTTCTTAATATTATACGTGACCTGGCCTGAGCTCAGCCCTAGCAAAAGATCGCGCATCTTCCTAAATATTAGCAATGGGGGAAAATGTTTCCCTAATTTACGGGTTCTAAAACCATTGTATTTAATTATTTATTTATTTTTTTCCAGCTTTTTGAAACTGCTTCCTTTCTTTTCGGAAAGCAGCAGTCCTGTCAGTCTGTTCGTTCGATGGTCGAGGTTCGTTCTCTCAAAACGTGGCTAATACCTAGCACACCTGGTTTGGTGGTGCTCAAATAGCTTCTCTAACGATGGGTTCGTTAGAAGTGGTAGCAGATCTTTGGGGAAGATTGTTTCTTTTCAGGAAATTCTTTAAAAGTTGATTCACCGTTGGTTTTGTCTGCGCTTTTTATTTAAGAGAAACTGAAATTTGTAACAAGTACATTTATTACCAATGTGACTAGTTGTGGAAAATCGCCAAAATCGTAAATCCCAAGCAAAAAAAAAAAAAATTGCCAAATGAACATTGATTTTCCTTGTTTAATTTGCATACTAATTTATTATTTTTTTTACATTGTGTTGAGAAAATATATGGTTGTCGTTTTCTTTTTTTTTCATCGGCGACCATAGTCTACATTACTCCATTCTTCTTTCTGTCATAGAACCCATCCCCGCACGCTTACAACACATTCGTAATTTCTTAATTAGCGGCAAAAATATTCACTAGAAATAAGTTTTATGGTAAAACAGTTCGCCGGGTCAGCTAGATATATGTACATTTTTTTGCTTTATTTCTTTCTTAAAAAATAAAAGCAAGGTTCTTGTTGGTTATTCCTTTATTGGGGTTCTTCGGAGACACTTGCCTTACCAACCTCCGGAATCAAAAAGAAAGACGGAAAAAATTTTGCTAACAAAAAAAAAAAAGACTTGCTGTTTCGCTTCTTTTCGTTTCTTACCTCGAATTTTATAGCAAACGTCGTCGCCTAAACCTGCATGCCTTCGTCTTGCTATGACGTAATCGTCTAAAGATATTCTTTATATTGGAAACAGCTGGATAGACAAGTGGGGTTGTTTTTAAAGCAAAGGAACAAGAGAGCAAGTTCTAAATGTATTTCAGATTGTTGAAAAAGTGCGAAAATTCAACGTACCAGCTTATTTCTGCTTCATGGACTATGGAAAAATATTCGATACTGAAACTTGCACCCCAACTTCTATTGTGGATTATAAACGAACTATTAAAACATAATAACGCCGCTGTAAAAGCCAACAATATAATATCAGACCCCATTTGTAACCAGTTCTGGTACAGACAGGGCTATATTTTATCTTCCACGGTATTTAATGAGCATCCTGAGATCATAATGAGTAGACTCCATACATAGAAATAGATATGTCCTTAAAATAAATAGAGCCACAACTAAAGCCATGATTATTGATGGGCTTAAAAACAGCCATCACAAAATTACAAATCTTGGTGGATATGATGTTGTCAATAGCTAAAATTATTTCGGAACAATAATAAGCTCCACAGATATATAAATACTTCTTTTCTTAGTCAGATCATCTACAAGGAATATACCAATAAATTGAAGCTGAGTGCCGTAATGTTTCCAATCGCCAATTACACTTCTGACATGGACTACAAAGAAGGCAGGCAGAAGGCGAATTGAAAGATTTTAACTGTGGGGTACAGATTGATGAATTATCTATATTTAATATTATACGGTATGCGTGTTCTATCACTATGCTCTATCAAATTTAAAGGAATAAATAAGAAGAAGAAATTGCAATAATACCAAAAGTAGTAGCCGAAAGTAACATTAAATTTATTCACGAAGAAATCAAAGATATTATATATCTGTGGTCACAAGCGATAACCGCCTAAGTCGACTTAAGAATGATATGAGTTATGTATGCTATCATATTCTACTAAAAACGCTTTATATTTACGTGGAATCCCCAATTCTCTAACACTGTTTTTTAAAAAGATATTAATACAAATATTCTGACCTAAGTCGTAAAAAAACCACATTAGATTTTTATAAAATTCTATTTTTCTCGAAAGCATGATTTTCGAGTTAGGCGGTTATTGCTTATGACCACAGATATTTGCTAAGGTATTATCTATGATGCCAAGAGGAACTACAGCTGATGATATTATTGCTTGAGTTAAAATATATTCATATTTGCGACCTGTAGTTTGTTACAAGGTTTACATGGACACACAGACGGACGGACGGACGGACATCGCAAAATCAACTCAGAAAGTGATTCTGAGTCGATCGGTATAATAAAAGAAGGGTCTAGGACAAATATTTTGGTAGTTATAAGCAGCAGCGCAAAGTCATAATACCCAAACCACATAGTGGTATAGGGTATAAAATCGCCTTTGATTTACATTGTAAATATACAGGTCCTAGCTTAATTGTATAACATATAACCTATTGAATGGCTAAAAAAACTATATTAGAATAATTTTTTGTCAGTACCTTTTCAAGTTTTTTACTTACGGATGATAACAGCTAATGGGACGGTTGGAAGATGTACACACTGATTGTTCATTGGCTTTTGAATTGGGATCACTTTAGTGTCTTTATTTTTTGGAAAATAACATAGTCTAAGGTAAGAGTTTATAAACATTTTCATAAATTTAACTCCTTTAAATGGAAGTAATTTAAGGGACCAATTAAAAGCGAGTTTTTTTTAAAATAAATTTTATTAATCTAGAGAATTCTGAAGTATTTTTTGTAAAATTGCAATGTCATGACTTGCAATGTCATGACAGAATCACAAAGTTAACAGAAATCGAATGATTTTCCTTAAATGTTTGCGCAAATAATTTACATTTTTCGTAGTTTGTGGTATGTAAAATGAATTCCATTTAAATTCTTCCTTAATATTTTTGTTAAGTTCTAGAAAGCTGAAGAGCTTTTATCTAAAGTAGATGGTAATTTAAGCCGTTAATTGTTCTTGAACTTAGCTATTCTTCAGGAATTCTTAGACTTAGATTTTCATTTCATATAAGTCGTATTAATTCCTGTCCCGTTGCCAGTTACGTCGATAATAATTTTTTTGTTTTTCTGAGACTTTTGCCCGCCTTTTGCATCTTTGCATATTGACGTTCGTTCCGTGTTTTTTTTTTTTTTTTTTTATGGACATACATGTGTTTTGGTTATTTTTGGTTCCTTGTTTCCTTGATTTATATATATATATATATCTTTTTAAAATAACCTTCCAGAATGAAATCCACAGTACTTCTTTCAATTTCAAGTATTCGGCAATAAAATGTACTGGTCGGTTTGGATTTCCCTTCAAAATTGTCAACAATTTATTTTCTTCGTTCGGGTTGGCTTATTGAAACAGTTAAACTGTATACTAGAGTGATCCTTAAAAATGAAAATGCGATTTTGAGGACAGGCGGGGTCTCTTAGCTACCTTTTAATATATAACTAATAAATGTGAAGTTTGGGGACAATCAGATAAAGAAAAGTCGCGCCGGAAATCGATTGAAAATTTCAAGTGTGTTTAAATGGTGAAAATATGACTTTTTTGAGAATTTACGGAAATTCCATTCTGCCATTTAATTTTAAAGACAAGTTGTTGTAAAAATCAAGATCAGTATTAAATTATCTTTTCAACAAGCTGTAAAAATTCAAAATCGAATAAAAATCGCCAAGAAATAGCAAATGCCCTAAACCACTTTTGTGCCAAAAAAAAAACCTGAAATTTGATGGCATTTTTTTCAACTTGGAGAAATTGATTAAAGCCATATTTTTTTTTGGTCTCTATACTTATAGGTACTCAGATATGAAGTATTGTTTTATTACCAAGTTGCTAACCTATTGCGCATTGAGGCCGATAGTGGGACAGATATTTTTTTGATAAAATTTTGAAAACTCCTTTTTCAAGTTTTAAAAAATGTTCTTTAACAAAATTCCAAAAAATGGATCTGGCACTTTAAAGTTTTGTTAAAAGATATGTACTGTGAAAATTTTCTGCCGGAATTTTTTTGCGAAGAAAATTTTTTTTGCGGATTTCGAGAAAAATGAGTTTTTTGTGAAATATATTTTTGTGAAAAATTTATCAGTTTTCTACTTTTAAATGTTGTATTTTATCTTCATAGCCTAGAGTTTCTGAAAAAAATAATATGACCCCATTAACCCTTTTGGACTTGGGGTCGCATATGACCCCAAGCTAATGACAGACAATTTATTGAAAAAAATCAAATATTTTGTAAGTGCTGTTCAATTTTTAGATGTGACGCATAAAATATAATAACTGAATGTGCAAGTCTTTCATGCTATAAATTTGGAATAAGTCCGAGATCGCTAACCCATTATTTACCAAGGCAAGCTTTGGATTTTAAGATATTTTTAAATAAAAATTACCGAAAGCGAGTTTTTCTATTAAACTCGATGAAACCACTATTTAGAATTTAAGAAAAATAATTCAGTTAATTTTTATTTATTTAACCTTTCAGTGCTCCTGGGATCAAAATAATCCATTGTTATATATCTTTGGTGCAATTATCTGCTTATTGCTCGCGAATATAAATTAAAACAACTTTTAGCCAATTTTGTTATAAAATTATTTTATGTATAAAAACTATCTACATATATTTTTCTAAATAAAATAAGGAGACCCACAAGTGACCCAAAACTAATAAAAGACATTTTATTCAAAAGAATATGAAATAAAAAATTATTTCTATTTATTTTGGTGTATTTAAAGATGATTTAGTGTGCAATTCAAATTGTTTTCTGTAATCACTTACGACTTGCAATAAGTATTGCCTTTCTTGCTCGTTCTTTATTAATATATTTATTTTTTTGTTTATTTAATTCCATTTCCTGTACAACAAGAAAGAGTTTTATATTTAAAGTACAGGAACGTATTGCGTTACAAGGAAAACATTTTACAATATAATTAATTATTAACATAACATTTTTAGTATAATATAACAATATTGATAAAAAATAGACTATTTAAAAAAGTCAAATAAAAAGGTTTTGAAACTTTTAGCATTGCTGTTTTGTTGTTGACTTAGTGGCAGATTGTTCCAAAGACGAGCGGCATGTACATAAAACTGCCATTCAGATACTAGGCATTGATGCTTTGGAATTACAATATTTCGGTTTCTTGGCGATTGGAAAAAACGGATTTTGTCAAATATATATTTGGGTGTTTGTCTGTTTATTATTTTCTGCAAAAATGTAAGAGTGCGAATTTTCAACAGATTATCAAGAGAGACCCCGTAAGGATTACTGGAAACAGAGGAAACATGATCAAATCTTCTCAATCCATACATATCTATACTAATATTATAAAGAGGTAATGTGTGTTTGTTTGTTTGTTTGTTTGTAGGAGGTAATCTCCGTAACTACCCATCTAATCTTCCTGAAGTTTTCATAGAGTCTTACTGCGGATATGGGAAGTGCTATAGGCTATAATTTTTTAAATATTTTTGGAGGGCGTGGCAACTCACATACAAAGTAAATTTTAATTATCATATACATATATTGAGTACTATGATAGGGAGAGCTTTGCAAATTAGTGTGAGGTCACCTATTGTTAATGTTAGTAGCTACGCCGAAAATGGGCGAGATCGGATAAGTGGGCGTGGTATCTCCCATACAAGTGATAGTTCAATATCATATATCTCGAGTAATGTGATAGAGATAGCTTTTAAAATTTTTCTGAAGTCACCTATTATTAATGTGAGTAGTCGAATGCAAAATGGGCGGTATCGGACCAATAGGCGTGGCACCTGCCATACAAAGTAAATATAAAATGCCATATATCTGAAATACTGTAATAGTGAGAGTCGAGTACAGTGATAGAGAGAGCTTTCCAAATTTGTCTGCTATTTCCTATTGACAATCTGAGTAGTCGGACATAGGATGGGCACTATCGGACCAATAGGCGTGGCACCTGCCATACAAAGTAAATATAAAGTGCCATATGTCGGGAATACTGCAACAGTGAGAGTCTTGGGACTTTGTGTAAGCTTATAAGTTATTCATGTCATTAGTTAGACAACAAATGGGCGTGTTCGGAGTAGTGGGCGTGGCACCGCACAAAGTAAATATATGATATCATATAACTGGTGTACTAAAAAAGGGAAGCTTTGACACTTTGCACGAGCCCATCAGATATTAATGTGAGTAGTCCAAAAAAAATTGGGCGGGATGGGATTATTGGGCGTAGTACCTCCTATACAAGTAATAGTTCAATATTATATATCTTGAGTAATGTGATAGAGAGAGCTTTTGAAATTTTTCTGAAGTCACCTATTATTAATGTGAGTAGTCGGATGCAAAATGGGCGGTATTGGAACAATACGCATGGCACCTGCCATACAAAGTAAATATAAAATGCCATATATCTGAAATACTGTAATAGTGAGAGTCTTGGGACTTTGTGTGACCCCGTAAGTAATTCATTTGATTAGTTAGACAAAAAATAGGCGTGATCGGAGCAGTGGCCGTGGCACCGCCCATACAAAGTAAATATATGATATCATATAACTGGTGTTCTAAAAAAGGAAGCTTTGACACTTTGCACGATCCTATCAGATCTTAGTATGAGTAGTCGAACAAAAAATTGTCGGGTTCACACCAATGGGCATGGCACTCCCCATGCAAAGTAACTATTTAATGTCATATATCTGGAGTACTGTAAAACGAGAGCTTTGTGGCTTTCCGAGAGCCCATAAGTTCTTTGTGTGATTAGTCGAACAAAAAAATGGGCGTGATCGGAGCAGTGGGAGTAGCACCGTAGCACATCCGATGTAAAAAATATGAAACACTACGAAAGCGTCAGTCTTTTGACAAGTTCATTAGCTATTAATGTGATTTGTCATGGAAAATATATCGCCATAATCAAAAATCGCGAAAAATTAAAATCGCCCAAAAAACAACAATCTTCAAAATCAAAAATGGGCAAAATCAAAAATCGCTAAAAAGAAAAATTGCCAAATGATATTCTAAGTTCCAGGCTAATAGTTAATAAGAGTTCTTCTCATGGGCACCTACATGTACCTTGCTCCAGGGTAGGAACACCGAAAAATCTGATAATGGTTGTACCGAATGAAAAAACTAAAACCATTATAAAATCTATACCAATAACCTATACTAACATAATAAAGAGGAAATATTTGTTTGTTTGTTTGTAGGAGGTAATCTTCGTAACTACTAATCTGATCTTCCTGAAATTTTCACATAGTCTTACTGCGGATATGGGAGTGCTACAGGCTTTAATTTTTATTTTAATATTTTTAGTGGCGTGGCACCTCCCATACAAAGTAAATTTTTAATATTATATATATTAAGTACTATGATAGAGAAAGCTTTGCAAATTCGGCTCAGGTCATCTATTATTAGTAATCGGACAAAAAATGAGCGGGATTAGACAAATGCGCGTGGTACCCCCACACAAACTTAATATGAAATGTGATAAATCTGAATTACTGTATCAATGAGAGCCTTGGGACTTTGCGTGAGCCCTTTCAGAACGATTCCGAAGGTGGGGGGAGGGGGAGGGTGTAGCGAAGCACACCGGGTTACATCTAGTATTATATAAATCCGTTTTTAAAAAACTTTAAACCGATTTTCTCGCAAATAAATGTTCGAAGTCCGTGAACATCATAACTCAAAATCTTTTTGACCGATTCTTTTGAAATTTTAGACACTATATCTACACATAATTCATTAGGTAACCACGAAGGTTTTTCTTAATTCCATTTTTTAACAACAAATTCCCGAAATTGTATAACAAAAATCGTTTTTCACTTCAAAATGCTGCAAAACAAAAAAAAAAAAAAAAATGAAAAACTCTTCGTCACTACTTCAGGAAACATGTCACCTTTTAAACGCATTTCGATTTTATTATTTCACATGGTCCGGTAACGAGTTATGATATTCACTGCAAAATAACAACGCCTCCGGATATTGGCTGTCACGGACTTATTTATTAAAATTTTTAGTTGAAAATTTTTTCAAAGATTCTTCAAATGTTATGCAATAACGTGTATTCATGTCTTCAAAAAATAATTATGCAAAATACGACTTTTATTAACTTTTAAAACCTTACCCCCCCTCCCCCCCCCCCTTAAGAAACTTTTAGGAACCTTGCTCTAAAACTTTTCTTTTCCATGCTATTCTATTTTTTCTACAATAAAATGGAGTTCGGTTATAACGAACTCGGCGGGACCGGCCAAATTAATTCGTTATAGACTAAGTTAGTTATAACCGTAGTATTTTTTTGTTTTGTCCGAAAGGTTTAAAAAACATAAATTAAATTATTAAAAAGATACATATTAATAGTTTGTCTTAATTTGACTTAAATTACCGAGTTTCTATCAAAATAAAATATTTTTTAAAATCATATAATATTACAAACTCCTTATGTATAGAAGCAGAAAGTATAAAGCAAAGGTTGGCTACTAGCAAACTTTTGCGAAAATATACATAAAAGGACCTTTTACAAAACTTGATTTGAAAATCGAAGTTTTTGGTTTGTACTTTTTGAAACTGTTTTTCGATTTTTTTTTTTTTATAGAAATTTTAAAAACATTAAAATTAATTTTTTTTTAAATATATAAAATATAGGAAAATTCTGAAATGGAAAAAAAATTTTTGTTTGTTAAAGTCAAATAAACGGGCGCCGAGGCGCCACACAATCCACTAGTATCTTATAACATTATTAAACAAGACATTTAGTTTCCTATTACTAACTGCATCACAGCTTCCAAATAGCTCACACCCATACATCAGGTAAGGAATCAGATACGTCTTGGCAAGTAAGGCCCTTATTCTTAAAGGGGTGAAATACTGTGTGGACCAGACAGCTCGTACTTTTGAATAAGTTTGACCAACCAGTGAATTTATATGATCAGTCCATGTCAAGTTGCTGTTAAAAGTTATCCCTAGATTTTTCGCCGTATTAACAATTTCAATTTTCTGGCCATTTAAAGCAATGTCTTCAGAAATGGTGGGATTTAAACTTTTTTTTCGTATAACAATGCATTTAGATTTCTGCGGATTCAAACAGAGTCCGTTAGCATTAGCCCAAAGGTAGATTATATTTAAGTCGTCATTTAGAAAGGTTATGCCTGAAGCAATATTCTGAACTGGGCTTCTTAAATTGAGTTGCACGTCATCTGCGTATAAATGTATCTTACAATTGGAGAGTTGTTTTGGCAAATCATTTGCGAACAAGAAAATAAAATTGGACCTAAAATAGAGCATTGAGGCACTCCCCTAGTAAGGGATAATCTATCTGACCATACACCGTTTACAAATACTGATTGTGTGTGGTTCGAAACATATGATGATATAAGTTTGATTGCTGTATCCGTGAATCTAAAAAAGTGCTTCAGTTTTCCAAGGAGTATATCATGGTCTACCGTATCGAAGGACTTATAATGGTCTAGAAGCACTAAAAAGTTTATATTTCCATTTTCCAATCCTTGCCGTATGTTCTCACTAACTTCCACAAGAGCCGTAATGCAATTATGCAAAGCAAATTATGTGTATTGACATATGAAATCATTTGTTTATACAACAGTTTTTCCAAGACTTTCAATAGAAAACGCAATATGGCTATAGGGCTGAATTCTCCATTTGACTTAGGTAAGGGCAAAATTTTTGCATGTTTCGAGTTTAGCGGGTACATAATAGACATTATAATAGTATTAAACAGATGAGTAACATACGCCAAAATCAGGGGTAGAAGTAATCTTAAAATTTTGGGTGTAAGTTATCACTGCCCATTGCATTTGATTTTATTAAAGAGCACATTGAAATAACGTCATTTTGAGTTACGCAAGAAAATTGAAAATGTTCGCTGATTAACCTGTTATCTGTATTTAAGGTGTCTAAGGAAAAATTATAAAAATTATTATTATACTCTTCAATCAATTTAACGCCTTGTTCTGCTGTATCATTTACCAGTTTTATTTTTGAAACAATATCACTAATAGATAAAATGATTTCATAGCAAAATTGGTTAAAAGTTGTTTTAATTAATTTTTGCGAGCAATAAGCAGATAATTGCACCAAAGATATATCACAATGGATTATTTTGGTCTCAGGAGCACTGAAGGGTTAAATACATAACAATTAAGTGAACTATTTTTCTTAAATTCTAAATAGTGGTTTCATCGAGTGGAATAGAAAAACTCGTTTTCGGTAAAATTTATTTAGATATATCTTAAAATCCAAAGCTGGTCTTGGCAAATAATGGGTTAACGTACTCGGATTTATACTTTAAGGAAAGGAAGTTATACACATTTGATGTTTATATTTTAAGCGTCGCATCTAAAAATTCAACAGCACTTACAAAATATTTGAATTTTTTTAATAAATTGTGTTTTATTAGATTGGGGTCATATGTGACCCCAATTCCAAAAGAGCTAATGGTGTCATAATATTTTTTTCCAAAACCCTAGACTATTAAGATAAAATATAATATTTAAAAAAAGAAAAGTGATGAATTTTTGATACAACGTATTAAGAAATCCATAAAAATAAAATCCTTGTCAAAAAATTTTGGTATAGGGATTTACTTAAAAATTCACACATACACATGTATGTAACAAAACTTTAAGGTGCCAGATCCATTTTTGTATATTTTGTTAAAGAAAATTTTTTTAAAACTTGAAAAAGGAGTTTTCAAAATTTTATCAAAAAAATTTCCCATTATCGGTCCCATTGCGGCATACGTTAACAACGTGGTAGTAAAACAATACTTCACATCTGATTACTTATAAGTATAGAGAGAAAAAAATATGGCTTTAATCAATTTCCCAAAGTTGAAAAAAATGCTATCAAATTTCATGACTTAGTTTTTTTTTGCCAATAGTGGTCAGGGCATTTGCAATTTCTTGGCGAGTTTTTATTCGATTTTAAATTTTTATAGCTTGATGAAAGACAATTTAATACTGATCTCGATTTTACTGCAGCTTGTCGGAAAAATTAAACACGTTAGAACCAAATTTTCGTAAAATCTCAAAAAATCTCATATTTTCCCCATATAAACACACTTGAAATTTTCAATCGATTTCCGGCGCGACTTTTCTTTATCCGATTGTCCCCAAACTTCACATATATAAGTTTTGTATTGTATAAGGTAACAAACTGGAACCCGCCTATCCCCAAAATCTCAATTTGAAAAATGTCCATATAACGTAGGACCACCTCTACTGTATACTGAACACATTTTTAGAGGTCAATATATATTTCTCTTTAGAATTTTAATTTTAGTTTCTAATTTGCCCGTAGCCCACTTTTAAATTTACATTTTTGAATCAAAAACATTCCGTACATATATATCTTCAGAGTGTTATTTCCATAGCACTATTATGTCCACTCTTTACGCATATATATAAGTGTTGCTGAATAATTTCTATATAAGCAGCATTTGTAAATTTCCGAAGAATATGCTAATTTCTACAATACTAAAATTATTTTGCTTGTGATTGCCTCCATACAGGCTTTATTAACAGTTCCTTCTTTTCTCGTACTCAAGTATTTGCTGTAATAAATTTATTTTTCTAGTTAAAATTATAAATAAAATTTACATGAATATGGGTGGTTAAGTCAAGAGAGCTGCATTTTTCAATGTTAAATTTTGAGTGTTTTAAAGCAAAAAATAATAAAAAAAAAATATTTTAAAGTCTTAATGTTTATTTTCTTTATAATTTTAATAAATTTTAATTAAATGTAAATAACAAATTTAATAAGCATGCTTTCTGACAGCAAATTTATTTTTATTTCATAATTTGCACTTCATATTAAAATATAATAACTACATAAATTATGGAAAATGTTCACTTAACGACCACTTAAATATAGCTTATGATAAAAAAATTACAAATCAAAATGTATGAAATTTAATTCAATTCGATAAATATGTAAATTAAGAACACAAATATGCGCATATGAATAAAATCAATGGAAATAATTATAAAAGTATTATTGAAATATTTGCACGTTCCCAGCAAAATAATTTATTATTAATATTATGCACAATTGATAGCCTGTTGCTTTTGCTTATTATCTAATGTTTTTCAGTGATGTTGTTTTTATTATTTTAAAAATTTTTAAAAAAAGGCAAATCTGAAAATGGTAAATTCAAATAAATTTTCAATATATATTATTTATTAAAAAATGTAGGGTGTGTTAAAGTTCATTGGGTAAAGAACTCAAAGAATTTAATTCGGTTTGCTCTTCAAAGTAATAACATCAAATTTGCGTATACAGTATTGGTCTATTGCTTACTCAATTGCCCATCCGTGCTTAAGACCATTATTATAGATAGAAAAATTTTATACGAAAAGGCTTAGGTACGTCGAAATAAAAATCATTTTCAAAATTGGAGGGTGCTGCAGAATACACTAGTTGAGAAATTCTGAAAATTGGCTTACGCCATTGGGATGTCGCACATTGGGTTCAAATGGTCCCAAAGTGGCGAATAATTTAAATTTTATAATTAAGTTTTTGTTAGAAACTTTTTTATAGGATGAAACTATATAAAATTCTACATCACTATGTGAAATTTCAGACATCTATATACACGTTGTGAGCTGTCAAAGTCAGAATATTAATGCTGTTTTTGCAAAAAGTAGAGAAATATAGAGTTTAAAAATTGATTCACGTGCTTATTTTTCAATTTCATCTTTAAAAAGGTAAAACTTTTATAACCTGCGGGTATTTTAAGATATAGAAAATTTAATTTGTTTATAAAAATTATTTTTAACTATGTTTAGAATTTTTTTTCAAAAAGGACCAAAATGGGGACATTTTCCATATATTATGGACCGCACTTATTAAGTTGGTTATAGTTGGGTTCCGACTTGTAGATTTTAAAAAAGCATAGGATTTCAGCTTTAATTAAAAAAACCCTGATACAATGCACAGCCCTTTTTATACCCTATACCACTATATTTGACCTAGACCCATCTTTTATTATACCGATCGAATCAGAATCACTTTCTGATTCGATTTAACGATGTCCGTCCGTCCGTCCTTCCGTCCGTCCGTCTGTGTGTCCATGTAAAGCTTGTAATCAAACTGCAGGTCGCAAATATGAATATATTTTGATGAAATTTGGTATATAAGCTTTTTTTGGTTTTGTATGTGTTTATTACATCCATTAATCAGTAGTCCAAAAATGATCCCTATGGGACAACTCTTAGTCATAGGCCCCATATAGCGCTGCTTCCCGATCTTCACTTAAATCTATCAAAAAACAAAAATATTGTACGGATTCTTTTCAAATTTTGTTTGTATATATTTTTGCAAAATCCAAGAGACTTTACGAAACATGGTCAGGATCGGTCCATTTTTGGGCCTAGTCCCCATATATATAGCATCCGATATGAACTTTTTCATATCTGCAGCAAAAAAATTAACAAAAATCCCACTCAAATTTGGTTTATGCTTATTTTCTATGTTCAGTTAGTTGGGTCTATAAGATAGGGTCTCTAAACGCATGTTATAGGGTATCGTATAGTACGTCTAGACCGACTATAATATTCCTACTTGTTTTATTTTCGTTTTTGTGTAAAAAGTCTGATCGTCAAGTCCAGTAAGTGTGTTGTTTGTTTTAAATATTGTCTTTTTCTATACTTTTGTTATTTTTGTTATTGTTTATGTTGATGCATTTTTGATTTTTTTTTAGAGATGAGTGTGTAAGTGATTTTGATCACTTTAGCTCACGTACACAAAATTTTATCACGCACAATTTACAGTATGTAAATGAAGACAAACAAATCGTTGCTGAGACAAAAGTACGTATCCAAAAAGTGTTTCAAGAAAGAACTGGTTTGATTGTTGATCAGCTTAAACCCGGCTTTTGTAATTCTAATGACGGGACGTTTCTTTCAGAACGCTGAAATTTCTGCTGAAATTACAAAAGTGGACTTAACTCTGATAAAAAAAAAATGCATACAATACTAATTGTTGTTTCTTGTGGTCCTGAGATTCATTTAGAAAATTTTCGTAGATTTGCTCACAAAACACAGCAAGATACTTCGTTGAAAAATATCCGTGGTTTTTTATGCCGCCCACTTTGCACGAATTTTTTAATTACGGCCCCGGAGATTATACAGCACACACTTTTAACAAATGGAGAATTATCGAAAGAAGCTCAAGAAGCCATAAATGAAGATTTTAAAATTTATAGAGAGCACTTTGCACATAAATGCAGCCGAGGAAAGTCCAATGCTGATATTTTCAATAGGTTTCTTCTAAGTTCTGACAAATTCATATCTAGCATGAGCAAGAAATATGAGCAGAAAAAAAAAATAATTTACCAACTTGTGAATTAGAGTTATTAATTATAATAAAGATGTAGATAATGAAGATGGTGATGAAGAAGGTGATGATAATAGCAATGAAGATAGTGATAACGATGATGAAGATTGTGATAATTATGATGAAAATAATGATGATAATGAAGATTATAATAATTCCGATTGTTATGATGAATTTGATTATACAGAGTAAGAGAATTATTTTAATACTCTTTAAACCGTAAAATATAAGCAAAGATTTCAACAAAAAGTTAAAAAATTTTTTTTTAATAACCTATTTTCTCGTGTCTTTTTTGAGGTAATTTTTTATATTTATGATATTTAGTGAAAAACAAAATTTTAATTTTAAATTACAGTCGTCGACTTACAACCGTCGTGTACACAAGTGTCTGTTCGATAATCTCTATTACTCTTTTACTTACACAGTTTACAATTTTTTTTTTGTACTCATATACACACATCCTTAATTTCCCACATAATTTACAAACCACAAAAGTTCCAGAAAATAATTAAAATTGATAAAGATGGATGTGGACGACCCATTCCCTACGGGGAATAGGTTTAGTCTCCTAGATGAGACAGGAAAAAAACCTACTAAAAAAAGAAAATCGAACTCCAATATTGAAATATTTCCAACACTTTATCAACAAAATATGGGGAATGACCCCAAATATGTGATCATAAAATCAACCGATGAAAAGAAACCAGTAACTGGCTTCAGTGTATTTGCCATTGAAAAAGCTATTCAAGGTATAAGCAAAGAATACTCTAGCATAAGTTTATTACGAGATGGCGGCATTTTAGTCTTAGCTAAAACACAAAAAATTGCTGACAAAGTCGTACGTACAAAAAATTTTGGAGGACTCTGCAATGTAGAAATCTCATTACACAAATCGCTAAATACCTGTGAAGGTACAATTTATGATCGAAATCTAATTAAAACAAATGAAAAAGAAATTTTAGAATATCTGAAAGATCAAGGTGTAACTGAAATCTACAAATTCACCAGACAAGAAGGAAACGAAAAAGTTCCTACGGGTAAAATACTACTCTCATTCAATTTGTACAAAATTCCATCTGAAATTACGATTGCTTGGTACTGTGTACGAGTCCGAGAATACTTCCCCAATCCAATGCGATGCAAAAATTGCCAACTTTTGGGTCATACTCTCAATAGATGTAAAAACAATAAAACATGTGACAACTGTAATTTCCATCCACACCCTCCACTAGTATGTACTCGTGTTATGTGTGCTAACTGCCTTGGCGATCACCCCGCTTCATCTTACAATTGTCCAAAATATACACAACTAAAAGAGACTCTCAAAATAAAAACACATAATAAATGTAGTATCGGAGAAGCAAAAAGAATTTACAATCAACGATACCCAAATCAACAAAATATATCATATACAAATATGGGAAAAAATAAAAACAATTCTACAGAACAAATACACAATAAACAAACAACAAAAAATTACGAAGCAACAGAATCAAACAACAACTTAACAGAATCAAATAAAACTCAAAATCTCGTAAACCAAATAAACTCTTCACCCACATCTCAACTCTCTCAACAACAAACAATTATTTTAACAACAGAACCCGAAAAATCTAACTCAAACTACTCTTCAATTCAAAGCTCTATATCTAAAGCTTCAACATCAAAAACAACAAACCCTAAACCAGAACTACAAACTAAAGAAAAAAACACTCAACATCAAATCAAACATCTCCGTTCAGTACTCCTTCATTACTCTCTTATTCAAAGCATCCAAACGAAAATAGTAAAACATTACAACAACTTCTCAAGAAATAAGAAAAATGACAACAAATAATCATCACTTAATATATTTGTCAAATTCCTGAAGAAACCATTGGTAATATATTAATGAATATTAATATTATACAGTGGAATATCAATGAATTTATAAATAACTACACAAATTTAGAACTAATAATTAAAAAATATAACCCACATATCATATGCCTTCAGGAAACACACATTAAAAATTCAGATAATCCTCATGTTCCAAAACAATACACTGGATATTTCCAAAATTTTTATAACACTTCACGCAAAGGCTGTGGACTTTTAGTTCATAAAACCTTACCACATACTTTTATTCCACACAACTCAAACACCATTTCATCTGTCACAGCCACTATATGTTTGAAGAAAAATATAAGAATTTCATCAATATACATCCCACCAGAAACAAATATATGCGAAAGAGATATTGAAAATCTAATTCCAACAAATGAAGAGGTAATTATCGCAGGTGATTTCAATGCATGGAATCCCATTTGGGGATCTAGCACATACAATGCGAGAGGTAAAATACTGGAAAATGTTTTAATAAACAACAACACTACTCTATTAACTGACAAATCACCTACCCATTTTTCAACGCACAATTCATTAACCAATATTGATCTTACGTTTTGTTCGTCAAATCTTTTACCTCTTCTAACCTGGAACGTCATAAATAATCTTTTCAACAGTGATCATTTTCCGATAGTTACGACTTTAAAAAATACCAGAACTGATACTTCATATCAGACAGTACCAAATACTCATTTTAAATACAACCTTGCGAATTGGCCAAAGTTTCGAAAACATATAGAAAATTCAACAACTACAACAGATACATTTAACAACGCAAACAAAGAGGCAGCAAATATTCAAAAAACAATACGCTCAGCCTGCAATATTTCTATACCTCGAACATCTCCATATGGTACAAAGTACTCAAAACATGTGCCGTGGTGGAATGAGGAGCTCAAACAACTACAAAAGGAGAAAAAAGAAGCTTTGAAGATCTTTAGAAATATAATGACAATAAACAATCTCATAGATTATAAAAAGAAGAACGCAAAATTTAATAAACAAAAAAAGCTTGCTAAAAGACAATGTTTTGAAATACTCACAAAAAACCTTAACCCAAAAACTCCAATAAAAAATATATGGACAGGTATTCATAAGTTAACTGGGGACTATGAACCAAAAGTAATCAAAACCTTAGAATACAATAACCAAAGATATGACGAGCCCCATTTAATAGCACAATATTTTGGGGAATATTTTTGAAAAATTTCGAAAATTGATCAATTTTCAAATGAATACAAAGCGCAACTCAGTGATTCCATAAACCTAAGAATAACATATGAGCCAAGTAAATATGCAAGATATTTGGAAAATCCAATTCATTTAAACGAATTTTATAGCTGTTTAAACTCAACAACAGGCTCTTCCCCAGGTTTTGACAAAATAACGTACGATATGTTAAAGAACGTTCCAAACATATTAAAACAAAAAATCTTAAATCTATATAACAATATATTTGACACCGGTATAATTCCTCAATCATACAAAACTGCAATAGTAATACCAATAAAAAAACCAAATACAAATACTCTTGAAATCTCAAACTATCGCCCTATATCTTTACTACCTTGTCTAGGAAAACTACTTGAAAAAATTATATCAAGACGACTCCAATGGTTTTTACAAACACCAAATAAAATATCGCCCAACCAAGTTGGTTTTCGACCTGGATGTGGAACAACGGATGCGTTAATGTACTTAGACCACATGACTTGCAAAAATCTATCCACAAAAAATCATCTCTCAATCCTGTCAATAGACTTTTGATAGAATTGGAATACATCTTGTTCTAAAAAAAACTTTATGAATGGAAAATTGGACCAAAAATTTTTAATTATATAAAATCATTCTTAAGCCATCGGAAACTAAAAGTAAAGGTCAACAATATTATCTCTAACACTCAACCAATCTTTAGCGGTATTCCCCAAGGATCACCTCTTTCAACAACACTTTTTTTAATCGCTTTTGAAAACCTCAACCAAATACTAAACAATCAAAAAATCCCATACTGTATATATGCTGATGACCTCTATATATTAAGCAACGCAAAAACAACTATTGCTATCGAGGAGAAATTTGAAAATATATTGGAATTAATTGACACTTGGTCTAAAACCTCTGTAAAAAACATAACTGCAATGAAGCAAAAATTTTTCTTAATTCAACTCGTATTGAAAACTTAAAACAGCTTAAAATTTTGGGCATCATTTTCGATAATAGACACACATTTAAACATCACTGTGAATATTTAAGGTCAAATCTACAAAGAGACTTAACATAATAAAATACCTTGCTTCACAAAAAAGTCAGGTCCATAGTAATGTACTCATGAATGCTACAAAGCTCATAGTGGGATCCAAAATTGAATATGGTCTAACGATTTTTGGAAAATGTGCACCTTCAAATTTAAACAAAATTAAAACGATTTTCAACGCAGCAGTCAGATGCAGCTTGAGAGCTTATAGGACAACAACTACAAAAAACCTACTTATCGAAGGGGGTGTATTAAATATTGAAGAAAGACAGCAAATTCTAAAATGTAACCTAATTCCAAAACTCATGAATAACAACAACTTACTTCAACATGAAATTAACCTTTTAAAGAAACGTAAAACTGCGTTAAAAATAAAATCAACTTTATCAGATGTCTGGGAAATGAGCAAACCATACACTTTAACAAATTATAAGTCAACGAATTATTTACCAACATGGATACTGGAAAACAATATTTTCTTAGATTATCTTACAAATTTTAAAAAAGAAAACACTTCAGATTTTGTCTATCAACAATGCTTCAAGGAAATAACAAATCAATGGCTAACAACTAATTGGAAAATAATCTACACTGATGGCTCAAAAACAACAAATGGAACAGCATTTGCAGTCGTAGAAGAAAATGGAAATTTAATAACCCATGGTCTTTTAACAGAACCTGCCACAATTTTTGATGCTGAAGCCTACGCTTTATACGAAAGCCTGCAAATAATTAAAGGAAATAGAGGCAAATATATAATAGCAGCTGACAGCCAAGGCTTATTCCAAGCCCTAAAAAACATTTACTGCAAAAACGAAACTTTCAAAAACATACAACAAATTATAATTAAAATAGCAGACAGAGTTAAAATTTTATGGATCCCTGAACATGCCGGTATATGCGGAAATGAATTTGCAGACGATGCTGCAAAGAAGGCCATATTAGCACCACTACTATATCATACACCACAAACTACAGACAATTTTAAGAAAAAAGCAAAAAATTATATCATTATGAAAAATAAAATTGCATGGGATCAATATACACACTTATACAAGGAAATTAACCCTAATGGCTTACCCTTACTATTTCCAACAACCACCACTGTTTTTATGAACAAATTGTATACCAGAGTACGCCTTGGACATACACGCCTTACCCACAGCTACATGATCGAGAAGACACCCCAACCGATCTGTCATTTCTGTGGCCAGCAACCATTAACGGTTAAACATATTCTTAACGAATGTTCGCATCTATCAAATGTACGTGAATTAATATTTGGAGAACTGAACACTACAGAAATTTTACAAATTCCATCAAAATTAAACATTGAGCTAATAACTAAATTTCTTGAATACACAAATTTAGCAAATAAAATATAAAAACATAATATATAGAAATGTAAATAGTATTATAAAATTTTAATCTAAAACCGATAGCCTCAGCTGCTAGTGTTTTATTTTCTTAGTTATAATTTTAATTATAATTAAAATGTTGTAAATAAATAAATAAATACATAAATAAATTTTAAATTAATTTTATGCTAACATTAATATACAATATTCTATTATCTATAATATCAATAGGCTAGGCGATTTCTTGTGACCGCTGTAAGTTTCACAGTTTTACTCCAATTTTGACAAAAAATTTTTGTTTGTTAGATTTATCGTCATTTTTCAGACATATTGCAATTACTACTGTAATTAATATGCAATTTTTTAATTTTGTTTAAATGGTGCGTGGTAAAGAAGAAGAAAGCATATATTTCAAAAATTCATAACTGCACTGTATTCTTAATCGGACCGGTTTCTGGCATTTCAGCCTTCATCAGCGATTTATTGAACATTGTGATAATTGCTATGTTTTAATTGAATAGATTGTTTCTATATGAAAATTTTTTCTACTTAGGGCGACCGTGAGGTTTCGAACCATGAACCTTCTCACATACACTCGTACTTGCACTTTTTGGTCAGCGCTTTAACACACTCACCTAAAGTCAGGCCTACGAGCAGTGTGGTTAGTTTTCACTTTTCGTACCATACAGCTTTACTTTGTATTAATTTCAGAAGATACAACTCTGTCCAAACAAACAATCGTTATTTTTGAATTTTGAATATTTTTTGCATTTATACTTCTAATTTCCACTATTCTCAGTTTTCGTAAGAGTTGTCATATGTGATGTACGGTTTTTGTACATACCTACATATGCACTTTACATTATTTGAGATGACGCTTTGAAGCGAAGAAAAATTTTTTGTTTGTTAGATTTATCGTCATTTTTCAGACATATTGCAATTACCACTGTAATTAATATGCAATTTTTTAATTTTGTTTAAATGGTGCGTGGTAAAGAAGAAGAAAGCATATATTTCAAAAAAAATTTTTCATTTGAAAGGTATTTCTTTTTAGCTGTTACCCAGATTTACAGATTATCATCATCTGGATTATATTTTTGTAGTTATGATCGTCTTAAGTTGCTACTAACACATACGTAAAATTATACAATGCTATATGTGTGTTTATTAAATTTGTTAATGTGTTTGTGTTAATGCATTGAGTTTGTTTTCTTCATTTCAAATGAGTTGAATTGTGATGCATATCTTTAGGGTCTTTGTTAATTGAAAAAATAAAATTTCCTAGAATTTGCACTCGAATTTCGAGTGCTGGAATCTGCTTGTATTATCTTAATAGCACAAATTTCCTATTTGATTTATTCATTTATCGCTTTTCATCCCAAAGTTACAGTTAAAATAATGAACTAAGAACTTTTTTGCCGAAACACAAAAAAGCGCCTAACAGGTTATTAAAATTTTTTTTTTAAATTTTTTTCTAAAATGCTGTGTTTTTATGTATTTATGAATCGTAAATAAAAATGATAATATTCTCTTTCGTCATTTATGGGATGTAGTGAAAAACAAAATTTGAATTTTATATTCAATTTATACTAATATGAGTACATACTGTTTATTTATTTTTTAATTTTTTTTAATAGAGCATTAAGAGCACTCTATTTTCCACGTTAGTTATTAATTTACCGGTTTTTGTTCCAAAGTTACAATTCAAATAGTGAACTAAGAACTTTTTTGCCGAAAAACCAAAAAGCGCCTAACAGGTTAAAAATTTTTTTTTTCTATTTCTTTTTTCTAAAATGCTGTGTTTTTATGTATTTATGGTAATCATCAATAAAAAACTCAAAATATTTATAAACTACAGCTTCCCTGAAATAATCGCCACTTTGAGTACCATCGAACATACTGTGCGTCGATAAATGACGCAAAATTCCAGTTGCATTCAAAAACCATTTGTAAAGTGTAGTCTGTCTCATAGATTTTAAAGCTTGTCACATATTTTCTGAATTCCATTTCTAGATTTCACTTTTTATTAATCGTTTTAATGTATTCAAGTAATTATATTAATATTATATTAATTAGGTCAAAAATATGCCACCCTACAGCATGGTTTCAACACTACCCGCCTACCAAGATTTAAAATGTGTTTATAAAAAATATAAGGCTAAAAACTAAACATAATAATTGAATCGATCATTTCAAAAGCCTCTTAAGTCACATTTTTTCCAACATGCTTTTTTTGGTGAAAATAGTTCCTTAAAGGAAGATGCGTATTCTGGGTAAAAACCACGTAAGTAAAAAACGTTCATAGCATAAGCAACATTAGTCAGTGACTTAAGAGGTTTTTACATGCACTAATAGAGCTAGGGAGTAGTTTATGACTGAGTTTGATGTTTTAAATCAAATTGAAATAAAAATTTTCTTAAAATCAAATTTAGCTTTGTTCTGATTGGCTCAACAATATTTCTATCTTCCAATTTGCCATATTTGTAGATTCGTTAACTTCGCTTCTCTTCAACTCAAGTATTTTGTGCGAAATGAAATTTAAGCTTGAAAAATGTATTCAAGTGAAACTGAGAGCGATGGTGAGCCGCAAAAGAGGAGTACACGTTCTCTCAAAGTATAAAAGAAATGTTATAAAAAATTCTAAAGTTAAAGACAGGCATATACTAATTATCGAGGAAAACAAATAGCTCCGAAATCTAGTGGTGAAAATTCTACTTAAATTTTTTCATAGACCTTTATTAAGTTTACGTTTTTTATCGGGGGCTATATAAACCTAATATATTTCTTATTTATTGCTGGTGTAAGAAGGAATGGTTTGCGAATTTCCAGCAAGATGACACGGGCTTTTGCATATCTATAATGTTAATAGGCTAGGTGATTTCTTGTGACGGTTGTTTTCTTCTACCGTTTTATTCCGATTTTGACCAAACGTATATTATTTGAAAGGTATTTCTTTTTAGCCGATTCGCAGATTTGCAGATTTCAAAAATTTTTCCTTTATTTTGAGTAAATTGCATTTAAAGTTGCTACTAACACATACATAAAATTATACAATGACAATGTGTTTGTAATAAAAATAAGTTTGCTTTTCGTGTTGATTTGTGAATTGGCTATAATTGATTAGAATACTTTTAGGGTCTTTATTTAATTAAAAAATAAAATTTCCTATAATTTGCGCTCGAATTTCGAGGGCTGGAATCTGCTAGTAAAAAATTAATTTATTAAAAATAAAAGAAAAAAATGAGCATATTGATAAGTTACATATAAAACAGAGGCGTCCTCGACAGGAAAATTCTACACAGTAGAAAAATGCTTCCCGGTTCCATGTATTAAAACAAACTGATAAAGATAAAGTCTGCAACAGAGCATTTATCAGCCTATGTGTGTTTAATGAAATCAGAGTTTATCAGTGATTTACTTAATCAACGGAGGGGTCCTACAGATAACAGAGGATGTCACTCGAAAGAAATACAGTGCCTACTGAAATATGCCAAAAATATGCGAACACATCCTCTTATTTCCTGGGAAAAAGGTATATTACGCAAGAAAAGAAATTGGATATCTTGATGCGCGATTGGATGTGAAAAAATTTCATTCAATGTTTAAGGAAAAATATCTAGATCTCGGTGTAAAGTAAAGAGTTTACTTACAATACTTTAATGAAAACTTTTCCCTTACATTTGGTAGACTACAAGTCGACAAATGTAGAACTATCAACAAAAATAAAACAATCGAACTTATCAGAAAATGCAAAACGTTCGGTAGAAGCTCAGTTAATGATAAATAAAAGACGTGCCAAGAAGTTTTACAACAAAAATTTCATCAGATAAAGATCTTTGTAAGGAACGAGATGATGCTGCAGCTAACATATATATGGGGGGTTTCATGTCAAGTGCACCAACTTTTGAAACCGATATCTTCCGATCGGGATGAAATTTGCACCAAAGTTAGTCCTATTGGATAGTAGTTTAGACACAATTTTTCAATAAGATCGGTCCAGATCTCTCTGAGTTAGAGGGGATCAAAATTTGACATTTTGGCCAAACAGGTGTTTTTTCTCATCCATGTAACTTATTACCTATTGTTCTTAGAAAATTTTCTCCTAAAGAGTTTCGATAGCTATTTCTTCAATATTTCGGAAAAAAATACTTAAAAAAAAAAAAAATTGTAGACTTTTTTTTTGCTAAATTTTTTGCCTTTTTCTTCAAAAAGGGTATTTTTTTTTTTTTTTTTTTTCATAAGAAAGCTTAGGATTTTTCCTTTAAGAGCTTTTTGGTCGCTTAGGGGGATGGGAGTGGGATATCTATCAAAATAAATGTTTTGTAACTCATGACAACGGTTTTTAAATTTTTCACAAATGCACTATTTTGAATTTTTTCCTATTTGTGTCTAAAACCTTACAAATAAAACTTATACTGAGAAACTAGACAAACTAAACTTTCCGAGGGTATATAACATACCTAACTAAAATTTTATACCCTCGATACTGTAATACCCAGAATATGTTAACCTCAGGAAAAAAAATCGCTTTTTTTCTATAGAAATGTTGAAAAATTATTAGTTTTTATTTATTTTTAATAATAATTAAATTAATGTATAATAATAATAATAATACTAAAAATAAAAAGATAAATAATATATTAAAATTTAATCCTAATTGCATTAGATCCATTTAATTATAACTATTTTTATACTTAATTTATTGTAGCTGATGAAGTATTTAAGTCTTGTAAATTTTTAAATACCCAGTCTTTCATCCAGCTTTTTTGTCGCCTTTATTTACTGCTTTTTTTTGTCAATCCTTTCTTGGCGTTACTAGGTTCAGCTGTTGATTTCGCTGCTGGTTTATTTGTTGTCTTTGGAAAGAAATCGCATTGAATAGAGGCAGAAAACTTTTTCAACTTGAGTCTTCCATCGACAAGCGGTATAAAAGCACGGTATTGAGCGGTGCCATCGATTGTTACCGCAACATCGATTCTGCTCTTCAGTGTTTTCAATGTTTCCTGATGATCCTCTTTGCTACTAAAAACTATTTTAGTTTCTTTACAATAACTCTTTGCCCAATGGAATAAAGCAGTCGCATCTAAGATGCGATCTTGATGAGAGCACTGGAGGCTATACTTCGCTGCATTTCTTTTAAGCTTTGCTCCAATACCATCACATGCTCCTTTACCATGAGCAGTAGGATGAAAATGCCACTCAGCTGGCATTCCAAAATCTTTTTTATGGGCCATAAGATTTGCCAAGCTACTTTTGTTTTTAAAATGTTGACGACCTCCGTCCGAAATGTAGTATACCTTCGTTACTGTAAATTTAGATTTTAGAAATTTTATTTTTCTCTTCTGGTACTCATAAACTGAACCGTATCATGTTTTAAATCGTGGGATATGATTACCACACTTTTGTATTCCACTTTTTCATCTTTCATGTAGTAAATAACTACTGTGAATATAGTTGCTTGGTCGTTATTGAAGTGGAATGCTTGTATGGCATCCTGAAGAACATATTTATAGTTTTCTGCGAAATCATATGAAATCACGAATTCACCAGACTTCAAATGTATCTTCAAATCCTTGAAGAATGACCATTGCTCTTTGACTAAAAAGTCATGGTTTCTCAAGTTCAGCAATCCTGTACACATTTCTTCCACAAAATCATACACATTTAAAATTATTGTTTTCAATGTGCATCTGTCAGTCTGAATCCAAGAATCAAATTTGACCTCCTCTATATATTCTCGATCTAAAGAGTTGATTAAATTTTCTTTGATGAATGTGGTTTTCGGGCAATTGGTAAATTCACCTAAGTGGCAAGAAGTTGCTGCATTAGGACACATAGTCAATTTAAGGCAATCGCGGTAATCGTGTAAATCATCTGCCGAATCATCTGTTAAATACTTTAAGTTGATTTCCTTCAACATCAGTTTAACATTTTCATGGTAAATGCAAACGCATACTGTGTGAGTTCAGCTGCTTCCTGCCAAAACGCAATGTTTTGGCCTCATTTGGGTAAATTTCGTGAAGCCAATTTTAACATCCTCGTGTTCAGATTGAAATGTTGCAAATAACTCTTTCAGGTTACAGATAACCATTCTCTTCTGTTATGTTATGAAGGTATGTTACATACCTTCGGAAAGGTTAATTTGTCTAGTTTCTCAGTATAAGTTTTATTTGTAAGGTTTTACACACAAATAGGAAAAAATTCAAAATAGTGCATTTGTGATAAATTGAAAAACCGTTGTCTTGAGTTACAAAACGTCTATTTTGATAGATATCCCACTCCCATCCCACTAAGGGACCAAAAAGCTCTTAAAGGAAAAATTCTAAGCTTTCTTATGAAAAAAAAAAATGCCCTTTTTGAAAAAAAAGGCAAAAAATGCTTTAATTTAGCAAAAAAAATTCTAAAATTTTTTTTTTTTAAAGTATTTTTTTCCGAAATATTGAAGAAATAGCTATCTAAACTATTTGGGAGAAAATTTTCTAAGAACAATAGGTAATAAGTTACATGGATGAGAAAAAACACCTGTTTGGCCAAAATGTCAAATTTTGATCCCCTCTAACTCAGAGAGATCTGGACCGATCTTGTTGGAAAATTGTGTCTAAACTACTATCCATTAGGACTAACCTTGGTGCAAATGTCATCCCGATCGGAAGACATCGGTTTCAAAAGTTGGTGCACTTGACATGAAATCCCCCATATATATATAACATTCGATTTTATGCAAAATCTACCATTGCCTCACATACCTATACAAAACATTTCGTATTTTTGGCAATTATGGGTTGACTCTTTTGGTGTTAAGGATTTATTAACAGGTAAATCGATATTTTAGATGCATCGCGAATGCATTGCTAACAAAGGAGCCAATGAGGTTTGTTGAATGTTGATGCATTTTTTCCTACGGCTGCCCCAGTCGAAATAAAAATAATATATTGTTGAGATTTATATTGGCTTTGACTGACTCTAAAAGATTTGAAAAAGTCATAAAAAAAATGTTCGAAAGCATGATCGTATCTACATTCTATTGATTTGGTTTCGAACTCCTGCTCAACATTTACAGTCATAGAGCTTAAAACTGAAGATGTTTTGGAATTTAAGAAATGATGTCCAACTTTGTACAAAAAAAAAAAACATGTTTGTCAACTGAATCTTATGGAAAAAAAAGTCAAAAATGACCAGAAAAAGTCATTCGCACCTTCGAAATACATGAGTTTTCAGTACAATTGAAATCAAAAAGGAACTATCATAGTCAAGGAATATATTGATGGATTGATTGAAAATTCATTCTTATTAATAAAAAAATTACAACTTCTTTTTTACTTCCATCAGCCAAAGAATATGATTTAAAAGGGCACGTCAATAAAAAAAGACGATAGCATTTCGGAGGAGCATATGCCATTTTATAACAATATTTTCAGACGGCAAACTGCAAATGTTGAGGATAATCCAGAGGAGAATGATGGAGAATATGACTATGCACCTTAAAGATAATAAACATGACAAATTAATACATGTAAAATGTTAATAAGATTATTTGTAAGTGTAATTTTCAATATATGATAACTAACCATATTTCTAGCTAAAACAACGTAGTTCAGGAACAATTTTCCATGATTTTTCATTATTTCTAATAAGAAATTGTGAAGATTATTTGCCATTTTAATTTTTTTGCTACTCAAATACTAAATTAAGCATAATAAAGTCCTTTAAAATTTTAATTGAGTAACTTAAGATGTTTTTGAAATGAAGGATTCAATTAATTAGAAATATTTAATTATTTATATGTTTTTAATAAACATGTACATATCTTCAACATAAGTCTGTATATGTGTGATATCAATGCAAAAAATCATACTTCGAACAGACTCAATAAAAAAGTTCGAAGACTTCAAAAAATGGTTCCGAAGAAACTGACAGCTAACGATTAAGATTTATGTTAATATAAAGGGTGATCCAAGTAGAGATACTTTTTTAATAGCCTTTTTATGACAGATCACGTGTGAGTCGTGTCATGCTGTCATATTATTTTTGTTTAGTATTGTTTGGCATTTCATCATGGAAAGACTTACGCCTGAACAACGTTTACAAATCTTTCAACTTTATTAGGAAAATTCACGTTTTGTGAGGAATGTATTTCGTGCACTTCGCTCAACTTCTGGTCAACATAATCGGCCTACTGAGCGTGCTATTGGCAACACCATCACCCATCTTGAGAGCCAGTATTCATTATTGGATAATATTCGATCGAATAGACCACGTCCAGCACGCAGTGAAGAAAATATAGCGGCTGTAGCTGAGACTGTACACGAAAACCGTGGAGATTCGATTCGGTGCCGTTCGCAGCAACTCGGACCGTTATCGTGCCATGATAACCGACATTTGGTTTCAACAAGACGGCGCCACTTTCCAGACAGCGAATCAATCAATGGATTTATTGAGAGAACACTTCGGTGAGCAGATAATTTCACGTTCTGTGCCGATCGATTGGCCACCAAGATCGTGTGATATCACACCGTTAGATTTTTTCCTGTGGGGATATGTAAAGTCTAAAGTTTATGAGGACAATCCCGCTTCGATTCAGGCCTTGGAGCAAAACATCGCGTGTGTCATTCGCCAGTTACCAGTCAAAATGCTCGAACGAGTCATCGAGAATTGGACTCAACTGAAGGACCATCTTCAAAAGATGGTTGCCAAAGAATGTTCTTTCAAATTCCCCATTAAATTTGAACTTTCTGTGTTTTTTTCTTTAAAAAAGTAGGGAACCTCGAAATGGATCACCATTTAGTTCGATATGTCATATGTGTTTTCGAAATAAAGGGAGACCCGTACCATTCGTAAACTCCAAAGTACCAGAACTACTTTGCCTTTTTGAGAAAAAATATAATTTCTTACTAAAAGGTACTTTTTTATAAACGGTACTTTTTTTTTAATAAAAGCTGCTATTTTAATAGAAGATACTTTTTAGGTACTTTTTTAATAAAAACTACTTTTTTATGATAGGTAGTTTTTTAATAAAATGTATTTTCTAAAAAAAAGATATTTAAAAAAATACCTTTTTCAGTACATAGTACTTTGTTAATAAAAATGATTTTTTTAATAAAGGACACTTTTTCATAAAAGTTACTTTTTTATGAAAGGTATTTTTTATAAAAGTTTCTTGTTTAAAAAATGTTTTTTTTTTATAAAAGGTACTTTTTTATAAAAGTTTTTTGATGTGTAAACATCTATACGCGCAGGGGGGTAAATTTCTATTTCACAATACAATCACAAAAACAGCGTAACTTATATCGGTGTGAGCTGAAGGAGATAACGCTGTGTGACTTATGATTGTATTGGTGAAAAAATATTTTCAGGAGAAACTGTTCATGGGCAATTACCCAATGCATTCGAAATTGGAATTGTGGTAGGAGAGACAAACCTAAGTAACTCGTGTTTTTAACACTTTTTTTTATTGTTTGTAACATTCTATTTTAATAAATTTCACTTTTATTATTTTTATATTTAATTAATAAACACAATAACTATCGCTTGCTACCACTCAAAAAATCTCACAAATCTCACAAAATCATACAAATTTATACAAACATCTGACTTCGAGTTGCCAACTTCAAAAAATAAAACAGATGTTAACTTTGTAGCCAGATTGTTAAACCAGGGATACCAGAGCTTTCAAATGAAGTGAACTGCTGAAAATAGTATAGAACAATTCGTAAATTTAAATTAAATTTTTTTTATAATATTTTAGATTCTGGTTAATGTTTGTAAAAATTAATTATGCCTATATGATTATATTGTGTTTTATTTAAAAACTATTTTTTCTTCATATAGAAAATTGAATAGTTTAGATTTCTTCTAATAATTTAAACAAGCAGATTCCAGCCCTCGAAATTCGAATGCAAATTCTAGGAAATTTTATTTTTTCATTAAATGAAGACCCTAAAGGTATGCTAATCAATTTAAGCCAATTCACAAATCAACACAAAAAAAAAAAACAAACTCATTTTTATTACAAACACATTAACAAATTTAATAAACACACACATAGCATATGTATAATTTTATGTATGTGTTAGTAGCAAATATAAATGCAATTTACTCAAAATAAAGGAAAAAATTTAAAAATCTGTAAATCTGCAAAACGGCTAAAAAGAAATACCTTTCAAATAATATAGTTTGATCAAAATCGGGCTAAAACGGTGGAAGAAAACATCGGTCACAAGAAATCGCCTAGCCTATTAATATTATAGATGAGTTCATCATTTAATAAGAATTCTAGCCTTTGAATATTTTTGATGTGTAAACATCTATACGCGCAGGGGGTAAATTTGTATTTCACAATACAATCGCAAAAACAGCGTAACACATCGGTGTGAGCTGAAGTGTAAATCGGTGGGACTTTATCTGATTATATTTGTGAAAAAATTATGATATGTTCTTTTCTAAACATTTTCCAATTGTCTTTCAAAAAACATCAATTGTATTTCAGAAAACATCAATTGTATTTCAGAAACCATCAATATAATTTCAGAAAACATCAATTGAATTT
The DNA here is from genome assembly GCA_963682025.1 of Cordilura impudica. NCBI lineage: Eukaryota > Metazoa > Arthropoda > Insecta > Diptera > Scathophagidae > Cordilura > Cordilura impudica. The sequence continues at coordinate 155,271,599 of OY821520.1, forward strand.
CAGAAAACATCAATAGAATTTCAGAAAACATCACTTGAATTTCAGAAAACATAAACAGAATTTCAGAAAACATCAATATAATTTCAGAAAACATCATCTGAGTTTCAGAAAACATCAATTGAATTTCAGAAAACATCAATAGAATTTCAGAAAACATCAATTGTATTTCAGAAACCATCAATATAATTTCAGAAAGCATCATCTGAATTTCAAAAAACATAAATAGAATTTCAGAAAACATCAATATAATTTCAGAAAACATCATTCGAGTTTCAGAAAACATCAATTGAATTTCAGAAAGCATCAATAGAATTTCAGAAAACATCAATTGTATTTCAGAAACCATCAATATAATTTCAGAAAACATCATTTGAATTTCAGAAAACATATATTGAATTTCAGAAAACATCAATATAATTTCAGAAAACATCATTCGATCAATTGTATTTCAGAAACCATCAATATAATTTCAGAAAACATCATTTGAATGCAGAAAACATAAATAGAATTTCAGAAAACATCTATAAAATTTCAGAAAACATCAATTGAATTTCAGAAAACATAAATAGAATTTCAGAAAACATCAATATAATTTCAGAAAACATCATTCGAGTTTCAGAAAACATCAATTGAATTTCAGAAAACATCAATAGAATTTCAGAAAACATCAATATAATTTCAGAAAACATCATTCGAGTTTCAGAAAACATCATTTGAATTTCAGAAAACATAAATAGAATTTCAGAAAACATCAATATAATTTCAGAAAACATCATTCGAGTTTCAGAAAACGTCAATTGAATTTCAGAAAACATCAATAGAATTTCAGAAAACATCAATTGTGTTTCAGAAAACATCAATTGTATTTCAGAAAACATCATTTGAATTTCAGAAAACATAAATAGAATTTCAGAAAGCATCAATAGAGTTTCAGAAAAACTCAATTGTATTTCAGAAAACATCAATTGTATTTCAGAAAACATCAATTGAATTTCAGAAAACATAAATAGAATTTCAGAAAACATCATTCGAGTTTCAGAAAACATAATTTGAATTTCAGAAAACATAAATAGAATTTCAGAAAGCATCAATATAATTTCAAAAAACATCATTCGAGTTTCAGAAAACATCAATTAAATTTCAGAAAACATCAATAGAATTTCAGAAAACATCAATTGTATTTCAGAAAACAGCAACTGTATTTCAGAAAACATCATTTGAATTTCAGAAAACATAAATAGAATTTCAGAAAACATCAATATAATTTCAGAAAACATATTTCGAGTTTCAGAAAACGTCAATTGAATTTCAGAAAACATCAATAGAATTTCAGAAAACATCAATTGTGTTTCAGAAAATATCAATTGTATTTCAGAAAACATCATTTGAATTTCAGAAAACATAAATAGAATTTCAGAAAACATCAATAGAATTTCAGAAAAAATCAATTGTATTTCAGAAAACATCAATTGTATTTCAGAAAACATCAATTGAATTTCAGAAAACATAAATAGAATTTCAGAAAACATCATTCGAGTTTCAGAAAACATAATTTGAATTTCAGAAAACATAAATAGAATTTCAGAAAACATCAATATAATTTCAAAAAACATCATTCGAGTTTCAGAAAACATCAATTAAATTTCAGAAAACATCAATAGAATTTCAGAAAACATCAATTGTTTTTCAGAAAACAGCAATTGTATTTCAGAAAACATCATTTGAATTTCAGAAAACATAAATAGAATTTCAGAAAACATCAATTGAATTTCAAAAAGCATTATTTGAATTGCTGAGAACATTAATTGTATTTCAGAAAACGTCAATAGAATTTCAAAAAGCATCATTTGAATTGCTGAAAACATTAACTGTGTATCAGAAAACATCAATTGAATTTCAGAAAACATCGATTGCATTTCAGAAAACATCAATTGAATTTCAGAAAACAGCATAATCGACTTATTTTTTATGCACTGGAAAATATGATGTTGATGTTTTCTTTAATTATTAGATGTTTACACATCTCCCTTGTGATCGGACTCACATGATTTTTTTAATAAAAGATACCTTTTTAATAAAAATTACTTTTTAAGCAAAGGGTATTTTTTTTTTATTAAGTGGGGCTTTTTACGAGAAGATAAATTTTAAGAATACATACTTTTTTGACGAAGGTATTTCTTTAAGAAAAAAGTAATTTTAAAGAAAATGTACTTTTCAAGAAAATTCATTTTTTGTTTAAGAAAAGGTACTATTTGGAAAAGTACATTTTTGAGTAGAAATCACTTCCGGAGTCTTTTTAGCGTTGTCCGTTCGTCCATCAGTCTGTGTCCATGAAATTTAGTAAGTGATTTTCTATAAGCCATAGCACAAACACCGTTGAAATTGGTGAAGATAGGTGCATAATGGAGGAAGAATGTAGATTAAGTGTTACTTTGAAGATGACATATATGTGCTGCTAACCTTTGTTGATACCTTTTAAATATCCTTTGACTGCCCAAAGCACTATAATATGCAGAAAGAAGCACTAGAGTTGTATTAAAAATAAAAGGTTTTTTTAGATTTTATCCTATGATTTAAATATTATCCATTTATAATAATGTATATCATTTCGTGGTCTGTGTGGTTTTCTTTCCAGAGCTTTCTGAAGCCCTGTTATGACATAGAATGCTAAAAATTGGCATATTTATATTACAAACCACCAGAAGAACCTAACAAATACGGACGGGCGTGGCAGTTTAAATTTTTAATATTTCTCTACTTTTGAAATTTGGCATACATAAAGTGCATGCTACAGAATGGTACACAACGAAGGCCGATTTCAAATTTCCGGTTTGTAAGCTGGGGGATATGGAAAAAGCGTTTTTAGGAATGAACTAATTTTTACTTTATTAATCTGCTGACCTAGGAAGTTGAAAACTGCCATAAATATAAGATTTGTAGCCTTTGGACTTCTACTAGATGATTAAATTTGGGAGTCAACTTTAGAAGAGTCTGCAGCTATCAGCATACCTCATACATTTCTTATAGAAGACTTGGCACTATAGTACAAATGTAGTGAGTGTGTATGTATAACTTGCGAAAGTATTTTGCCGCATGGACCGGGAGAAAATAGGAAAAGATTTCTGTACAAAACCTCCCTGAGTGTCATTAGAGGTCCAGTACCTTGGACCAAGACTTCAACATCAAGCATGAGAACAAACTACATCGATGCCAAACAGATTAGAAAACTAAACTTAAAATTTGGTACGAGGCAGCGATGGCAGACAGTCACGCACTAAATACCATTAATAAGTTATTAGAAACTGTAATTAGAGGTGATTTTCGCCAATATTTTCCAGTAGTACTTCACGCTCACAAGGTTGCTATTGTAAAAACCCCGATGAAATATATCGCTCTCTGGCCGATGTTTAAAATTTTACCGCGAAAAGTTAGAGCTGTGGACGACACATCATACAGAGATTGGCTTTTAATATGGGTAATGGCGAGTTACGCTCGGAGTTTGCGGAAAATCCCGAAAGAAATGATTGAGTAGGAGTCCGTCGTGAGGAATACATTTGGACAACGATTTAAAGAAGAGGTGTTGAACGTTGTAGATGGTGAGTGGTTAAGTTAATTGAGTATAGACAACAGTAAAGTGGAGCAAACCTCAAAGTAGGAGCTATAATCATGCTGCTGCGCACTTTATATACAAAGAAAGAACTCTGAAATAGCACAAGATTACAATTTACAAAATTTAATAAATTTGACTGGCACTGTCGAATGAAGTCCCGCCTTTATCCCAAGAAATGACCTGGCTCCAATTAATCATGACTTTCCACTTATAATGCGTCGACAGTTCCTATAAAATTAGCATTTACCATTACAGTTAATTAAGTTCAGGGGAAAACACTGAAAAAGTCGGTATATTTTTGCCGAAACCCATGTCTAGTCATGGACAGATGCATGCCACAAAGTGAGTTATGTCGACGGAATGCTAGGTATGATTCGTAATGGTAGTTGTGAAGGTTTTTCCAAGAAATATTGTGTATAAAGGGTTGAGATAGAGATTTTGTTGTGGTAAACGATGTTTGTTATATGTTGAGTTTAATTGTTTGTATGCATTTATATATAATAAATTACAATTGAATAGCACAATAAAATTTTATTTAAAATATGAAATTGGATACCTTAATAAAAAAAAAAAATCATGCGATTCCGACCATAGGGGAGATGTGCAAACATGTAGTAATTAAAGATTTTTTATGGCACATTTTTAAAATCAAACAGAAAGCGTATCTATGTATCACTTATAGCAATTAACTGCAGGGCTCTGCTAATATAAAAATATTTATTATTATTTATTATTTCAACTAGTTTATTTTTAAATTTTTATTTTTTGTTTTTAATTTTTAATTTTTAATTTTTTATTTTTCATTTTTTGTTTTTAATTTTTACATTTTTCATTTTTCATTTCTTATTTTTAATTTTTCATTTTTTATTTTAAGTTTTTCATTTTTAATTTTTCGTCAGTTGGATTCTGATTTTCAAAGTGAACGGACGTATGTTTGATATAAGCGCTTACTACTTTCATATCAACTGCTGGGTGAAATTAATGAAATGGATATAGTTCCTGAAACCAATATTCCTGAAGTCAGGCAACATAAACCTCCACCAATAGTTATAGAAGTGAATACTCCTTTTATGTAAATTCAAAATCTTCTTGGAAAAGAATACATTTACAAACGTACCTCTATTGGTACTAAAGTTTTCGCTACAAACACTGAAAAATTTGAACATTGTAAAAAAATCTTAAAAGAAAAACAAATTGAGTTCCACACTTTTAACTCGAAAGACAATCGTTTATACACGACATTTTTGTACGGGCTACCCAGAATTAGCGCTGACGATATAATATTAGAACTAAAAAGTTATAATCTAATACCTTCATCTGTTATTGAAATTAACACCAAATTTAGTTCTGCCAACAATGCTGTGTACAAGGTACAGTTTACACGAAAAACTTTTAATCCTAATTCTCTTAAAAATGTAAGAACAATTTCAAACGTAATTATTACATGGAAAAAACACAAAACAAAAAACAAAAATAAACCAACACAATGCTGGAATTGTTTGATGTATGGTCATGGTGGTGATCATTGCAATCGACGTGCAGCCTGCATGATTTGTGCTAATCAACATCATATTAATGATTGCCCATTTAACAAGCCAGATAAAAAACCTGCTGTGTTCTCATGCTATAATTGCAAAAAACACGGAAAAGAACGAATTGATCATTCTGCAAATGACATAAACTGCCCATTAAGGTCTCTTTATCTTGAATCAAGAGCAAGAGCTACAGCCAAAAATTCTCTGAGAAACATGAAACAACAACAATATAATACATTCCAATTAAACACTGGTGTATTTCCAAAAGTTAGCAATAACTTTAAAAACAACAATAATAATAGCAATACCATGAGTAGATTTAACAACAATGTTACATACGCTAGTCAAGTGAAAACAAATAATGAACTATTTAGCGTTGATGAGCTCTTTGATATTTTTACTACGGCAATGGATGATTTGCATAGATGCACATCAAAAATTCAACAAATAAAAGTTGTTATGTCTATGGTAAAATACGCTCATGGATTACATTAATGCTCACAACTTAAAAATGCTTCATTGGAATGCTAATGGTATTTCAAACATTTCTAAATTAACTCAATTTGAATTACTTCACGAAAGAGAAAATATTAATATCGCTTCCATAAACGAAACTTTTTTCACTAATGAACACAAACCATATTTCAAAAATTATTTTATGTATCGTAATGACAGAACCGATTCAAGAGGAGGAGGAGTGGCTCTGTTAGTTCATAAATCGATCGAACATAAAACTCTTTCAATATATAAAACTCAAGCAATTGAAAATATATCTATTGAAGTACGAATAAACAACCGGCGTATTGTGATTACTTCAGCATACTCCCCGCGTTATAAAACCAGTTTTTTAAATGATATTTTGGAATTAACACCCACTAGAAAAGAATACATTATATTAGGAGATTTTAATGCCAAACATTCTTCGTGGAATTGCTCTACGGATAATCTTGCAGGTAACACACTTAACAATTTACAGCATTCCTCCAATTTTTTTTGTCTATTATCCGGCTAGTCCAACATTGTACCCTCATCAACGCAGTCGTGAATCATCCACAATTGACATTGTTATTAGCAATACTACACTCAATATGAGATTGAGCACATTGGGTTACGAAATACCATCTGATCATCGCCCTATCATCTGCTCACTTAATCGATCCAAAGTTTCATTAATAGATTTCAGCTATTATGATTATAGGTTATCAAATTGGAATTGTTTCAAAAATTTCATTGACAGCAAAATTGTTTTTAACACAGTTATATATAATTCAAAGGTGTCAATTGATCAAGAACTTAACAAATTCGTGAAAATGATATTAGATGCAAGAGATGCATCAACGCCAAAAGTATCCCAACGAAATAACTATACAATGCCAGAAAATATTATAAAATATATAAAATTAAGGAGATATTTTAAAAAGAAAAGTCAAAGATCATCAGATGTCCATGAAGCAAAGATTTATGATCAATTTACAAAGCTTCTAAGTAAATTTATAGATAAAAACATAAAAATTTAACGTAATAACAAATGGTCTCAATTATTATCTAACTTAAAGCCAGGTGATAAATCTTTTTGGAAATTTAGCAGAAGTTTGCGAGGTAAAAGTAAAAACCAAATTCCTTCGCTAAACGTTAACAATTCTAAAATAACTGCAAATAGTGAAAAAGCTGAATTACTCGCAAATGAGTTCATACGAGCTAATAATCTTACGTCTAATAACAAACATTCAATAGATAAGCCAATCAATATAACAGTTAACAAATTTAAGAAAGAGAGCCCTAAGTCTGAAGCTACAAGTTTTACGACAATTACAGAAATAACTAATCTTATCTCAACACTTAATGCTTCTAAATCACCAGGCTTCGACAATGTACCCAATCTTATTTTAAAGAAACTCCCCGATAGAGCTCTGAAGCTGTTGGTAATTATCTTCAATAGCTGCATTAAGCTCAATTATTTCCCTATTATGTTCAAAACTGCTAAGGTCATTGCTATACTGCAACCTAATAAACCAAAAAATTACGCTTCAAGTTACAGACCTATTAGTTTACTAAGCAATTTAGGTAAACTGTTCGAGAGGTTAATCTATACGCGTCTAAATGAATTTGCTACAGAAAATGCCATTATTAGTAACGAACAATTTGGATTCAAAAAAGAACATAGCACTACTCATCAAATAAGCAGAATAAAAAAATAAAATAATTACCAACAAATATAACAAACGATCTACAGGTCTGATACTATTAGATATTGAGAAAGCGTTTGACACAGTTTGGCATAATGGTCTATTATACAAACTTATAGCTGCAAATATACCTAAATATCTCTGTAAACTTATTGCTGATTTTATTGAAAATAGAACTTTTATGGTCTCCGTCAATAATGAACTTTCTTCCCCCAAAACAATAACAACCGGGTTACCCCAAGGATCAGTATTATCACCATTACTTTATTCGATATATACGTCCGATTTCTCAGTACCGCCATACATGAATATAGCATATTATGCAGATGACACTGCGCTAATCACATCAAGCAAACTCACCAGTGCACTGCTTAAAAAAATGGAAAAAGGTCTTTTAGCCTACAATAAATATTTTCATAAGAGGAAAATCAAGATAAATCCTAATAAAACTCAAGCAATAATATTTCCGTTTAATAAATCTCCTAAAAGAACTCCTAGACGTCAACTGGTCTTTGGAAGTGACTTTATAAATGTAAGCAACGAAGCTAAATATCTTGGTGTCATTTTAGACAAAAAGCTAACTTTTAAAACACATTTAGACGAGACGTGTAAAAAAGCCGTTAAAACTTTTAAAGCTCTTTGGCCAATGTTAAATAAACGTTCCTTTTTAATCTTAGAAAACAAAAAGCTACTCTACAAAAGTGTCATTAGACCAATTTTAACTTATGCATGCCCTATGTGGTATTCAGCTGCAAAATGTCATTTAAATAATTCAAAACAAATGTCTAAAAATGATACACAACAAGCATTGGAGATATCCCACGTACATGCTTCATCATGAAACGGAAATGTGAAAATAATTGAATTTATAACAAGACTTAACAGTAACTATTTTAACAAAATTGAAAGTTCTTCTTATCCATTGATTAGAGAATGTAGACAATTAACTTAAAATTATCAGAAATTATCAAATTGAAAATTATATTATTTATAATCAACTTTTATAAATATGTATTTTTCTAACAGTATTTGGATTGTCAAATATTTATATAAAGGATTTTTCCCCTATTTTACCTTTAAAACTCTTATGTTTAATAACAAATCGTTAATTAGTATCTTAAGATCCCATTATATTAATTGTTGTAATATCTAGTCGATAAGATCTCCAAATATGCGTATCATGTAAATATAATCTGCCAATAAAGGATGAATAAATAAATAAAAAAAAAATCATTTTTCGTTTATTTTTTTATTTTTACTTTATTTTTCATTTTTATTTTTTATTTTTCATTTAAAATTTTTCTTTTTCATTTTTAAATTTTTCATTTCTCATTTCAAATTTTTCGTTTTGCATTTTTTATTTTTCATTTTTCATATTTTATTTTTAATTTTTCGTTTTTATTTTTTTTTTATTTTTTATTTTTCATTTTCCATTTTTTATGTTTTATTTTTCATTTTTCCTTTTTTATTTGTAATTTTTATTTTTCAATTTTTTTTCATTTTAATTTTTCTTTTTTTATGTTTCATTTTTCATTTTTTATTTTTCATGTTGCGTTTTTAATCTTTCATTTTTATTTTTTATTTTTCATATCATCATAATTTTTTCACCAATACAATCATAAATCATTAAGCGCCCCGGTAACTGAGTAGGTAGCGTGCTCGCCTATCATGCGAGGGGTCGTGGGTTCGATTCCCACCAGAGGCTTTGGTCTGTCGCTGCAAAAAAAAAAAAAAAATGAACACACTACTCCCTCTTTGCTCCTTAACCTATTTTCCTGAGTTCAACACAATGCACTGCATCTGTAGGGGGAATCCCCTGAGTGTTGATTAATTAAAAAAAAAAAATAAGTCACACTGATTTTGTCTTACGTCTTACGCTGTTTTTGTGATTGTATTGTGAAATAGATTTTTACTCTCTGCGCGTATAGATGTTAACACAACAAAAATAAATATTTATAACTCAACTTTAAACCACAACCTGTTATCGACAATTTGTAAGACAATGACTGTCTCATAGGCTTCTAAATATTTAATTTACTCAATTAAATTTGCATTGTTAAATTTTTGATCGCGCTGGTATGGACAGGCTTTTACATTATTAATGATAAAATTAAAAAATGTATGTTAAGATATTTTGTGTTACCGACACATATGATATTCAGCATATGAATGTACATATAAATACTTCATGGGCATTTTCCCCATAAAAAAAATGCAAAGTGCAGTTTTTTTGGTTTAATTATTTTTGATATATGACGTCATAAATATAAAACACTTATTATCAAATAATATGCGTCCGGTTTTTTATGACACAAAATACTGAAACATGACAGCCGTTTATTAATTGTTCTACATTTACAATTTGCATAGTTTCAACAAATATGTTATTTTATAATTTAATATTATCTCATTTTAAATGGATACGAATACACTACACTAGGCCCATGAAAATAACTCCTATTAGATCGACTTAAGTGTTATAAGTTCCAAATAAATAATGTAGATACATACAAAAAATATTGCATACATTTTATTTAAATTTGGTTTATATATGTAAGAATTAAGTGACTTTACTAAATATAGTCATCGGTCCATTTTTGACTTAGTCTCTATATAATAATGTTATCAGATATAAACTTCTTCATACCTGCTGGCCACAAATTTATATCAACACCACTCAAATTTGGTTTACTTAACTTTCCCATATTAAGTTACTGCCTCAGACAAGTTGGAATCAAGATATTTTATTATATAGGGTATGGTAAATATGGTCTAGATTGACAACAATTTTCATACTTGCTATTAGTGACAAAACAAACAACAATGAGCCTTTAATATCAGGATTTTGCTGAACCCAAGTAAAACATTCCCTGTATATGAAATTTTATTTAATATGAGCCAAAAAAATATATATATTAAAACCAAAGCTATATTGAAATTTCAAATACATACACTAGATACCTCGGTTAAATTTTCATAAAAATTTAACTTCATTTATTCATATATGGATTTATTGGTTTTTTCATATATTACTTTACTCATATAGGGAGTAAAATATTATTTTTTACTCGGTTATCAGAAACTTTAGTTAATTAAAATTGTTGTTTAAAAAAGGTTTATGAATTATTAAAAACAAAAACACATATTTTAATTGCATACGCTGGGATTTGTTAATCAGTTTTTAATACTTCTTCAAATAAAGCGATAATATAATTTTTAAATATAAATGAAATTATACAATTGAAGTAGTGAGTGAACTTTATCATTCAGTTGAAAGTTTATTACAATAGACAAATATAATCCCAGCCATCACTTAAAATTGATTTAAAGCTGTCAATGCTGAATTGGAGTTCATTGAAAAATTAAAAGCTTAATTCTATTCGCATAACAAGTACATGTATAGTATATATGTATACATATAAGAACAGAGTTTATATAGTAGCATAGACGATTCGACGCCTAATTTAATTGAATCATTCTAAATATAACCACCCAAAAGACGTAAGCGGCAAAAAAAAACAATTTCTTATACCCTATACCACTATGTGGTTTGGGTATAATGACTTTGTGCAGCTGTTTGTAACTACCAAAAATATTTGAGCTAGACCCATCTTTTATTATACCGATCGACTCAGAATCACTTTCTGAGTCGATTTAACAATGTCCATCCGTCCGTCCGTCCTTCTGTGTGTCCATGTAAAGCTTGTAATCAAATATGAATATATTTTGATAAAATTTGGTATATAAGCTTAGGCCATAGGATAAATGCTGTTGAAATTGGTGAAATTCGGTCCATGTTCAGACCTAGCCCCCATACAAGTGACCCCTATGAAACGGACATGAAGTGCCTGGAGATCCAATTATAATATAGATCTCAGTCAAATTGGGTTTGTATGTGTTTATTATATCCATTAATATGTAGTCCAAAACTAATCCCTATAGGACAATTCTTAGTCATAGGTCCCATATACAGCTGCTTCCCGATCTTCACTTAAATCTATCAAAAAACAAAAATATTGCACAGATTTTTCTCAAATTTGGTTTGTATATATTCTTTCAAAATATAAGTGACTTTGCCAAATATGGTCAAGATCGGTCCATTTTCTGACCTAGTCCCCATATAAATATAGCACCGGATATGAACTTTTTCATATTTGCAGCAAAAAATTAATAACAATGCCACTCAAATTTGGTTTATGCTTATTTTCTATATCGAATTAGCTGGACCGAAAGATAGGGTGTCTAAACCATGGTATAGGGTATCGTATGGTCGGTCTAGACGGACTATAATTTTCTTACTTGTTTAATCTTTGGTTCATGTCTAAATATCACCGTAAAATTTAAAATATAAGCACTCTTACTTCTGAACTATATCAGTACATTGCACTGTCATGCTGAATGTCTACTAATTTATCTTTAGGCTGTAAGTCCCTAATGAATTTATTAAAAACAACTTTCTGTTTTAATTTTATTTTTTTATATCCTCAACACCACTGCGCAGAGGGTATAGAGCTGATTAACTATACACGAGTATATTCTTGATCTTTATAAAAGGAGAGGGCGATCAGGCGATGTCCGTCCGTCTTTCTGTCTGTCTGTCAATCTGTTGAAAACATTTTCCTATCCGCAATAGGCATAGTGTGTCGCCAGGGCCGGCCCTAGGGTCGGGACAGTAAAACAATGCTTGGAGCGAGTGGCAGATTGGGGCGCCATATATAAAAATAATTAAAGCAATCCTTCACAAGATATTATGGTTCGTAATAAGAAAAAATAAAAAAAATAATATGTAAAAAACAAATTTGTATGTAACTACATGTACATTAGGGTGCCACCGAATTTTCAACTTTGAATATTCGTCAATGCAGGTAGAATATTATACCAATTGGTTTCAAAAATAAACAGTAAAAATTTTAGGAAAACAAAACAACCTTTAATGCTGACCCAAAGAAGTCAAAGGTCAAATTTTAGTAAAGCCTATATTTTTATTAAGTATTTTTAAAAAAATTTGTTTGCTTGCTCGTGGACTGAGAATAGTTACTATTTTACAGAAAGATTTCTGGAGGAATTAACCCTTCTGTATTCCCGACGGCCAAAATTGCCCGAATTTTTAAACAACTGTAAAAAATTAAATATAGCGTGTATTTATTTCTGAAATTTTACTCTACTAATTATTTAAAAAAACTGTAGTATTCTAGAAAATTAACCCTGTTTACACAGGGGTCAAAAAAAAAAAACCTAATTAACTGCATAATGCTACTCAAATATTGTGAAAAAAAATTCAATTTACCAATTATTGTAGACAACGGCCCCTGCTAAATTAAAAATAACGAGTTTTAGAAAAAAGATCAAGGAGTAATGGACGAAGGTTATAAAAATACAAATGAAAAAGTTGAAAACTCGTAGCGTCAAATCAGTTGAAACGCTAGAGTAAACTGCGTTCATTTATAGTGATTATTTCGCAATTTAAAAAAAAAATTCTATTTTAAGAGAGCAGTTTTATCTCATTGGTTACTCAAAACTCCAATTATCTTCAAAAGGAGATTGCTTTAGAGTTCTATTTTATATTTTAAGCACCGCAAATTTATATTTATAGGCATGTGCGCCTTTAGTGATAAAAGAGTGTTACATTTTTTGGGAGAAGGCACGCATTCCCACTCAGAAAGCTATTAACGCAGAAACAAATTTGTTATGATGTGGAGAAATTTATCTAAGTATAGAAACAGAGATTCAGAATCATTAAAAAAAAGTGTAGAATGAATCTTATCATTGAATTTCATCAAAATTCAAGAGGAGAAAGTATTTTTAATTAAATAGAGATTAAAAGGACGTGAATGCTGCATGTTGGGAGTAGATATCAATTTTAAAAACGTGAAGAAAAACTTAAAAATCAATAACTATAAGAAGAGCATAGAAGAGAAATGAACCGGGAAGCCCCACCAACCTCAAATGGTAAGTTTATATTGTCTTGAATATTATAGCTGGGTCCGAATTTACTATATAAAATAAGTTTCTAATTATACATGAACTTAACTCAAAATATTGGTGTTTGCCCGAGGCAACCTTTCTTCATATACTAATACATTCATTAAACTGAATACAATTTTCCCCAATCTGAAAATAAAATTTTTATACAGGACCAATTATGGATGAAATCTTTACTGGTGATGAATTAGAAACGCAGAATATGCTCAAACAGGGGACGATGTGTTTGTTCATAATGAACCGAGGCATTCTGCTGCTTCTCAAACAATTCTAAAAGAAAAGGGAAAAAAGCCCACTAGAGAAATACTAACACCGAGACCTGCTACTGTTATATGTATATAAACTAAAATTAAGTTCAAGAAATTCGGTCCATTTATTGGTAGTAGAAGCAGTTTGGCCAAGCACTTCAGCATATAAATATTATTAATCGAAATAGTATACGTAAAGAAAAATATATTTTAAGAAAAGCTAAAAGCGAAAAAATTAATTCAAAATTTACTTTGAATCCTCATCCATTGATAATGCATTAAGATACCAAACTTTTTCCCAATTTAACAGAAAAACCCAAGGTCGTCTAGCTATAACAGCTACTGCTACAGATATTCAATATATATGGAATATGCCTGATATACCAACAGGAACTGGTTTGGAAATATCTTCTGCAGTTTATGATTCTCTGGAAGGTAACAATTTTTTAGATGAAAACAGACATTTGTGTTAGACACAAACGCTCTGGAAAGTTTATTTGTGAGATGCAGCATCATATTAATGAAATTGTTTTAACAGCTGTTTCATTTTTCAAAAATTTAAAAAAAACATTGCCCAGAGATGCAACAGGGTGCTTTTTTCACTGGATTGACATATATTTAATTTACATTTTGCTCTATGTTTATGTTTAACTAGCTGTTTTTACCCGGTCTTGCCCGGGATTCAAAGGCCTTTGACTTGAAAAACGGTTCACTACCCTTAGCAGGCGCTGAGTACTTAGTGCCCAATGAACAAATTCCACATAAAGATGAAATTTCTCTCCAAAAATTTATATGGGATTGGAGAATTTGTTCATGTTGAAAAAATTCCCTGTCTACGTTTTTTGGGGAGTAAATTCATTTTTTATTTCAATTTAAAATTATTTGATTTTTTAATTTAGAAGTCTTTTTATAAGACGATCAGCAAGAGTGCTTCAAAAATAAGCTGCGAAACCGCTTTAAGTTTTTTTTGTAGCTTTATTTATTTTGTAAACATCATATATAACGGAATCGTTTGCAAATTAAAGGAAGCAGAACTTTTAAAAATTTAATAACTTCATTCAATATGTGATCATCACTGAGCAGAGACGTCATATTTATAGAAGTTTCAAAAATGGAAAATGAATGCGGCGTTTAAAATTGCGCCGCAAGGTTGCTTTAAGCAGCTACTTATAGTATATGTATAGTAATTATTGGACATACGTTGAAAAAATTTATCATAAGACCTTTTACTGGGCTGTGTTCCGCGACCGAGTCGCGTCCGCATCCGCGCGTTTCGCAGCTACACCCGTGCTGCCACGCAGTTATCGTCAACTTATTTTAATTGCCAAAATTTATTTTTCAGATTATTCCGATATTTTAGCTGAGCTGTGTTCCGAGAGCGCGTCGCGTCCGCACGCCACTTCCACGCGTTTAGCAGCTATACCCGTGCTGCCGCGCACGGGTATAATTGCCAAATTATATTTTTCAGATCATTCCGATATTTTAATTAAGGTGTGTTCCGCGAGCGCGTCCCGTCGCGTCCGCGCGCCGCTTCCGCGCACTGAAATGATGCTGTTGAAAAGAATACAGAATTTAAGTACGTTTACTGCAGGACAGATATTGAGAGCAGTATGGAGAATTTATTCATTTCTTTTGGGGACGTTTTTTTAAAAAAATTGGGGAATTTGTTTATCATGAAGTTATTCCCCAATTTTTTGGGGAATAAGTTTATTTTTTGGGGAATTTGTCCATTGGGGACTAAGTACTCAGTGCCTGCTTACCATTACAACTAACTTTGTTTATGCTTGGATTATCTTGCGTGTATGATGTCTATGATGGGGACTAAGTACTCAGTGCCTGCTTACCATTACAACTAACTTTGTTTATGCATGGATTATCTTGCGTGTATGATGTCTAAAAGTTGCGAATTTTAGTTATTCTACAGCCTTGGGATATACAGCATTTTTGGTTTTTCGTTCTGGTGCATATATGAAAGATTGTAGTGGCTCGCAACTCTGGACCAGGTAACATATAATTGTCTATGAGAAAAACATAGAGACTCCAAATTGATACCTGCTAACGTAAGAGATTGTCCGATGGATTTCTAGAGTTGATTCAGGCATTTCCGCTTCTCCTAATAAAGCTTGTCTTGCTTTTTGGTCTTCAAGACGTTATTCAGTTTGCTCAGATATTTTAGCATTTCTCGACTCAGATTGTCTAACTCGTTGAGACTCGATTCTAATTTGAATCTGATCGGATTCTCTGGAGTTCTGTTTAGTCTAAGCCTTTTTGCATTCATGTTATTTTTCCACCGTTACAACTCATTTATATAGTGAAAAAGATGAAATCGAAATTTTGTAGTAGGTTGCATTCCAATATAGCTAAAAGGTGAGATGGAAATAAATGTAATATTTTGTCTTGAATTAACCTCATCGGAGTAATCCTACAAAAAAAAAATCTGCACTAATTTTGGGGTGTTACAACTCATATATTAAAAAAGGCAAGAGGGCAATATTTGTAATAGGTTGAGTTAAAATATATATTTCATAATGGTGTAAACTCATGAGTAGTAAGTAAAGAGATTTGTGCACTAAGTTTTAGGGAAGTCCATTGAAAAATTAAAATATGTTAACAAACACTAAAAGCGTGTATAGAAATTTAAAAAAGTGGGCGTGGCCGATAAAAGTATATGATGACATTGTCTGGGATATGAGAATAATGTGCAGAAAATTCGAGTGAAACCCGTAAAAATTTAAAAAAATGTGGGCGTAAAAATAGGCGCGGCCGGTAAAAAAGTCTCTGGGGTGTAGATCGTGTGTACCAAATTTTAGAGAAAACCGTTGAAAAGTTAAAATTTGTGTAGCGAACAAACATACAAAAAACAGAAATTGATTTGTATATAAAAAGTGGGCGTAAAAGTATGCGTGGCTAATAAGAAGCATATACTGACCTTACCTGAAGTACATAGATCGTGTGCACCAAATTTCAGGGAAATCCGTCGACAAATAAAAATTTGTATTGCTAAAAAATATACCAAAAAACAGAAAATGGATTGTATATAAAAAGTGGACGTAAAAGTAGGCGTGGTCGGTAAGAAGCATATGGCGACCTTTCCTGGGGTACAGAGATCGTGTGTACCAAATTTCGGAGAAAACCGTCATCAAATAAAATTTTGTATAGCGAACAAATATATCAAATGAATTGTATATAAAAAGTGGGCGGAAAAGTAGGCGCGGTTGATAAGAAGCATAAGCTGAGCTTAGCTGGAGTACAGGGATCGTGTATACCAAATCTTAAAGAAATTCGTTAGCAAATAAAAATTTGTATGGTGAACAAATATGAATAAAACAGAAAATGAATTTTACATATAAAGTGGGCGTAAAAGTAGGCGTGGCCGGCAAAAAGTATATGGCGACCTTTCCTGGGGTATAGAGATCGTGTGTACAAAATTGCAGGAAAATCCGTTGAAAAATAAAAATTTGTGTAGCGGTCAAACAAACAAACAAACAGAAAATGAATTTTATATATCTGTGGTTACAAGCGATAACCGCCTAAGTCGACTTAAGAACGATTTGGGTTAAGTATGCTATCATGTTCTATTAAAAACTCTTATATTTCTGTGGAATCTTCATTTCTCTCACACTGTTTATTAAAAAGTTATTAATGAAAACATGCTGACCTAACTCGTAATGAAGCCCTATTACATTTATATAATCAGTTATTTTTCTCGCAAGCATGATTTTCGACGATTTAAGTTATGTGTGCTATCACATTCTACTAAAACCGCTTTATATTTAGGTGGAATCCCCAATTCTCTAACACTCTTTATTAAAAAGTTATTAATGAAAATATACTGACCTAAGTCGTAATGAGGCGCTTAATGCTTGTGACCACAGATATATAGATTTTCAATATGTATTAAAGTGGTTGAAATTCGATTGTTCTCCCCACCGAAAATAAGGATATATTTTGATCAATGAATATGACTTTTCTGATAAAACAATCTGACAAAATGAATTAGAATATAATATCAAAAAAACAAAAGATTTAGCGATCAAATACTTGCAAGATAAAAATTTTTCAATTGGAAGTTCTGTGTAAGGAATGTAAGTTACATTGCGCTTTAAAACGACAACAAGGTTGCGGTGTAATAACACTAGTATACCAATTAAAAAAGAAATTGACTGCAGAAACGAAGCATGTTTTTTAGCTAATCTGGGTGCGCTGAATTCGAATCTGGCACAAAGATTGCGTTATCACGACTTGTTATTTTTTTTATCACTTGCTGGCATTACTGTAAACAGTCAATACTGAGAATCACAATTACACAATTCATTCTAAATCTTCATAATAGTAGCATTTAAACATGTCAGGGAGATCGTGTGTTACTGATTCAAGCTATGTTGCTTTGTGTGTGTTGAATATTTGCTTGAAAAAAAATTATATATAATATCAGAATCATTAAAATATGCTTATTTCCATTATTTTGGTTTTGTTGTCAGAAGCTTGGACAAACCCTGGACACCGACAATGTTTTGTAATAGTTGCAGAATTCTTTTATGCAAGTGGTCAAATTTCGATGTTTCAATTCCAGTTCTTTGGAGAGAGTCAAGTAACCACCAAACCGATTTTTATTTCTGTTTAACAAAAGTTGCTGGATTCGATATGAAAAATGGATAAAATATTATTTACGCGAATGTCCCATCGGTTTCCAAACCAGTTCAACGTCCACCAAATGATCAATTACCAGTCATTCCTAGTGCTACGAGCAGTGAGTCAGAAACATCTTTCACCAGCAGTGAAAGTATGTATGAGGCTGATGATGAACGCCATTTAGTGACTCAAGCTGAGCTGTATCGTCTAATTTGGGATCTACATTAAACGAAGAGACAGAAGCTTGGAATTGGCTGCATATTTTGAAAATAAACACTCTACTCTATACTGTACTGAATTTGATGGTTTATTTCAAAACTGAATGGAGATTATTTATTAGTGACTCTAAATACAGTTTAAATGCTCTTCTTTTGCATGATGGGAATGAAAGACCATCCATGCTAACTGCTCAAAGGAAAATTACGAATCAGTGACTGAAATTTTGGCATAACTCAAATACAACGATCATAAATGGAAGATCTGTGCTGATCTTAAGTTGTGTGATTTTTATTTCTTTGTATATTTAGTATAGACCATCGTAAATAACTGTATATTAATCTGTCTCAGGCCACTGGTTTGTTGATTGGTATGCAATGAGGTTTCACAAAATATTTTTATTTCCTTTGTCTATGGGATAGTCGCGCTACATGTCATCATTAAGTCAGAACAGAGTGGCCAAAAAGAACTGATTATTACCCAGGAAAACAAGACATTTCAAATAAACCATTAATTGATTCAAATGACGTTCTTCTTCCGCCGTTGCACATAAAATGGGACCTTTTTAAGAACTTTGTCAAGACTCTGGACAAAGATGGTGCAATAAATATTTGTTTGCGGTTTGTCCTAAAATTTCATATATTAAAATCAAAGAAGGCATATTTATTGGCCCTCAGATCGGGAAGCTTTTGAATGATGACAATTTTTCACAATGTCTATTGGAGAAATAATGTGCAGCCTGGAAATCTTTCGAGAACATCGTGGACAGTTTTCTTGGAAACAATAACAGTGAAAAATACAGACAATTTTGCACGAATGTCACTCAAAATGCATTTTCTTCATTCGCATTTAAATTTTTTTTTCACAAATCCTTGAGGCGTGAGCGACGAACAAGTGGAGCGTGCTCACCAAGATTTAATGAAAATTGAAATAAATTATCAAGGATTTTGGGACAAAAGCATGCCGAGAGGATATTGTTGGATTCTAGTATGTGAAACTGAACCAGTAAATTATAAACGATGTTCAAATAACGCCATCCACTTTTGAAAATTCATTGATTTTTTAAATAAACTAATGAATTTTTATGTAAAAAGCGAATGAAAACATTTTTTTGATATCTCGAAAACCTGACGTGATAAAGAAAAACCAATTACAGGTTCCAATTCAGCCCACCAAATTACCCTAGGAAATATAGTTGTTTGTCCAACACCTCGTTGGCTAGTGTTATTAGACTTTGCAACAAAGTTTATTTTTTTTCAATATGAATTAAAATATAAATAAAGTGCTTCATGTAGTGTATTTGCTGTTGAGTGGAGTATCAAATGTGTGTATTACTGCTAATTTAGGGTTTCGGTCGGAGGTACTTACACGACTTTTAACCCTTCTCCGGAATTGAGTTGCCGAAATTTTAAACTCAAATGAATTGATAAATGGGTGTCGTAGAATAGTGATCGAACTTGATGGGGCCATCAATTAGAATGCGTTTGGTTGTTTGGTGGTATCGAAAGAACACATGAAAGGAATTTTTTTTGAGGTAGTGTGGTGTGTACATGAACGTGGTGCATAAAAACACTAATAACTTGATTTATGTATACACATACTATGTGATGTGTGTATGGACATGGTGTAAGAACATAAACAATAACTATGTGGTTCATACACACACACGCCATGTATATTTGTGCCAACTTAGGAACAGAAGTGTTCGATTTGATTAAATTTTTGTTCACATCAAATTAATTCGATCTTTTTGTTTATATTTGACTATATGGAATTTATGAATGGCAAATGTGTGAACTAGAGCAATGAATGTGAGGGGTACTATTACAAGAGTTCTTTCTACTTTTGTACCACTCAATATTTCCTTCCATGACACAAATATACGTGGATAGTTTTTAAAGTATTGGAGTTGATTTTAGTAAATCAATTATATTTATCTGTAAGTAATAAATGTAAAGTAATTTAATTTTTAACAAATCAATTATTAATCAAATGCTTAACTAAAAACAACAGAAGGGTAATTCCATGCAACGGTTAATCATAGGCCAATTTTAAAATTTTACTTTAAATAACTTTTATTGATATCATTTCGAAGAAATGGGTATGAAAATATGACAATAGATTGTTGAATGCATTTTTGAATAATTTTATAGCCCCTATTTTTGCAATACGAAAGGCAAAGTGTAATTAATAATTTTTAAACTTAAGCCAGTGTCATGTCTGTCACATTACAAAATTTTTCTTTTTATTTTTTATATGCTCTGTTAATAAACTAGCTCTTATATTAACTATAAACAGCTGCTTCTTATTTGTCATATGATGTCTTTTTGTTGTCATGTCTGTCACGACTGCTTTTTGCCCCAATTATTAATAACAATAATAACTTCTCACTTTTTCTAATTGTAAATATGTTGTTCAGGTCCGTCTGCATAATTTTGTTTGTATTTATGAACAATGAAAATCTTTTACTGTATAATATTGGATTAAAAAGATCACTGAATGTCATGTCCGTCACTACGGAATTAGCCGAAGTGTTTTTATTAGTCATAGACTGGTTGCCGCCATAATACATTCATCATATAACGATCCTGCCATTAGTAGTCATAGTAGTCACACTTTACACGAAATAATAATGACACGTGTTTCAGACGGCGTGTGGACGCATCAATAATGCCAACTTTTACAATCATGAAGACGATGGTGAAACCACAAACGCAATTGATGGTAGTTGATCAGAGATTAAAAGGAAAGTACACATTAGGTGTAAAAAGAAGCCTGAAAATACATGTACATTGATGGTAGTTGATCAGAGCTTAAAGGGGGAGTACACATTAGGTGTAAACAGAAGCCTGAAAATACATGTATCGCCGGTCCTTTATTTTTAATTACAACAATTGGGTTTTTAAAAAAGATTACTTTATTTATTAAAACGAGTTTACTGCTAGAAGTCAAGTCCCAAACTAAACTTTTACATATTTGTTTTACTTATTTATTCTCTAGCTTAAATGTAGTTTCTGCTTAGTTTACAATATTAATTTGTTCTCTTTAAATATTTAATTATTTCCCAATATGTATAAGTTGTTTATACAGGCATTTATTAATTTTTCATTATTTATGCAGTAAGCGTTTTTTTAGTTTTACAATTTAATTATTTCACATTATGTATAAATTATTTATCCAAACATTTATTAATCTATACTACTATTATAAAGAGGTAATGTGTGTTTGTTTGTTTGTTTGTTTGTAGGAGGTAATCTCCGTAACTACCCATCTGATATTCCTGAAATTTTCACAAAATCTTACTGCGGATATGAGAAGTGCTATAGGCTATAATTTTTTAAATATTTTTAGTGGGCGTGGCACCTTCCACACAAAGTAAATTTTTAATATCATTATGATAGGGAGAGCTTTGCAAATGTGTGTGAGGTCACCTATTGTTAATATTAGCAGCTACGCCGGAAATGGGCGGGATCGGACAAGTGAGCGTGGTACCTCCCATACAAGTAATAATTCAATATTATATATATCGAGTACTGTGACAGAGAGAGCTTTTCAAGTTTGTCTGATATCACCTATTATTAATGTGAGTAGTCGGACAAAAAATGGGCAGTATCGGACTAATAGACGTGGCACCTGCCATACAAATTATATAAAATGCCATATATCTGGAGTACTATTATAGTGAGAGTCTAGGGACTTTGTGTGAGCCCAAAAGTTATTCATGTGTTTAGTTCGACAAAAAATGGGCGTGACCGGAGCAGTGGGCGTGGCACCGCCTGTACAAAGTAAATATATGATATCATATAACCGGTGTACTAAAAAGGGAAGCTTCGACACTTTGCACGACACCATCAGATCTCAGTATGAGTTGTCGGAAAAAAAATTTGCGGGTTCACACCAATGGACGTGGCACTCCCCATGCAAAGTAAATATTTAATGTCACATATCTGGAGTACTGTAAACGAGAGGACTTTGTGGCTTTGCATGAGCCGATAGGTTCTTTGTATGGTTAGTCGAACAAAAAAATGGGCGTGAGCGAGCAGTGAACGTAGCACAGCCCATGCAAAGTAGATATCTAATATCATATAACTGGTGTTCCATAAAAGGGAAAGACTCGACATTCTGCACGAGTCCATCAGATAGTAATGTGAGTAATCCAATAAAAATTGGGCGGGATGGGATTAGTGGGCGTGACAGCTCCTATATAAATAATATGAAGTACTACGAAAGCAACAGTCTTTTGTTAAGTACATTAATTATCAATGTGATTTGTTGTGGAAAATATATAGCCAAAATCAAAAATTCGCCAAAACCGAAAATTGCGAAAAATAAAAATCGCCCAAAAAAATCTTCAAAATCAAAAATGGGCAAAATCAAAAATCGCTAAAAAGAAAAATTGCCAATTGACATTCTTAGTTCAAGGCCAATAGTTAAGTGTTGCCAGATCTTATTTTGATAATCCATCTTCTTCTCATGGGCAGCTACACGTACCTTGCTCTAGGGTAGGAACGCCGAAAAATCTGATAATTGTTGTACCCAATGAAAAAACAAAAAAAATTGTATATCAGCATGTATTCAAATAAAAAAACTATACTAATAATCTATACTAACATAATAAAGAGGTAATATGTGTTTGTTTTTTGTAGGAGGTAATCTCCGTAACTACACATCTGACCTTCCTGAAATTTTCATAGAGTCTTACTGCGGATATGGGAGTGCTACAGGCTGTAATTTTTTTAAAATATTTTTAGCGGGCGTGGCACATCCCATACAAAGTAAATTTTAAATATCATATATATTAATATGATAGAGAAAGCTTTGCCTCAGGTCATCTATTATTAACGTGAGTAGTCAGACAAAAAAATTAGGCGGGATTGGAGAAATTCACGTGACACCCCTACACAAACTTAATATTAAATGTGATATATCTCAATTACTGTATTAGTGAGAGCCTTGGGACTTTGCATGAGCCATTTCATAACAATTCGGAAGGGGGGGGGGGGGAGGACGAGGGTGGAGCGAAGCACACCGGGTTACATCTAGTTTTACAATATATTTTTATTAGTAAGCAATTATTTTGATTCACTTATTTTATTTAGGAAGTCGTCGAACTTGTCTAGAGTTTCAACAAGTTCGTCGACATTGTTTGTAGGTTTGTCAATGTCTATATATGTAACTCCAGTGCTGTTATAATTTATAAGTCGAAGCAATAGTGCTAACTTGTGGGATGCGTTTTTGGAAACTTTCTTAAATTATTTTATTTGTATGTTGCTTCATTTATTATTTTTTAAGTTTTGGAAATTCTTTTTTGTCAGATGTCAAATTTATTGATTTCCGCATCTAGATTGTTTGATCATAAAAACCGTATTTATTTATCAGATTTCCTTTTTTGAGAAAGGAACTAGAAAACTTTAGCACATTTAAAAAAAAATTCCATTGGTACGAAACTGTCATAAAAGTATCAGTATTGAAAATTAAATTTAAGACAGTTAAAAATATGCTGCAGAAAATTTTATTAAGATAGTACAAAAATATGGAGAGCAATAAGTATGGAACAGAAATTTTTTTATGAAACAGATAAACAGCTTTTATGATATGTATGATGTCCGTCCATCTGCCCATCTGCCTATCCGTCTGTGTGTTTAAACTTCTATAGATCTAATATAGATCTCTCTAAAATTGGATTTTCGTGAATTTATTGCATCTACAAAAAAAACCCTATAGGATAATCCTTCGTCATAGCGCCCATATAAAGCAGCTTCCCCATCTTCACTCAAACCTACAAAAACAAAAATATTACACAGATTTTTCCCAAATTTGGTTTGTATACGTTTTTGCAAAAAAGAAATGACTGTACTAAATATGGTCAGAATTGGTCTATTTTTCGATCTAGTCCCCAATTAAAGGAAAAATTATTAAAAAAATTTTATGGCAATATTGTCCATTGATAATAAGGAAAGTATAGCGTATCCTTAGGCTTGCTGATTGAAAAATGTATGGCGTGTTACCGAAACATATTTACCAAATAAAAGAAATATGTTGTTATTAGTTGCAGTCGTGGTTATACACTTCTTACATGTTCGTGGCAAAATATTATAGAATATATGCAAATTCTTCCCCATTAACGGTTACTACCCAATTTAGAGCCCTGTGAATACTATCTGTGTCCAAATATGAATCAGCGAAAAGAGTTTCGGTAAGGTGAGGTAAACGCTAAAGAATTTTGAAAATATTAATATATCATAAAGTTGGGGAATCGTTGAATGAAACTCTGTTGAAAAATTAGAATTTATTAATCCAATTAATCTGTTTCTTATTTGGTCTGCCCTCGTAAATCGAATTTGTAAAAGAAAATTCAGGTATAGGTCTTTATTTTATTGCTCAGTTTTACTTTGCAGTTTCTACTGTTTTTAGAACATCGTATTTCTCCATAGTTTCCTTAGTTATTTATATTTAGGTATTAGGCTGTCCCATATTTGGCTAATTGTCGATAGTTGTCAGGTAATTATATTCTTCAAACAAATACTTGATATATTATTATTTTTTCCAAAATACATTTCTATGATAAACGTTATGCCATTGTCCTAAAGTCGACTGCAAAATATTTTTCTTTCTTTGACTGTTATTGTTTAATCTCAGACAACCTTAGTGGCATAAAAGTTACACAAATATTTACATATCATTGTTAACACAAATAATTGAGCCATTAGCATGACTCCATTTTATATCTGATATAAGTTGCAGTAATCATAATTAAACATATAAAAATGCATTCGCACAAACAGTCATGCAAATATTTAATGAAAAACAATATAGGGTCATGTTCCATTTACGTGCATTTCATTTTGTTTAAAATTTTTAATCTACACATTTCGTCATACACGTTTATGTGTATCTGTTTCACTTTGGTGATAAATATTTGTGTAGTACGTCCCATAGCTATAGCATCAATTTTATTTTTAGTTCATCTAAAATCAAAATTGTTCCAATTACCTAGATTTCTCTGGAATAATTGTTTCTTCTGACTCTTCAGTGGATAACTAGAAAATTTGTCATTATTAATATTTCTTAGAATTAGTTTGTTTGTTTATTAAGATAATAACGAACTCTGGCCTGTGACAGTCTTTCAAACCGTTGATTAGGACTTACAAATAGCTACTTAAATATTGGCTTCCATTGCCTCAATACAGGAGGATAGTTTTTGCCTGAATATCATTTTTTTGTTTGTTTATTGCATTTTTATGATCGCAAATATCAGAATTTTTTAAATAAGATCTGCATTCCATTGAAAATTGGATAGATATTTCATCTTATTTTTACCTTTCTCGATTTATATAATTTTTTCTTTTTGATAAGTATATTTTATTTTGGTGAGTATATTTTATTTTATTTATTTATTTATTATAATTATTATATTTTGTTGTTTAAACTCTTTCTTCTAACTCAAACTCTCTGTCGCCCTGTCGCCCATTTCCCCTTATCCAATAGATCTGAAACTTGGCTCATAGTCTTGTTGTGACTACAGATTAATTTTGAGGTAGTGTCGCGCAGTCACGTACAGTCACGCATAGCCACGGAGTGATCTAAATGTCATTTCCCCTCATACGACCGATTGGAAACTTGGTCCAAACACTTGCTGTGAAAAAAACTTTAACTTTGACTTAGTCACGCACAGTCACGCAGATATTTAAAACGGATTTCTTCCCATCCAATCAATCAAAACTTCAACATAGTCACGCACAGTCACGCATAGTAACGCAAATCACGGAGTGATTTAAAACCCATTTCCCGATATCCGATCGATCTGAAACTTGGTCGATAGCCTTGCTGTGAAAAAAAGACAAGTAAGAAAATTATAGTCGGTCTAGACCGACCATACTATTCCCTATATCATGGTTTAGAAACCCTATCTCTTCGGTCCAACAAACTGGATATAGAAAATAATCAAAAACCAAATTTGAGTGGCATCGTTAATGATTTTTTTTGGCTGCAGATATGAAAAAGTTTATATCGAGTGCTACATTTATATGTTGGCTAGGTCAAAAAATGGACCGATCATGACCATATTAGGCAAAGTCACTTATATTTTTAAAAAATATATACAAACCAAATTTGAGAAAAATCTGTGCAATATTTTTTTTTTTTATAGATTTAATTGAAGATCGGGAAGCAGCTCCATATGGGGCCTATGACTACGAATTGTCCAGTAGGCATTTTTTTGGACTACTGTTTAATGGATACAATAAAAGTATACAAACTCAATTTTACTAAGATCTATATTATAATTTGGATGTTATGGCACTTCATGTCGGTTTCATAGGGGTCATTTGTATAGGGGCTAGGTCTGAACATGGATCGAATTTCAACAATTTGAACAGCGTTTATTCTATGGTCGACAAAAGCTTATATACCAAATTTTATCAAAATATATTCAAATTTGCGACCTGTAGTTTGATTACAATGTTTACATGGACACACATACGGACGGACGGACGGACATCGCTAAAACGACTCAGAAAGTGATTCTGAGCCGATCGGTATAATAAGAGATGGGTCTAGGTTAAATATTTTTGCTAGTTACAAACAGCAGCACTAAGTCGTTATACCCAAACCACATAGTGGTATAGGGTATAATTAACTTTGACATAGTCACGCACAGTCATGCATAGTCACGCATAGTCGCGCACAGACACGGATATATTAAAATCTCACTTTCCCTCATCCGATCGATCTGAAAATTTGTCCATAGGATTTTTGTGACCAAAGATTAATTTTAAAATAGTCACGCAACGTCACGCACAGGCACGGATAGATTCAAAACTCATATTCATAAGGAAAGAAAGAGTTTTAATAAAAACTTTGTTTTTATGGGTTAGGTTATTTTCAGAAATATTTTTTTTTATACCAATTTTGGAAACATAACAAATAGGTATGCGAAACAAAAGATACTTTGCCGAAAACTAAATAACAAAAGATGCACAGAAAATTTAAAAAAATAAATGCTCTCCGTTATTGTTCGCTGACAAACAAACAAACGGTAAGCAAAAAATAAAAGATTTTCCGGTCCTTGCTAATAATATAGTTTCTGTCAGATATTTATAATTTTAAGCATTTATTAATTTCAATTTTTCTATAACATATGGTTTAAAGGGTGTTGAACATTACCTTGTTTCTTTTTTTTTTTTTTTTGATTAATTTACAACTGACAAAGAAATATATCTCGGCAGAAAATAAATTTAGGGGAAAGTATATGTTTGAAACTGGAAACGTACTTTAGAGGGCACAAATATCAGTTTTATTCCTTTTCGTTTATTTATTAAAAAAAACATTACCGTACCGTTTTTTTTTAAGCCTAGTTCCGCGAAGCCGAGGGCTTATCTGCAGATTCTATTTTGGCAATTTTTTTTTTGCAGCGACACACCAAAGTCTCTGGTGGTCATCGAACCCACGACCCCCGCATGATAGGCGAGCTTGCTACCAACTCACCTACCCGTACGTAATCAAACTAGCCTACACTATTCCATACTTACCCAAAAGAGTTCCCATACTTAAAAATAGGGTAAATGATAGTGCTTAAGCGATAGTAAGTGTATTAAACCTCTCATCTTCTCATCAGCCCCAACTCTACTTTTTCTTCAGACAAATTGGGAAAAGTGTCAGCTAATCAAACCAATTGGCTGTTTTATATATACTACCAAAGCCCAGCGCTCGAAGTTCGAGTGACAATTATAGGAAATGTTATTTTTTCATAAATTTTTTTTCTTTCAATGTTTTTATAATCTATATGTATATATAAAAAAGTTATTAAAATTTAAAAAGGATTCATTAAATTTTGAATTTTTAAATAAAATTTATTAATTATCATTATATTATTTGATGAACACATTTAAGTAATATAAATGGGATTGTTATTAAATAATTTTGTTAGAGCCTAAAAGTATGCTTATCACTTGTAGGTAATTGATAATTCAACACAGGTCGAATAAAATTTACTCTTTTTTGAAACCATCAATAAGAAATGTGAATTAGCTAAAATTTATGAATTGTGAATTGGCTAAAATTGGTTAGCATACCCTTAGGCTCTTAGCAAATTACTTATTATAGATATTTTATTTTATTTGATTTAATATATTTTTGACACATATTATACATATATTATTATTGTTATTATTATTATTATTATTATTATTATTCTGCACTTCTCCTTCAAATGACTAATAAGTGTGCCACATTTCACACTCCTCCGTGCGTTTAAATTGCTTAAAAACTGGTCGAATGATTTACCTTCACTTATTAGTACACAGATATAAAAAAATAAAATTAAAAAATCTAACTTTTCTAATAAACAAAATAAAAACCTTTTTTCAAATTTTAAGGTTTGTTTATCTACAAAAAGTTTTTGTCAATATATCATATTCTGAAAATTGCTCTTTTAAATATAGTAGTTGGCTTTCATTTATGAGCTTAGTGTATGGTTTTCTGCATTCAGGCAATTTCGTAATTTTTTTTTTCGATGTTAAACAGAATTTTTTGTTTACTCGCATTTTTAAAAACATTACACAAACAGTAAATGAACGAACGAACAAAAAAATAATCGAAATATATTTAATTTGATGTATGAAGCCTTTGTCCTAAAATTTTAGAATTTATTCTGATTTTTTTAATGCGGTCTAAAGGGAGGATAAATCAAATAAATTTCGCAGATTTTTATACATCGCCAGTATTTTTTTGACTAGTTTTGATATAGCAGGCTTTTCAAAATACCGCTACATCTGCTGTTATAAATAAAATTGATGTTATAGTTATGACACGCGCCGTATATTAAGTGTGCCACATTTCACACTCCTCCGTGCGTTTATTTTGCTTAAAAACTGGTCGAATGATTTACCTTCACTTATTAGTATACAGATATAAAAAAATAAAATTAAAAAAATCGAATTTTTTCTAATAAACAAAATAAAAACCTTTTTTAAAATTTTAAGGTTTGTTTATCTACAAAAAGTTTTTGTCAATATTTCATATTCTGAAAATTGCTCTTTTAAATATAGCAGTTGGCTTTCATTTATGAGCTTAGTGTATGGTTTTCTGCATTCAGGCAATTTCGTATTTTTATACCCTATACCACTATGTGGTTTGGGTATAATGACTTTGTGCTGCTGTTTGTAACAACCAAAAATATTTGACCTAGACCCATCTTTAATTATACCGATCGAATCAGAATCACTTTCTGAGTTGATTTAACAATGTCCGTCCGTCCGTCCGTCCGTCCGTCCGTCCGTCTGTGTGTCCATGTAAAGTTTGTAATCAAACTGCAGGTCGCAAATGTGAACATATTTTGATGAAATTTGGTACATAAGCTTCTATCGGCCATGGGATGAACGCTATTGAAATTGGTGAGAATCGGTCTATGTTCAGACCTAGCCCCCATACAAATTACCCATATGAAATCGACATAAATTGCCATAAGATTCAAATTGTCATATAGATCTTACTCAAATTGCGTTTGTATGCGTTCATTACATCCATTAATGAGTAGTCCAAAAATGATCCCTTTGACCCCATACAGAGCTGCTTCCCGATCTTCACTTAAATCTATTAAAAAACAAAAATATTGCACTGATTCTTCTCAAATTTTGTTTGTATATATTTTTGCAAAATACAAGAGACTTTACCAAACATGATCAGGATCGGTCCATTTTTGGACCTAGTCCCTATATAGATATAGCATCCGATATGAACTTTTTAATATCTGCAGCCAAAAAAATTAATAAAAATCCCACTCAAATTTGGTTTTTGCTTATTTTCTATGTCCAGTTAGTTGGTCTAGACTGACTATAATTTTCTTACTTGTTTTTTTTTTCGATGTTAAACAGAATTTTTTGTTTATTCTCATTTTTAAAAACATTACACAAACAGTAAATGAACGAACGAACAAAAAAATAATCGAAATATATTTAATTTGATGTATAAAGCCTTTGTCCTAAAATTTTAGAATTTTTTCTGATTTTTTTAATGCGGTCTAAAGGGAGGATAAATAAAATAAATTTCGCAGATTTTTATACATCGCCAGTATTTATACCCTATACCACTATGTGGTTTGGGTATAATGACTTTGTGCTGCTGTTTGTAACAACCAAAAATATTTGACCTACACCCATCCTTAATTATACCGATCGAATCAGAATCACTATCTGATTCGATTTAACGATGTCCGTCCGTCCGTCTGTGTGTCCATGTAAAGCTTGTAATCAAACTGCAGGTCGCAAATATGAATATATTTTAATGAAATTTGGTATTTGATCTTTCATCGGCCATGGGATGAACGCTATTGAAATTGGTGGGAATCGGTCCATGTTCAGACCTAGCCCCCATACAAATGACCCCTATGAAATCAACATATATTGCCATAAGATCCAAATTATCATACAAATCTTAGTCAAATTGGGTTTGTATGTATATATTACATCCATTAATCAGTAGTCCAAAAATGATCCCTATTGGATAACTCTTAGTCATAGGCCCCATATAGAGTTGCTTCCCGATCTTCACTTAAATCTATCAAACAACAAAAATATTGCACTGATTCTTCTCAAATTTTGTTTGTATATATTTTTGCAAAATACAAGAGACTTTACCAAACATGGTTAGGATGGGCCTAGTCCCCATATAGATATAGCATCCGATATGAACTTTTTCATATCTGCAGCCGAAAAAATTTATAAAAATCCCACTCAAATTTGGTTTATGCTTATTTTCTATATCCTGTTAGTTTGGCCTAAGAGATAGGGTCTCTAAACGCATGGTATAGGGTATCATATAGTCGGTCTCGACCGACTATTATTTTCTCACTTGTTTTTTGACTAGTTTTGGTATAGCAGGCTTTTCAAAATACCGCTACATCTGCTGTTATAAATAAAATTGATGTTATAGTTATGACACGCTCCGTATATTAATTTATTAATGAAAACCTTGACATGGTATTAAAATAGTAACTATACCAGCACATTTGCAGATACAATCATACACACACATAATTAAAGATTTTTGTATTACGTCTCTTTTTAATTTATTTATTTTACAAAAAAAAAAAAATATTTCACGTTAAATTAATTCCAGAAATATACTGACATACTCGAACTAATGGGTGTGAAAATCAATGACCTCCCATACACATAGTACCAATTGGTATCCATACAAAATATCAAAATGTTCTTTAGAAAGTAATTTACTATTTTAAAAATATTTAACAAAATGGATTTAATAGAGTTTCGTGATGTGATGAAGCACGGTCTTTAATACATAAAATACAAAATTGAACTCCAGTATAATAAATTGTTTCACCACTCCCGTATTCTTCATATGGGACCCCAGCGACTAACCTATGTCTATTTTGAAGAACTTGAAAAATTGTAATATTGCAGGGCGAACATTATACTTCATGTAGATAAAGTTGAAGAATCAAAATGGTTTAAAATCCAAAAACTTGTTTGTGTTAGTTTTATAATTTTGGAAAGTACAATATTTTACTTATTCTATTTTATAGTAAAATTCCCCCAAATATGCGGTCGTAATTATTTGCTACATTTGTAATTTGCATTCTCTTATATTACCTTTTGCAATTTGTTTCAAATTGCACATTCATATAACCAATATATGTATCAAAAAGTAAATTTCTGGTTACTACGCAGGCTGTATGATAAGTTCCTATCCCTGGCAGATGATGGCATCACCGGAATTCAAATTAAAATTTATTTTTTGTAAACACAACTCTTCGTATGACGCCAGTTCAAATTTTTAAATTCATGAAGCCGTGATTGAATGCTTAGTTTTTGAAATAATGGAATCACTTATGGTCATTTTGCAGCTCTTTTATAAACTAACAATAATGGACAGTTGCTTCACAACGTGACCTATGATCATAGTCACTTCGATCGACGAGATCAATAAAATCGGTGATATGGTTAAGCATGCTTAAAAGTGCATAATATCTTACGAAGTTGTTCCGAAGGTATCAAAAAACAGTAAAGGCAGTGAGTTTAGGTTTCAAAGAATTCAGTAGTGTGTTTAAAGCATTATAAGTTCAAGGCCATTGGTTTTGGGAGGATTGCCCTAGAAATGGAATCATCCGGACTACATGCGAGCTTGGTTAACCTGGTTGACCGAAAGACCAGAATGGACCAAGTTTAAGAGAACTAATTAATTTTAATTGAATTCTTATTTAAAAGCTTATGTAAAATTTATAAATTATTTGGTTTTTTTGACATTACACTTTTTGTGTAAGTGTATGTGTGTTTTTTAAATTATTTTTTCTAAAATTTTGAATTTTTGAAAAGGATGCTCCACTTTTGTTTCAAAAAATGTAAAAAATTCGTAATTTAAATAACACATAAGTTGTGCTAGTACTATTTCTGATATACTAAGACCTCACTTTGCATCGTGGATACGTTCCAAAATAACGCGACGCAAAATGAAATAAATCAAGATTTTCTATAAGAAACTATACAAATATAAAAGATGGGTTCAGTCAATTTTTTTGTATTTAATTGTTAAAAAAGAAGAAAATTTAAATAACAAAAATGAAACATATTCATTTAAAAATATAAAAAAGACCAGAAATTCAATTAAAAAAATTAAAATACAAAAAATATATGAATAAATAATTAGTAAAAAAAATAATTTGGACTGCAGATTAGTTGCTTATGGTCACTGGACTCTCTTTTACAAAAGAATTGTCCAGAGCTTCCAGAACTGCTTTTTGCTTTAGTTCTAGGTAAAGCTCGTTGTAACAGTTGATATATGTTGCTACCCTACGAGATACTTTTGAGGATTTTTTGAAAACATTTCTATCGTTTCATCAATTGAACTAAAATTTCTTCGTCAGCAATTTCCAAATCACATTTTTTGGTCATTTTTGCGCAAAACACTATTCATGCCAGATGGCTTAACCTTCTCCAAAGAATCTGAAATAATTTCTATTGCTTTCAAAATAACAAATTTTTCCAAAATTCTTGCATTGTAAATTTATAG
This sequence comes from Cordilura impudica, assembly GCA_963682025.1. Taxonomy (NCBI): domain Eukaryota; kingdom Metazoa; phylum Arthropoda; class Insecta; order Diptera; family Scathophagidae; genus Cordilura; species Cordilura impudica. The sequence continues at coordinate 155,305,035 of OY821520.1, forward strand.
GGTCCATCAGTTTCACTTAGAAGCAGCTTAAAAGTTCTTCGGAGGTAATAGCTTTTAAAATTCGATATTAGACTCTGATCCATTGGCTATATCACCGATATGGTGTTTGGGGGTAAAAACACAAATTTAAAAATTCCTGATAAATCATAAATATTAACTGGGTGACCAGGAGCATTTTAAATGTTGCAGTTTCTAGTTACTCATATAAAAATTTATAGTCACAACGAAAAAACCTTCCACTTCAACCAATCAGACTAACAACTGAAAGTAAACTGAATAACCGTAATTCGCCGAAAGCCCAAAAAGTATGAGTTTTACAAAAAACGCAACTACAGTATTCAAAACCCGTATTCGTACACCCAAGAAATAATTAAAAAATCGTCATTGACTCAAAAACTAAAATAAAAACTTAAATCAAGTGTAATTATTTATTTTACCTATAAAATAAAAAACAAGATTACAAATTTGTTTTTACCTAGCTCGTATATTCAACGATAGGTAGCGTATTATTATTATTATGTTTAACAAAGGCCGTATTCGTACAGAACAGCAAATGTGAATAAAATAGAAAATTAATAGAAATTAATATTTTGTTGGATATCCCTTTTGCTTAAGCACCGCATTTAGCCGCCTTGGCGTCGATTCAACTAGTTTATTGGTTATCGTTGGTGACATTTTGGCCCATTTTGCCTTTAACGCGTTTTTTAAATCCTTTACGTTTCTTATATCATAATATTTAAAATTTCTCCTGAAAATCGACTATAAATGCTCAATAGGGTTTATATCTGGACTTTGCGGTGGGGTTTTAAGGAATTTTGGACAGTTATATAATATCCGTGTTCTCGCATCTAGCGCCATGTGCTTGGGATCATTGTCCTGTTGTGTTGGGATCATTGTCCAATTTTTGCGCGCTTTACTTTAAATTACTCTTTAAAATGTTGATATGATCCATCGAAGTCATTATTACATTTATAAAATGAAGATTTCCTACCTCTGTCGCCTGAACAGAACATTGTGTGTTTCATGTGTGTATTTTCTGAGCCTTGATTAATATTAATCAATATTAATATCAATCACAATAAATATTGCCCCGTAAGTGTTTCCATAGATGCAAAATGTTATTGTAAAATCCTTAGTGCTGTTAATCAACACAAACATGGGCCACAAATTGATTTTAATAAAACACTTAAAATTACGAATTTAATAAAAAAAACTCGATGCAAAAAACCGAATGCAAAAAAGTTGCAGTAAGAAAGGAAGGGAAGACAATAATGAAGTCATCTATTTCAGCAAGAGTAATACCATATTACAATGCATCCTTTCTACCGAAAACTCTCGCGATACAGTGTTATTTCCATGTAGCCATTTTTAATTTTATGCAGAATGGTATGCAAAAAATATGCACAATGCAGCTTACGAAAAACATCCTATTTATTACCCTTACTGCACTCAAGGTGTTTCCAACTATACTTACATAAATACCTAATATAAAACTGTAAATTATATGCAATATATGAAACGAATAAAAATGTGAATAAAAAAGAATACAAAAAGAAAAACATCTGCATTAACGCAGGTATTTTATTTCACTTTGCAAAAAGGTAATAACATCAATTGACTATATTTCGCATTCATGTGTGGAGATGGTGCCAATTGATGTTATCTCCACTTAGTTTGTTACCTGTCACCGTCTTACACCACTTTATATTTCCCAACCTTTACGTACTTTATAGATTTTTTTCAAATAATTCTGTTGCTAATTCCAAAGAAAATGAACAGAAACCAAATTTGAGGGCCATCTTTAAAAATATGTTGCCTACCGAGATAAAAATTACACTTAGGCTGCTATTTTTATGTAAGAACTAGGTCGAAAAATGGACCACTCATGACACGTTTGTTCAACTAACTTATTTTTTTTAACAATCATATTTAATTAAATTTAAGAAAAATCTGTTCATTATTTTTTTTTAGACTTAAGTAAAGATCGGGAAACGGCAAGAGTGGTCAATATTAAAGCCGCAGACTTCAATCTAATAGCGTTGGTAGCATCACTTATCGAGTATAAGTTATGCGAAAACTTTCCATTTACTTAAATATTATCTGGTGTGAACTTGAGCAAATCAGTTCATAAAATACAAACTCAATTCACTGCACCTCACGAATTTATGGTTTAAATATAAAGCTGTTAAGTCGTAATGGTCTGGCATACATATGCCTCATAATTTCTATTTATGAGCAATTAATAGTTATTTTGTAGCGGTAATAACCTTAAAGTTCAGAAAACACTTTACTAACGATTTTTCTTTTTGGCAAAAAGCTAATGAGGAACTTATATCAAAACATGTAAAACAAACTATGAAATATCTTGTTGGATCGATGCGTATTATTCTAAAGGTGAAAAACTGAAATTTCAATTGTATCAATAGAAATTTAATAGAATCTATTCATTTTCTATTGTGAAATAATATTTACTGTTAAGACAGCAGAATTGTGATCATCACCAACCCAAAATTCGGTTACTTACTTTATGAACTCTATCGATAATATCTAAAGTGAATTCATTTGGAGAAATGGGGAAATATTAAACATAGTACACATAAGAGCCTGTATTTGTAAACTGTAGTTAACTATAATGTTTAAGTGGACACAAAGATAGAAAGACGACAGAGGAACAGACAGTCGTACGCTGGTTCCTGCAAAATGACACTACATAGAATAGTAATTATAATTACTTTCTATTACTTTCGCGTAAAGTCACAAAACCTATGAACAAAATGAGACATAGATCATGAAAATCGTTGTACGTGTTTCGTTTTTATTCACAATTACCTAAATATGTCTCATTTTGATTTTATGTTTCACTGAATTTGGAATAATATTTATCATATATTATTTATTATTAACACGTAAAATTAAAACAAGTAAGAAAATTATAGTCGGTATACACCGACTATACGATACCCTATACCATGCGTTTAGAGACCCTATCTCTCAGACCCAACTAACTGGATATAGAAAATAAGCATAAACCAAATTTGAGTGGGATTGTTATTAATTTTTTCGGCTGCAGATATGAAAAAGTTCATATCGGATGCTATACCTATATGGGGGCTAGGCCCAAAAATGGACCGATCCTGACCATGTTTGGTAAAGTCTCTTGTACTTTGCAAAAATATATACAAACAAAATTTGAGAAGAATCAGTGCAATATTTTTGTTTTTTGATAGATTTAAGTGAAAATCGGGAAGCAGCTCTATATGGGGCCTATGACTAAGAGTTGCCCAATAGGGATTATTTTTGGACTACTGATTAAAGGATGTAATATATACATACAAACCCAATTTAACTAAGATTTGTATGATAATTTGGATCTTATGGCAATTTATGTTGATTTCATAGGGGTCATTTGTATGGGGGCTAGGTCTGAACATGGACGGATTCTCACCAATTTCAATAGCGTTCATCCCATGGCCGATAAAAGATTAAATACCAAATTTCGTCAAAACATATATTCATATTTGCGACCTGCAGTGTGATTACAAGCTTTACATGGACACACAGACGGACGGACGGACGACCGGACGGACGGACATCGGTAAATCGAATCAGATAGTGATTCTGATTCGATCGGTATAATTAAAGATGGGTGTAGGTCAAATATTTTTGGTTGTTACAAACAGCAGCACAAAGTCATTATACCCAAACCACATAGTGGTATAGGGTATAAATGTCAGGTCATTACATAGATATGTGGATCATAAAAACAATAAATTTATTTTCGTTTGTTTGCTCCCTTTACTTTCTGGCATGGTGATTCGCCTACATGTTCAGAGTCTGTATCGGCTGAGGACCTGTTTTCATCTGGAAAAAATCAATTTGTTTTTAATCAGTGAGATAATTTCAATTTTGTGTCTTACTCTCGGATTAAACTTCCCATTGTTTATTCTTCTCCTTCTTTTCGTACGTTTTTGCGACCACCAACATATTTCAGCCACTAGCAGGTCGAGGCTTTTGCCTTTATATCGCGTTTCCACGGGCATGGACACTTGACGGAAGCTCTCGTCATGCTCATCCGACTGTGAGGCTAGCTGATTGTTGAAGTAATCGAGATGTTGATGCAACAAGTGAAATTTGAGGGACATGTTCACTCCAATTTTCTGGAAGTATTTCAACATCTTGGTCGCAAGAGCACGGTAATTGTGTGCTCGCTTACTTCCCAAAAAAAAAATCGTATAACTTTCGTCACTGCGTCTTTAAATTCTTTTGATTTCATGAGCTTCCGTATATCGAGCCCATTCAGAACACCTTTCTTTCATTTTGCTTTGCTCAAGAATTTTCGATTGCTTCACAATGGCCTTGATGAAATTTTTTAGGATTCTAAGTTTGAAATGGAGAGGGGCATGAGGACGTTCTCCATTTGTACGGGTGGATCATGTACGCATTTGTGTCCTTTTTCCGTTGGGTCTCGAGTATACGGGTATCGCACAGACACAAGAAACACATATTTTTCGTAAAGCCTCCTTGGAAACCTCTAGCATCGCCACGACTTTCAGATCACAACTGATCCGCCACATGTGATCAGTATAGCAAACTTTATCCAAAATTATTTTCATTGAATCGTATGTTTCACTCATATCTGTGCTGCAGCCAATGGGAAAGATTGGTTTTTTATTATATTTATGTAGCACAACGACTCTCAGGCTTGCTTTCGAAGAATCGATGAACATTCCTGCGAGGTAATTAGCGGTCATTGCCTCCATCAGTGCTTTATATCGTGGCACTAAATAAATGTGTTTCCTTCGCTGAGTGTAAAGTGACATTAAGCTCCACTTTTTCCGTTTTGGATTTTTTATGAATTAAAAAAAACAAAATTTTAATTTTTTAGGCAAAAAAGATTTTTTTTCTTTCATACATTGATTTGTAACTGCGAACAAACAAAAGAGCCCAAAACGTGACAAATTCCCCTATACGATACTTACTAAGTTGAAATCGATACATTTCGATTCCTAGACACGTGACCCAGACGCGTGTAACTTTTTTTTTTACCAATATAACTTTCTCCGGTTATTTCATCTCATCCCGACGTTGCTGTCAACAGTGTTAGAAGTCACCTACTGCTTCATACTAATTGTACGATCCAATATTTTACTCTTTATCCATAGCTTAGTTTAATCGACTTCTCTTGACTTTACTTTTAACTGATATTGAGCTTATAAAGTACCAGAAAACAAACAGATAGACTTTCTATATCAAATGAAAAGATAAGCCAAAATAAAGACATATAATAAAAAAAAAAATGGTTGGTGTTCGAGTTTACCTTTTAGACACAATACCATTTTTCAGAAGGTAACGCAAAGAAAAATTCTATTATAATATGGTGTTAAAAGTTTCGAAGACTCAAAAATAAAGATTTCTTTTTTTCAAATGCTTCACGGGGTTTCATTAAGTCTCTGCATGTTCCTTAACTTTGGTCTATTAAAATATTCTATATGCTTAACAGCATAGAATATAGAACATAGAACATAGAACAAAGTTGTACTTCAAAACAAACAAAAATTCCCATACAAAATCGCTCTATTTTTATAATGAGTTCGTCTCTTTCACAGATTGTATCGATGTGTAAATATAAGTTGGCCAGGTACATGACTAGATTCATACTGGACTGACGATTAAGAATTCGGTACATTCTGCATCTCTTAACCCTTTAACGACCAGACTTTTTTGTCTGAAGAGATTTGAATTTTTTTTTAATTGTTAATTTTTTTTAAGAGATTTGAAAAAAATTTGACCGCCCCCCCCCCCTTCTTCCCCCTCAAGTCACTTGGCAAATATAGTTGCCTATGGGTTGAAATGTAACTTTTTTTAAAAAAAATATATATGAATTTTTGTTTATGTTTTGAAAGATTTTTTTATTAATTCATTGAATTAATGATGAAAATCTCTGTCCAGAAGAAAAGTCATTTATAAGTTTTTGAGCCAAAGCAGAACGGAATTCCAGAGAATTTTCTTTATTTGGGAAGCTGCTATTTTCCGAAATCTGTGAATATATGATATAGCTGTTGTGGACCATAAGTTCGAATAAACCTAAAAAAACCTGATATAAAAGCGCCATTTGCTTCGCGATCGCACTCGTAATACTATTTTTTTTTTGATCCATCAGATCCACCCCGCCCGTTCCTTTATTATAATGTCTAATAACACCAGGACACTTCACATCAATTTTGTCAACTGGTCCTGCAGTGCGGCGTTTGACTTGAATAACTTCGGTCGGGTCTATGAAGTTTGAGGCAAGGTAAACAGGACAATTTGTCCATCCGCTTCACAACCGAATTTCCATTTGCTACAAAAAAGCTAATATCTTCTCTTTTCATTTCTTTATCAGTCCAAATTGCTCCATAAGCCATTATGTCATTTTCTTGGAGAATACGCGTCACATTTATACTGGTAAAAAAGTTATCAAAATACACTTGGACTCCTTTTTGTGCGAGCGGTTCAGAGAACTGGAGCACAACACTTTCACCAAGACCATGCTCAACAAATTGCTAGTTGTCAGTGTACATGTCCACGGCATACAAAAATCCTGTTTCAGCATCACATAGACACCATAGTTTGAAACCCCACGGTACTGGTTTATCCTTCATGTGTTGCTTCATGGAATTATGGCCCTTGAACTTAACCATGTGTTCGTCTGTAGATAGTCTTTTGGAGTATGTATGCCTCAGGCATTACCTTATTTATGTGATCAAATAGTGGCCGAACTTTATTTGCGCTATCGCTACTATCTACTGTATTGTTGTCTGTGAAGTGGAGGTTCGCTGTAGTATCGCCAAATCGCTTAAGAGTCATAATATCTTCTACTTGAGATTGATGAAAGGTAGGGTCTGTTGAACAATACAATCGAATGCTTGGAAGTTTCACCAAGCTCATGCGTATAATGATACCTAAATAGGCCTTGAACTCAGTTGTACTCAAATGAAATAATCGTCCCTTTTGGGACGCGTACAAGTTCGCGACATTTTCAGAAAATTCTATAAAATACTAATATATGTTGACGCAGCTAAGATACAAAATTTTTAATAAAACTTACCTTCAAGCAGCATTGAAAACTTCAAATGCCGGGGGATTTCTTTATGTTGAGGAACAGTTGTTTTGAGTACATGAGAGTGGGTATAGTTACACTCATTTCCTAATCCAGTGAAAGTTGGTGGGGTATAGTGAAGTGGTTGATTAAACCGGTACACTGTTTGCGGTGGAATCACCATAGTTGTACCAGATGGATTTGAAGTTGATGGCATAGGTTCTTGCGCAGTGCGATCCATTCGGTATTTTTTCATTGGCTGCATTTCTTCTTGCTTTGAACCCTCAATGACGACTTCAACCACCTAATACGTCTTGTTTTCCTCCATACCGTTCTCCAAAAATACTATATCGTCCTCGTCCATATTTACATCAACCTCTTCATCACTGTTCTCGCATAATAAAATTTGTTCTATTTCTTCTGGACGAAGCAAAAACAATCGGTCCCGATTTGCACTCATTTTATCTGCACTTCACAATACACACAATATTAATTTTTTTCCAAATATAAATACAAAAACGTCTTACCTTACATAATTTTATCACTGAAAATATTTATAACTTGATCGCATGTCTTCAAAAAACTGACTAAACTTTCACCAACAAATTATACTGTTTTACTACATATGTTCGAAAAATTTCTAATGCAAGGAATTATTGCAAAAAATCAAAGCCTACTAGATTAAAAAAAAAAAGAATATTATCGAAAATTCAAAAATGTGTAAAAAGTTCCGTTTCAACCCATAGGCAAATATACTTGCCAATCAAATTTATGTTTCCCGTTCCTAAATGTAGGATCCAATGGATTATTTTTTTTTTGGATATTGAATCAGAAAGGATACAGATAGAACATATTTAAGCCCCATTTGATATGGTTATCATTTGGGGCTGCGACCCTGGGCGCTTTAAAGTACATATTTTAATCAAATTTAGTGGCTTGTACAGAAAAAGTGGAGGGTGGGGGGTAAAAACTATGTACCACATTTTTTAGCCCCAAGAATTGAGCACATTTCCGTTATAGACACTTTTGTTCTATCCCGAACCTATTAAAAAGTACCGTCGAAAAATGCTGTGGCAAATATGTGTGCCTATGGTCGTCAAAGGGTTAACCTTAACGGTTTGCTACAAAGCTGCATACCAAATTTTTTTTTTTTTTTTTTTTTTAAATAACAGAAAATAGCAACCATTCAATAATTTGTCACTTTTGCCCATTTTTATCATTTTTTTTAATATCATCATAAACGCGGTGTACGCTTTTTATACCCTATACCACTATGTGGTTTGGGTATAATGACTTTGTGCTGCTGTTTGTAACAACCAAAAATATTTGACCTAGACCCATCTTTAATTATACCGATCGAATTAGAATCACTTTCTGAGTTGATTTAACAATGTCCGTCCGTCCGTCCGTCCGTCCGTCCGTCCGTCCGTCCGTCCGTCCGTCTGTGTGTCCATGTAAAGTTTGTAATCAAACTGCAGGTCGCAAATATGAACATATTTTGATGAAATTTGGTATATAAGCTTTTATCGGCTATGGGATGAACGCTATTGAAATTGGTGAGAATCGGTCCATGTTCAGACCTAGCCCCCATACAAATTACCCATATGAAATCGACATAAATTGCCATAAGATCCAAATTGTCATATAGATCTTACTCAAATTGGGTTTGTATGCGTTCATTACATCCACTAATGAGTAGTCCAAAAATGATCCCTTTGACCCCATATAGAGCTGCTTCCCGATCTTCAGTTAAATCTATTAAAAAACAAAAATATTGCACTGATTCTTCTCAAATTTTGTTTGTACATATTTTTGCAAAATACAAGAGACTTTACCAAACATGATCAGGATCGGTCCATTTTTGGACCTAGTTCCTTTATAGATATATCATCCGATATGAACTTTTTCATATCTGCAGCCAAAAAAATTAATAAAAATCCCACTCAAATTTGGTTTTTGCTTATTTTCAATGTCCAGTTAGTTGGGCCTAAGAGATAGGGTTTCTAAACGCATGGTATAGGGTATCGTATAGTCGGTCTAGACCGACTATAATTTTCTTACTTGTTATTTATTAGTAGAGTAGAAGATATGCATACGCATGAGTGATAATTTTAATATTATATCAAACATACGTCAGTATTTTTTATTCCATTATATGGATATATTAATGAAAATTATTTAGCCTTAGTTACAATTTTGCTGACGAATAAAATGAGAAATCATCAATGGGTTATGAGTTTGAGCTGATAAAAAAAAAAAAATTTGGCCTAAGAACCGTTTTACTATACTGGCCTGGTACTTCACCCTGACTTGGAATTTCTGACTTCCCAGACCATGACCTTGAAAATCTTCCACAATGAATTTTTTTTTATAAGCCAACTAAACCATACACCATTGTTTTCTGTTACCATTATCATAAAAAAAGATGCAGACAAGCGGACGAAATTTCCAACGAAAAAGGTCTTCCACATGAAAAACATATATTATTTTATTTTATTTATTTAAAAAAAAAAAAAACTGCTACGTTCTAACAATTATTTATATTATTACTGTATTATAATGTCATTCATCAACTTGTCGAAAAGAAAATATAAATTAAACCAAGGCAGTTACAATAAAACAAACAATATACTAAACTGTCAGCAGATCTATGGCCAATATAGATTTATTGGTAAATAAAGGAAAAAAAAGGAAAAAGAAAAATGTCTGTTTTTTCTTTTGCAAAAAAGAAAAGAAAAAAATGTTAAAATGTTGAACAGATAGAAAGAAGAGTAAATCAGTTTGTGAAAGATAAAAAAAACAGTTAAGATGAAATGTAATAAATGACTCAAGGAATACTTTATTCTGCATGCATTTACATAATTATTTAATGCCTTAAAATTTGATCGAATAAATTGGCAGATTATATATTTTGCTTACGATTTTGACACTTAACAAGAAATGGGTACTGACATTCGAGTATGTCTTGTGGCATATTGGTAGTTATACATTTGTTGTAAATTCCATGGGAAATTTCCTAGCAATTTATCTTTAAGAAAAACCTTTTAATCAAACCCTTTTTCGTGTATTAGTGTTTTCTTTAATCCTTGTATATGTAGTATAATTTCCCATATCAGTGCCTCAAGTTACACGGCAATCTTTGTAACGGGGTTTTATTCTGCGGCTGAGGTAATTCAGATGTCTCCAGAGTCTGCTTAAGGACCCTCAAACCTTATGCAATGATAAAAACGTTTTGTTTATCCCTTCTTCGGGTTACAACATATTTTTATTTAATCTATTAATATCTTTACCTATAATATGGATTAATGACACAGTTGATAGCGAGTCTTCGTTTCCACTTCGGTAACATCGGTGATCGTCGGCAGTAATGGTGGTTCAGCTACGTTGGTTCGCAGTTATCGGGAATATCGATGGTAGGCGTCGGAAGTATTGGTGGTTCGGCAGCGTTGGTTCGTAGGTGCCGGGAATATATATGGTTTTATTTATTTATTTTTTTTATTTTATTTATTAAGTCTATGGTAAAACCTTACAGACTGTTAAGTATAATACAGAGAAAAAAAAATATAACATATACAAATCCTTAAATCAAAAATTTGAGATTATGTATTTAAAAATAATATAATATTGCGTTTAATAATATCATCATTTAAAGAAAAATCAATTAAATTATATAGATCATTGAAATCATGGCAAATTCTTCTAAATGGATCAGCATCGGCAAACTTTTGACGACAGATTGGGATAAAAAGTGGAGTGTAAAAACGTGCTGACTGTGCCGGAACGTTAATGGAGATGTTGTCCATAAGAAAATTTGAGCATATGTCGCCTCGAATTAAGTTAAATAAAAACATAACATTAAGCATTGTTCTTCGGCTTTTTAAAGATGGCAGTTTAATTTGAGAAAGTCTAATTGTATATGATGGCAGATTAACAAAACTTGGATAAGAACGTCTTAAGCAGAAAAGGAGAAATTGCTTCTGGACCGATTCAATTTTGGCACTGCGAATATTAGATAGTGGATCCCAAATAACAGACCCGAATTCTAAAATAGGTCTTACTAGGGAGATGTACAGTTGTTTGGTAACTGTAGGGTCATTGAATTCCTTTGGCCATCTTTTAATGAAAGCCAGTACACCACGTGCTTTAATAATTATCATCGAAATGTGTTGAACAAACTCTAATTTGGCATCTAAAAGAACACCCAGATCCAGGATTTTATTTACTTGCTCCAACTGGTAATCTCCAAATTTGTAACAACCAAATTCACCTAGTTTTCTAGTAAAGTGCATGTGTTTGCATTTTGTTAAATTTAATTTAGATCATGTTGTAGGTGAATTTGTTCACAATAATTCTTATAGCTTAAGAAAATCTTGACATCATCAGCATACATAAGAACATTTGAGGCTTTTATTATACTTGGTAGATCATTTATAAAAAGAGTAAATAAAATTGGTCCAAGATGACTTCCTTGAGGCACACCAGATTTAACTATAATATTCTTTGAAGTAGTATTATTAAAATAAACACGTTGATTTCTGTTGATCAAGTAAGATTTTATCCAGCTTATGCTGTTTGCTGTAAAGCCCATCAAATATAATTTTTTGAGTAAAAGATCATGATTTACTTTATCGAAAGCTTTACTGAAGTCAGTATAAATAACGTCGGTATGTAGCCCGCTGACGAAACCCCGATTTACCAAAGTTGTAAGTTGTAAAATATTAGTTGAAATAGAGCACCCTTTACGAAAACCATGTTGTGAGTGTGATATTAAAGAAGAAACCTGATGACAGAGATTATCCTTTAAACATTTTTCAAATAGTTTGGGAATAGCACAAAGCTTAGCTATTCCTCTATAGTTAGCTACATTCATTTTGTTTCCAGATTTAAATAAAGGAATAATGTATGAATCTTTCCATAATGTAGGAAAATGCCCATGTTTAATGGATGAATTAAATAAAATGCATAATGGAACAGCCAAAGTTTGGGCGCAGTTGATTAAATTGCAGCTAGGAATACCGTCAGGTCCTCCGTTAGTTGAATTCTTGAATGTTTTAAATTATTTTTGATATCCGAAGTCTTTATAAAAGGAAATGAAATTGATTGATGTTCCATAACTGGAAATGGATATATGTTTGAAATGTCATATTGAACATCAGAGTAAGTTGTGCTAAAAAAATCAGCAAACATATCGCTAATAACTACATCATCACGGGATTCACGATTAAGATATTTCATTTCAGTTGGATATCCAGTAGATTTCCTTCTAGAGTTTACAAATTTATAAAATGATTTTTGATCTCTCTTCAAATTTATTTTCATAGTTTCCATGTAATTCTTATAAAGTTTTGTATTTAGAATATTATACTCTGCACGTGTAACTGAATATTTCGTATAATCAGATAAAAGACCAGACACTTTGTATTTTTTGTGTCGTTTATTTTTTAAGTTTTTAAGACTCGACAATTGTTTTGTGCTCCAAGGAGGGCCAGCGTGGTTGAAAACAGTAAACTTCGGGATACATTCATTCATATAAAATAGAACAGTTTCGTAGAATAACTTGATCGTTGCATCGATTGATGTGGGAGAACCAGATGTAATAGATAATAATTGGAGCCAATCAGTATTACCGAAGTAGTAATTTAAACCATTGTAATTTGCTCTTTTGAAACAAAAAACTTTTAAGTTATTTGATTTACACTTTGAAACAAATGGTAAATTCAAGTTTAATTCAATGGTAGGATGGTAACGATCTTCTGGTAAAGTAACAGGATCTGCGCGAGATAAAGAGTAGTTTATTGGATCATTAACATAAATTAAGTCTAAAATCCTTTCATGATCATTATGAACACCATTAATTTGAAAAAGACACAAGTCCGATAAATTATTTATGAAATTATAGTTATCTTCATTTGACACCGTAGGAGTATAGTAAAAAGAATCAATTAAAAATGTCCATGATATTAACGGCAGATTAAAGTCTCCAAAAACAAGTATAGAATCTTCAGGGTTAGCCTTTGTTACAACGGCTTTTATTGATTCAAAATGTTCATTATAAATCGATTTATCAGAATCAGGAGGTATGTAGGAGCAAGTAATAAAAACTTTTTTTTGATTTAGTTTTAACATAACACCAATAATTTCAATATTCGGTAAAGAATCAAGACGTATTTCTTCAGATGATAGTTGACAGGAGACAGCAATTAGAACACCACCACCAATTGTTTCAGTTTCTCTATCAAGTCTGTAAATATGAAATTTATTACATAATATCTCAGCGTTGAAGACATTTCTTTTTAACCAGGTTTCAGTAAGAACAATAACATGATGAGAGAAATCAAAGCTATGTTTAAACAGAGACGTTATTTTTGTATTAATGCCACGAACATTTTGGTAAATTATAGATATTTGGTTATCATGAAGAGTAGTTAGTTTTTTGGAGCATTTAAATTTCTTAGCGGAAGATGAACAGCATTTCTTGTATTTTCTTTGTATTGATATTCACGGACAAGTGTACTAACGGGCCAAAAATCAGGATTAAGTATAATATCGAAGAGATCAGCTGGAACAATAATTTTAAATGAGGTGATAGTTCTCGGTTGAGAATAATTGAACTTATACGTTGAAAACAGTGCATTCGAATCGATTTTAGATTTTATATAGAATTCTAAATCTTCAACTGAAGTTTCTGAAGCTAAGCGGGATACAAATATAGTTTTCTTTGGGGGTATAACTCTCAGCGGGTTATGTATAATTTGATTGTTATTTAAACCAGGAGCAGAAGAATTTAAAACTTGCTTGCAAAAGACAAGCATTATTTTTTGAAATGTCAATAAGCCAAGTAAATATGGACCACCACCATTTTTTGCCTCTTGCATGTGATCTGTACCTCCCATTGAAGCATTGTACATGGCTACCACACATGGCCGGGGAACTTCAATTTTTCGCCTTTGTTCTCGTGAATATCTACCGACTTTAGATATTGGATCTTTTCCATAAATAGTTGAAGCTACAGAAACAACAGAATTGTCGATCCATTTTGTTACGTATATGTTATCACCTTCCAGTTTTATGCTCTCTATGTGACCACATTGTTTCTTTTTTAGTGCCTTCTGTCAGGAAAAGGGCAACATTTGTGTATCATTATTTCTCTAATTGTACCAGTGTTGTAACAGACGAGCAGTTTTAAACCGAGCAATATACGAGTCGAAGTAAATAAGTTATCAAAACTTATACAATACGGCATATGTCTTTTTTCGTCATCTAAATCATCAAGCATGGAAAATAATGGCGCTGAGTTCTTTACATACAATTCCGGATACACCTCTCGAATGCGTGGATTTGTGCCTTGATATATTTCGAAATTAATTAGGTATTCTCGTGTTATCAAGCTGTTACAATCGATAACACGAGCGAATATTGAAGGAAAGGCTGCTTGAGAGAGAAACGAAATAACATGGATTGATAATATTGAAGTATGGACTGGTATCAGAGATATGGGAAGACTTCTAAGTGAAGCTAGAGATCGAGATGCTTTTGCGGAGCTAGTTAAAAATATACAATTTTTTTTTTTTTTTTTTTGAAATGCTAAATATGTAACAAATTGTAGTTGTCTTGGTCACTAAAATTCGAAGAACGAATTAGCAAGGAAGAACGAACTAGAAGAAGGGGTGTATTGAGGCACCACATTTTGCAACCAAAACGAAGCAGTTTTCCTCGAATAAATTGCTCGCAACCACGTCGACCGTAATACTCCACCATAGACTCATCGTACGATAGATCTTGTTCCTAATGAAAATTATTGAGGCATCGTTTTTTCACTGCATCAGTAATTGGACGAATCTTCCAAATTTTGTCCTCCCGATCTTCCTCGCTGTTATCTTAAGTGCATATATGCTGTTATCTATTGCGACGCATGCTTTCGCTAACCATTGTGCACAACATATCGGGATCCTCGAACCAATAATCTCTTTTTTATGACGAGATATGTGTACAGTGACAATCATAATGCCAATAAAAATCTTCATTTCGTTTATGGTAATATTTGGATTTTGGCCTTCTAGTTGCACTGAATAAGCATTGGTTTTATCACATAACATCTGCAGCACCTCATCGTCAATAAACTTTTCAAATTGTTAATGTGGCTAAAGTCCGGAACAATCTGTGTAATTTGGATCAAGGAAATAAGGTTTTGATGCACCAGTGTTACTTTAAACCCAAACTAGTTCACTTCCTTTTTTTATTTTAGCTCGTGGGCCATTTTGTTTGGAAATATTTTGCCTCTTTCTGTTGACACTACGTACTGAAATCTTTTTAGGTGTTTTATTGAACGCATGCGTAGTTGGTTCTTCCTCAGGAATGGGTTTTTGTAGATTCGGTGACGATGAGGACTGCCCTCGAGCATCAGTCAATAAATAAGTTTTTATGTTTTCGAAAGAATTTTGATGATTGATCAAATTGGAAACATCGTCATCTGTGCTGTTCATTGCATCATCTACAGGAATGTTATCGTCGTTGGTATTACACACTAATTCACAAGGCGCTTGGAACTGCTTCGTGCTCAAATTTTATATAGTGCCGCTGCAGCCATCATCGCCTGAATCTTCAGCGTATACCTGAGATTCATTGGGAGGCTCTAGGTACATTTTGTTAACATCCTAGTCATCACTTTGTAATCTTTCCAGATAACATAACATTTTATTCGTAGTTTTGAATTACCTAATAAATTAAATAATGTAATAAATGTACTTGCACTTTATTTGGACCAATGTGACATATACGTCACACCGATAAAAAAAAAGTGACGAAACGCGGATAAAATTAAATACTTTTCACCTTTTTTTATGCAAAATTTATCTTCATACAATTCTGACTTATACTGCATCAAAATATTTCTTTTATTTGTACTTGAATTAAACACACAAATATACTTTTGACTTTTGCCATATTCTGATTTTTTTTTTTTTTTTTTTTTTTTTTTTTTTTTTTTGCAAATTAGACACAAAATTAAATCGACATGAACACGTGTTTTCACAAGTAAAGCTCAACTGCAACTGATTCAATTCCATACGTTATAATTCTGAAAATATCATGGCACACTATATATAACATCTGCTTTAACAATTTTTTTTTCCCGGCCGTATAGGTGACGTGTACGCCACATTGGTCCTGAGTGGGTTAAAGTGATTTCTATAAGAAAAGGTTACATATGTTATAATACTTTCTTATGTAGAATGTGTTTTGCCATAAAACAATTTAATACAATTAAAAGGGATCTTCGAAATGATGTTCCTTGTGCACTTTGTTTGAGAGTTGTTCTTATAGCAGACATGTCATTATTTAAAAGCTAATCTATATAAACATTCACTCAAAGAACTGTCCCAGTGTTTTTCTAATGCTAACAGATATGAGTACAAAAACAAAGCTATCGTATCAATTATTCTCATATTTGCATTGATATACCCTATACCACTATGTGGTTTGGGTATAATGACTTTGTGCTGCTGTTTGTAACAACCAAAAATATTATTAGACCCATCATTAATTATACCGATCGAATCAGAATCACTTTCTGAGTTGATTTAACAATGTCCGTCCGTCCGTCTGTCTGTGTGTCCATGTAAACCTTGTAATCAATCTGCAGGTCGCAAATACGAATATATTTTGATGAAATTTTGTATATAAGCTTCTATCGCCCATGGGATGAAAGCTGTTGAAATTGGTGAGAATCGGTCCATGTTCTGACCTAGCCCCCATACAAATTACCCCTATGAAATCGACATAAATTGCCATAAGATCCAAATTGTCATATACATCTTACTCAAATTGGGTTTGTATGCATTCATAACATCCATTAATGAGTAGTCCAAAAATGATCCCTTTGACCCCATATAGAGCTGCTTCCCGATCTTCACTTAAATCTATTAAAATCTAAAATATTGCACTGATTCTTCTCAAATTTTGTTTGTATATATTTTTGCAAAATACAAGAGACTTTACCAAACATGATCAGGATCGGTCCATTTTTGGACCTAGTCCCTATATAGATATAGCATCCGATATAAACTTTTTCATATCTGCAGCCAAAAAAATTAATAAAAATCCCACTAAAATTTGGTTTTTGCTTATTTTCTATGTCCAGTTAGTTGGGCCTAAGAGATAGGGTTTCTAAACGCATGGTATAGGGTATCGTATAGTCGGTCTAAACCGACTATATTTTTCTTACTTGTTTGTGTATTGCAATATTATCTTCAACAACAATACCATAAATTTGTTGTAATAAGCAACTGTTACAAGAATGATTAAAGCATGTGTTAATTGGTTATTGGGACAGTCTATTGGGTTTACCTTAATTAATATATTTTATCATATTTTAAATGCCTATGGCGCGGAATACTCTCCGCTAAATTTTGGCAGTCGCTTGGATAAACACGGTTCCACGCTGCTCGCACATTAATCCAAAATTAATCGAAATATATAAATGTACCAACAACCCCGCTTTTGAGAACTCCCTAGAGTTGTTCGATGGAGTTAAGATGGATGAATGGGGCGGCTAATAAAGAACTTTGCAGCCGTTGTTATTAATACATTTTTCCATAAGTTTGCCGGTACATTTGGGGACATTATCATGTTGAAACACGATATCCACCAAATGCAATTTGAATTGTTTTGCAGTGGAGGGGAGATTTGTGCTTAATATGTCCACCAACAATTCTGTGGACTGTTTCAGCTTCTTTAGCCATCATGTAACCCCACACCATCACAGATCCACCAACAAACTTTAAGTTGGTGTAACGTCTTTCGCTTGCACAGTTCTTCCTAGCTTTCGCCAACAGCACTCCCTGTCATCAGACCCAATACGAATAATTATGGTCTCAATTGACCATATCACCTTTGCCCATTCCTCTGCCCCCACGAGGCATATTTTTTGCAAAGACCAAAGCCTTTTGGTAAGTAGTGGCTTGTCACTTTGGTACGTCCCTTCCAGCCAGCAGACCGTATTTCTTACCGTTTCGACAAAACATGAATATTTTCACCTTCTGCAAGCTGTTTCTGAATTTGAACAGCGTTTTCCACTTTGTGCTACCGAAAATCTCTTAAAATGTGCCGGTCTGTGGTATAAGATAATATCTTTTTTTCTGACTCTACGGAATAGAAGTGGTAAAGTTGGACTTTCGCACTCCCCGCGCTGGTTTTGGAAATGTTGAGAAGTAATGAAATCTCACCGCAACTTTTAACTTGGAGTAAAAATTGGTGTATTTGGCTAACCTTTGACTACACCAGTGGGCGAACCATTTTCAACTTAAAAAAAAAAAAACGCAAAAAAGCGATTAAAAATAATTAAAACAACAAATTTAAGTTAGTCTTACGTTTTCAAATATGTTATTCAACCAAGAAAAAAAAACTTCCGAAAACTTTTGTACCACTTTTTTTTCAATAAAACACGCGCAGTTTCAGCAAGTAGTTAAACACAAAAAACTGTTTCAATGACTTATTGCCAAGATTTTGGTAATTTTCGATAACGGTACATATATTTAATCCTTTTATTCCTAACTGTAATATAGGGCCGTAACAAATAATTTCCATTGAACTCTATCTAATGCTAAACGTTTTGTTTCACTCCACCTCTTTCCTCCGTTTCTTAGTTCGGATTCAATTTGTCTTTTCCAAGTATTGCGCGGGCGCCCCGGTCTTCTGCTTCCTTGAGGGATTCGTTCTAAACCAGAGCTCGCTATTGGATATGGTCTCAGGCCAGAATATGTGAAGGATGCGATGTAGGCAGCGATTAGCAAAGGCTTGAAGATATTGTTCATACTACAACAAAATTTTT
This sequence comes from Cordilura impudica, assembly GCA_963682025.1. Classification (NCBI taxonomy): domain Eukaryota; kingdom Metazoa; phylum Arthropoda; class Insecta; order Diptera; family Scathophagidae; genus Cordilura; species Cordilura impudica. Next base: position 155,323,940 of record OY821520.1, read on the forward strand.
GATTCGTAAATGTAGATAAGAGTGCAGTAAACAAACAATGCAAATTTGAGAATAATTGGAACAATAGCTCTGTTGTTGTACTCATATATGTTAGCATTATAAAAACACTGGGAGGACAGTTCTTTGACTGACTGTATATACGAAATGAAAATTTATGAGCTTGTGGGTTTGACATTAATATGTGGCTAAGCCATAGGACCAATCTTCTTGAAATTTTCACAGTTTGTAAGTTTTTATCGGGAAAGCAAAATAGACTATATTTTTTAATATATGAAGAGGGCGTGGCACATCCCATACAAAAAAATATCTGGACTATCTGAAAGTCTTGAAACTAGGTGTGAGTTCACGAATGATGAGTGTGAGAAGTTATGTGAAAAATGCGTGGTATCAAACCAGTGGGCGTGGCACCTCCCATACATGGTAAATGCGTATTATCATATATATACCGAGAGTACTGTGATGGCCAGAGTCTTGAAACTTTCTGCACGTCAATTGGTTGTTAATGTGAGTAGTCGTACCAAAAATGGTTGGGATTGGGTTAGTGGGCGTGGAACCTCCCATACTAAACAAAACTATAGTGTATCGTGTCGTCAATTTTTGGCTAAGAAATGCTACCTATGTTCATTCCACGAAGTAAGTATAACACCAATAAAAAATATAACTTTTCTAAATTTTTTTATTTTTGTTTCAATGTTCTTTACGTTAAAGAAAAACATTGAGAAAAAAGATGGTTGATATTTTTTGCTTTCATCGACGATCATGGTGCACAGCGCTCCATTCTTCATCTGGTCATAGATCGCAACTCCATACACTTACAATACATTCGTTATTTTTTAATTAACAACAAAAATATTCACTAGAAATAAGTTATATGGCAAAAACAACGTTTGCCGGGTTAGCTAGTTTTTACATAAAACTCTTTTAAATCATACAATATATTAGATTTTATAAACTGTTTCTGGTTCATTTTAAAATCCAACTTTAAAATTTTCCAAGTTGAGTCGAATGAATAATTTTCAATACCACATGAATATTTTGATGATCCAATACTCAGAATGGCCGACAAAGTTCGTAATAATGAAGGTTATGGGAGTTGATCTTGAATTGAAATATTGGCGACAATTACACTACGTCATAACAGTAGATCATTGCCCATAATAGACAAAGTCAATAATTTTAATACATTATTGTTTGCCTGTTAGAAATATGCAAGGCCAAGAACTCAATTTAACATAAAAAAACAAGTAATTTAGAAAAAAAAAAAATGGTTATACGTGTTGAACATTGGTTGCTCTTGTTTGGACCACCCTGTATATAGTAGATTTTTACGAATTCTTTGGTCTTTTCGAGACCCTTCGTTAGCAAAATTGAGCAATAAACAAAGTAAAAATTTAGAGTTTTATGAGAACCATTGTTGTAAACAAAAACTTAAACGCCACGAGTTATCATTAGCTTATTAGATGGTGCTCCAATAAATATTTGCTTCATTAAATAAATATTTTTATACCCTATACCACTATGTGGTTTGGGTATAATGACTTTGTGCTGCTGTTTGTAACAACCAAAAATATTTGACCTAGACCCATCTTTAATTATACCGATCGAATCAGAATCACTTTCTGAATTGATTTAACAATGTCCGTCGTCCGTACGTCCGTCCGTCCGTCCGTCTGTGTGTCCATGTAAACTTTGTAATCAAACTGCAGGTCGCAAATATGAACATATTTTGATGAAATTTGGTATATAAGCTTTTATCGGCCATGGAATGAACGCTATTGAAATTGGTGAGAACGGGTCCATGTTCAGACCTAGCCCCCATACAAATTACCCATATGAAATCGACATAAATTGCCACAAGATCCAAATTGTCATATAGATCTTACTCAAATTGGGTTTGTATGCGTTCATTACATCCACTAATGAGTAGTCCAAAAATGATCCCTTTGACTCCATATAAAGCTGCTTCCCGATCTTCACCTAAATCTATTAAAGAACAAAAATATTGCACTGATTCTTTTCAAATTTTGTTTGTACATATTTTTGCAAAATACAAGAGACTTTACCAAACATGATCAGGATCGGTCCATTTTTGGAACTAGTCCCTTTATAGATATAGCATCCGATATGAATTTTTTCATATTTGCAGCCAAAAAAATTAATAAAAATCCCACTCAAATTTGGTTTTTGCTTATTTTCAATGTCCAGTTAGTTGGGCCTAAGAGATAGGGTTTCTAAACGCATGGTATAGGGTATCGTATAGTCGGTCTAGACCGACTATAATTTTCTTACTTGTTTTTATTTAATGAATATATATTTTATTTAGTAAATATTTGTTTTAAAACTAGTTAGATATTTATATCACTTTATATTTTATAAACAAAGTTTCTGTCACTTACAAATATTTGTTGTCAATACTGAAAATTAAATTCATGTAAGAATATTATATTTTCTAAATGTTGCGTGATTATCGTCATAAAAACATTTTCATGCTGCTGAATTTGAATTTATGTAGTACAACAAGTGAAATATTCACGTTATTAATGACAGACGTACAAAGGAGAAATTTATAAAGTGAACGCATAAAAGATAGTTAAGCTTACCACTGAAGGCTCTAGCAAATATCGCCCAGAGGAAACTCGCCTAAAAAAAAAGAAAACTGTCCTAAAAACTGGCCGTACAAAATTGCCTGAAATGCAAAAATTAAAAATGGCCCAACTTTTTGGGCTATTTTGCGAACTTTTTGGGTCATTTTTAATTTTTTAAAAGTGGGCCATTTTTCATTATGAAGAATGACCAAAACATTAGAAATGAAAATTTACCCACAATTTTAGTAAATTGCAGTCGAAATCTACAAAAATTGCTGTAAGCAAATTTTCAGTTTCTTTTTGATCTTCACATCTACCAAATAACAGTGAAATTTTGAGTTTCTATATATTATTTGTAATGTATTCATATAAACTAGCAGATTCCAGCCCTCGAAATTCGAGTGCAAATTCTAAGAAATTTTATTTTTTCATTAAATAAAGACCCTAAAAGTATGCTAATCAATTATAGCCAATTCAAAAATCAACACAAAAAACAAACTCATTTTTATTACAAACATATTAACAAATTTAATAAACACACACATAACATTTATAATTTTATGTATGTGTTAGTAGCAACTTTAAATTCAATTTACTCAAAATAAAGGAAAAAATTTAAAAATCTGTAAATCTGCAAAACGGCTAAAAAGTAATACCTTTCAAATAATGTACGTTTGGTCAAAATCGGGATAAAATAGTAGAACAAAACATCGATCACAAGAAATCGCCTAGCATATTAATATTACAGATATACATATAACAATTTTACTTAGTATATAGTATACATGACAGTATGGGCAGGCGAAAAATTTTAACAAAAAATCGCCAAACTGGTTGCTTGCATTTTTAAAACCCGCGATTTTTTGTTAAAATTATTTATAAGGGAATAAACGCTAATTGTTGTTAATTATTAACTTGTTTTCATTAATTACTACAACTTCGATAAACATACGTGTGACAAACCCATTTGCATGCTGAGAAAATACAACTAACGCCTTGGTTTGACTGAACGCAACCACATTAACTCATTGTACACCATTTCTTCATTACCATGTATATCATCATTATATATTTTTTGGTTTCACATACAATTCATCGGATAAAATGAATTGCATTAACAAAAAAAAAAAAAAAAAATACAAGCAACCAGTTTGGCGAAAGGATTGAGCTCTATTCCAAGTATTACGTAGACATGTTAAAGTTTTTTTTTTAAAAATTACGAAAGTAACGAAAATCTTTCAAAGCCATTCATTTCGTAATACATATAAAAAACTTTTTTTACCGAATAAAGTTTTTAGGTCTTCTTATATATGAGGAAATTAACTGAAAAAAGAGTATTTTTTTCTTCGAATTTGGTAATAATTGCTGAGGGAGCTTCTAACAAAAAAAAAAAAAAAAAAAAAAATTATGAAAACTTAAAAACAAAATTTTAAATAAGTCATTAAAAAATAAAACTAATAAATACAACAAAACTTAAAATAAAGCATTAGTAATAAAATGAATAAACTTATCAAATACTTTTTTAATAAACAACCTTCTTCTGTAAATCTACGAAAATTTTTAATTTAAGATTTGAACTGTTTTCGTTCGTAAAATAACAAAATTTAAACTACAGATTTTCAATTTACAATTTTTTTCAGTTATTTTGTAGCATATAACAAATTGTTTCCCCAAAAAAAAAAAAAAATGAAATTTCGCACGTTATAAGAAAGGCTTTTGCACATATTCCTTTATATTGATTTTTTGATTATTGATATTTTTTCTTGTATGAAGCAAAAAAAAAAATGTCAGTTATTTACTGCGCCTCCCCCTAAAAATATGTATTTGGGTGTAAAATAACGTCTCCCAAAAAAACTAGGACAATCGGATAAGAGGAGCACGTGCCTCAACGGCCCTGAAATGTGAAAAACGGTATACATGGTAAAAATATGAATTTTTTAGATTTCTTAAAATTTTTAATATTTTAATTGATCGTGAATTGAAAGGATTACAAAATCGTAATAAACAGTAGATTACTTTCTAATAAGGCAACAAAAACCTACATCGGTTTAAAAAAAACCAAGTTATTACAATTGCCCTGGGCAAGCATTAGAATACCGTTTTCTGTATTTGGAAACAATTTGCAAAATAAATTATTTTTCTTCTTCTTCGTTTTGTGATAAGACGATTGTAGTCTTCCATAACCTTTACTGCTCTTTCTGCCGAATCATTAAGAATATATAATTTACAAACGATATTCATGCCAACATTATAGCCAGTGTCGTCACTTAGGATCGTTTTTTAAGAAGTCCGTTGGTATAGAAAATCTTTTTTTGAGATATAAAATGAGTGACGTTCTTATAACGTAATGGTATACGTTCTTAGGAATGACTATAATATTTGTTGTGTCATTATCATTGAATTCCTCTAAAGCTGCGACCATAGGTTTTTTAATATCGTAAGATATATTTGGATCAAAAAATGATAGAGCTTCATTTTCTGGCGAAAGATACCATAAATGGTTACATAATTTACGTATTTCTTCACTACTTATATTTGTGTCAATATTACTGTACTCATTAAGATTTTTAAGACACGTTAAAGTTTGCATTGGGGCTTCTACAGCCACTGACGCTTTAAAGCATACTTTTAAACAAATGTTTTCTATAAAAGTACAAATATCTGTAACACCGTTCCTCTCAGAATGAAAAAAAAAAAATACAAAAATTCATAAAACCTTAATGGCAAAAATCGCTGTTTTCCCGAAATCCGCTGAAGTTAAATCGCTGCACTGACCAAATGAAAAGAGAAACACCTTCATTTTTTGGAGGTTTTATTCCCTAATATATGCCTAATTAAATCTTTTAGCCCAATCGTTGATTTTTTTAAAATTTATTTAAAAAAAAATTGTGAAACTTTAAAATTGGAGATTTGAAACCTGTGTTTAAAAAATTCAGAATTTTGGCTTTAGTTTAAAACGAGTTTGCAAAGCATATGATAAAAATTATTTTTCAATTGAGTACCTTGGTGCTAATAAAATACAAAAGTGGTTCTGCATTACACTATTTCTACAAATTTAAAAATTTGGTTTCGAACATCTTGATTAAGCGTTCTGTGACACGTTAGTTGCCCGGGGAAATTGTAATAACTTGGTGTTATTTTAACCGATTTTGGTTTTTTTACCTTATTAGAAAGATAATTTACTGCTTACTGTGATCCTGTAATCCTTTAAATTCAAGATCAGTTTAAAATATTAAATTTTTTAAGATATTTGAAAAAAGTCATATTTTTACAATGTATATGTTTTTCAAACGTCAGAGCCATTGAAGCATGTGCTCCTCTTATCCGACTGTCCTAAGTTTTTGGTGGAGGTGATAAGACACTCAAATACATATTTTTAGGGGCGGCCCAGTCAATAAGTCACAATTTTTTTTGAAGCACCCTAATATACATACATGGTTAAATACATATATAATATAAACATAAACAAAGAATGGGATTAGTTAATGACAATGACTTAAAGTTGTCTTTTATTGTAAACATATTTTTAACAATTTGTGTATTTTTACATTAATTTACATAAACTCATTTATTCTCATCTTTCTTTATTTAGTGCATTATTTACGTACAATCTTCTCCAGCCATATGGTGTTTCACCGTTTAAAATATTTATTAATTCATTTTGATTTAAAAAGATTTTTCCTAAATAACTTGTTCTGAATTCTCTGAGTGTGGGGCATTTTGCCACACGGTAAACTAAAGTATCATCTTTTCTCATGTTACAAAGGCTGTATCACAAATGGCTTTAAAAATTGTTGCGACCTGCGGTAAAGTCAATTCATTTTTAATATAATTAACAGTTGAGCTATGATTTAGATATTTGAAAAATCTAGATATGCTGTTCAAAGTTTTTCTGCGTATTTGAGTAATATTGTTTAGTTTTAGTTGCTGTATCAGCAATGTAACTCTCCGAGACAATTCTTCTACTGTAATATCATTTTCAAAATGTATGTCAAACTCATTGCCCAGTTTATTCATTTGATCCGGCCGGAATATGTTTCTTCTCAGCATTATTAATGATAATTTATGGGGAAGTCTGTTTTGGCTATATTCAAAAAAAAATTTTAAATACGTCATATAAATTTCATATGAACTGGAGGTCCAGTGTAGAAAAATAGATAACTTCGGCCTTTGTTTCCAAACTTAAAGCATAATTCGGCGTAAAATCCGGCAGTTTTAAAATTCTTTTTAAAAAGTGACTCTGCAAGACATCTACTTCTCCAAATATCCAGCATCCCCAAATCTGAGCAGCATATGACTGTATGGATCTATATATCGAATGAAAAAGTTTCCATTTGGCTTTTAATGTATATCATGTTTGTTCAAAAACTACTCCAAGTGGCACTACTGATAATTTTATCTGAGTTGTTTCTCTTTCCAATGTTTTAAAAAAAAATAATTTGGGGTATTACGATTATACCTAAATAGTTGTCTTCATTTACTATTTCTATAAATTGTTTTCTCTGTTTTATTTTTTCATTAGCTGAAAGCCGGCCATATTCTCTAAAAACCAGCATCTGAGACTACACCAAATTAAGTTCCATATTTCACGTCAAAATATACCTCTAAATTTTTAACCATAGCTTGCATCACTATTATGCCTTCTGCCAATAGTACAATAATTTAAGCGCACATTAACAACAACCATAATTAAATATCCTTCTAGTTCTCATGAAGGTCGTTCTGATAAAGACTTACTTGGTTAAACACCAGTTCATGTTTCAAATGATTATGATAATCCATTAACTGCCCAAACAACTGATTTTGACTGACTATATATTCTGTATCATATTAAAAACTTTTATAGAAATTCCTAGTACTTCCAGCTTACATACATATTTAGGCAGCCCTTGGAACTGTGTCGAAGGCAGCTTTGAAATCTACAAAAAAAGAGCATATGTTTTTTTTTTCGTTGAAACTGCAATGAACTATAGATGCTAGATTTAATCTGTTATCAAACGTAGAATATAATGGTCTAAAGCCAGCTTGGAATTCATTTGCGATATTGTGATTTTCAATCCAATTTATTAGTTTCGAATGAAAAGTACCCATTAGAACCTAACCCACATAATTCATAAATGAAATTCATCTGTTGTTACAAGGATCATTTATGTCTCCTTTTTTGTGAATGGGAAATACTATACTTTCCATAAACTTTTCTCCGACCCTTCCTGTTTCAAAAATTATATTAAAAGATTTAATTAATTGGTTTTAAAATTCTAATGTTACGTCTGGTGCTTTTTTAGGTTTATTCACATGCAAGAGTTTTGTTAATTCCTCTATTGTTATGTCTTTGTCCAAGTCATCAATTCTATGCCACCTTGAGCATCAAAGTACACTACCTACACAGTCATTTACAACGTTTTCCTGAAAATCTAGGAGAGTTGAGCGAGGAACTGAATATCACCAAGATATCCGCACAGTGGAGGAACGATACCAGGGTTGCTGGGATGCACACATGATGACTGATTTTTGCTGGAGTATTCAGAGTAATACTTCGTCATTCAACAGTAATAGAAAATAGTATAAAAGAAAATGCCAAAGTTTGTAGTTTACGTTAATTGTAATAAATTTAAATAATAAAATATAAATTTTAATAAAATATAAAATGTTTTTTTAAATTCAATCAACCGAAAGAAGAACATTAACAACTCACTAGCAGATTCCAGGCCTTGAAATTCGAGTGCATATTCTAGGAAATTTTATTTTTTCAATAAAGTAGGACCCTAGAGGTATGCTAATCAATTATAGCCAATTCACAAATCAATTTCACACAAATTCACAAATCAATCACACCAACAAATTTAATAAACACACACATAGCATTTTATAATTTTATGTATGTGTTAGTAGCAACTTTAAATGCAATTTATTCAAAATAAGGGAAAAAACTAAAAAATCCGTAAATCTGTAAAACGGCCAAAAAGATATACCTTTCAAATAAAATACGCTTCGCCAAAATCGGCGTAAAATGGTAGTACAAAACACAGGTCAGAAAAAATCGCCTACCATATTAATATTATAGATTTTTATGTATATCAAACAAAAACTCAAATTTTGTGAAAATGAGCGAACTCACCTAATTGTGAATAAACTCGAAAAAACAAATCAATCGATTTTTATGAACGTTATCTCATATTGTTTCGATTAAATGTGGCTTTGCGACAAAGGGATAAACCCGAACAATTTTTGTTTTTTTTTTCGATTTTTTATGATTTTATTAAAACAAAAAAATTTGATATTTTCACGTAAAAAATTTATTTTTTGCTTTAATTTTTTATTATAACTCCGAAACTGCTAGGCCGATTGAAACTCAATATATAAACAGATTAAAAGTTATGTATGTAAACATAAATTTTTCTAAGTTAATCTTAATATTATCGGACTAACCCTTTTGAATTTATCATTAATTATGTGGAGAAACGTCTAAAAAAAATTTTAAATTTTACTTAAAAATTTAAAAAAAAACCTTTCCATAGAAAATAAAATTTGGACCACATTTGCACTAGTGGAACCACAATACATCAAAGTTGTATAGTGGTTTTTGATCGGTATAAAATTTTTTAGTTTTTGTTGACTTGTGTTATTTAGCTCGATCCGAAGGTGCCCTCAGGCGCCCAGTGGAGTCATATGTGACCCCAAGTCCAAAAGTTTTAATGGGGTCATATTACTTTTTTCCGAACCCCTAGGCTGTTAAGATAAAGCATAACATTTTAAAGTAAAAAAGTGATTAATTTTTGATACAAAATATTTAGAGAGATTACATTTACTGAATATTTCAAAAAAAAAATCTCAATTTTCTCGAAATCCGCAAAAAAAAAATCCTTGTAAAAAAAATTCTGGGCAAGAAATTTACTTAAAAATTCACATAGTTAATCACTAACATATGTGTAATAAAACCTTAAAGTGCCAGATCCATTTCTTGAAATTTAGTTTAAGAAAATTTTTTAAAACTTGAAAAATGAGTTTTCAAAATTTTATCAAAAAAATTTTTCCATTTTTGGTCTCATTGCGCAATAGGTTAGCAGAGTGGTAATAGAACAATATTTCATGCCTAAGTACTTATTGGTATAGAGACAAAAAAAAAAATGATGGCTTTAATTAATTTCTTAAAGTTCAAAAAAATTTTCGTCAAATTTCACGATCTAGTGTTTTTTTTGGCACAAAAGTGTTCTGGGGCATTTGCTATTTCTTGGCGAATTTTTATCCGATTTTGAAGCTATATAGCTTTTTGAAAAGGTAACGTCTTGTCGAAAAAGCTAAATTGTAGGGCGAAATATTTGTCAAATCTGTAAAAAATACATAATATCCCTTTATAAACACACTTCGGGTACTTTGGTCCCCCCTATGCATATTTTAGACAAAGCAAGTATTCAGAATTAAAAAAAAATTCCATACAAACTGCGACCAGTCTAAGGCCGAGGCCACGCAATGAGCGGCAAAGCGGCGAGCGGCAGAGCTATGAGCGGAAAAAATTAAAACATATGAAATACTACTGAAGTGGCCACACAATGAGCGGCATGTAAGTGGCCTTTCTGAGCGTCTATGCGGTGCCGCTCAGGAATAGAACTTGTTCTAATTTTTAGTTGTTTTCTGAGCGGCAAAGAATAAAAATTGCAAAAAAAGAAATGGCTTTTCTTTGTTTTGTCAATCCGTAGCGCGATTCAGTAACTTCTTTTTAGCTATAATCGAATCGTTAGAAAAAGAAAACAAAAGAATCGATTTTGGTATTCAGTAAAATTTTTAAACGATATTTGGTATTGTTAAAGTCAGGTGTTGTTGTTATCCCAACGACAACCATTTTTGTGTTGTTTTTCAATCGATAAAAAGTTAAAAACTTTGAAATGTAGTCATACATATATAAAAATCATAAAATAGTAAAAATATTTTGCTTTTATTATAAAAACTTTTTATACATATAAATAATAAATAATAACATTGACAATGGCATTTTGACAACTAACCGCTCAGAAATGACGCTCAGTAATAAGAAACTTGCCTCTCAAACTCGCCGCTCTGCCGCTCACCGCTCTGCCGCTTGCCGCTTTGCCGCTCATTTCGTGGCCTCGGCCTAAGGAGTATATTAATAAAAGTTCTTTTTTAAGCCTTTGCTAAAGAATGAAATGAGAAATCAGCAACTGTTCTTGAGTTATAGCTAAAACACTAGATAAATATAAAAAGGTTTGGCCTGAGATCGCTAAGACCTTTGGGTGTATTTCTATACTGGCCTAGCACTAGCGTGTCCCGATATATATTTTTTTAGCTTGCCCCTCCAAATGATGGGGATTTAGGACCCTTTTATGGGAAAAATTGCAAGATAATTTTTGAACAAAAACCCAGATGGCTACGGGACCCTAAAGATTGCAATCCTACTGTATTTTGAAAAAAAAAAATATTTTAATACAAAGTACATTCCGGGAAAAAAATTAATAATTAGTCTCAATACAAAAAGTAAACAAAACTTTTTATTTGCAAAACTGACGTTCGAAATGCAAATCAATTATAAATTAAGTAAAAAGTCATTTTTATGCGTTACCTTTTAAAAGTTTTACAAGAAAAAAAATGACTTTCGCTACAGAATTTAATCAAATTAACAGTTTAAATTAACAAATCTGGCTTGATGGGTCAATGCAAAATTAAATGAGGTACAAGCGGCAAAAACAAATTTTAAGATCGGTATAAAACTGCGGCCTGAAAGTAAATTTTACAAAAAAAAGTCCATCTCGTTCCACTGTGCGCTGGACCAGAAAAGCTCTATTACATTTTTTGAAATAGTTTTAGCTAATGTCCTCTAGTTTGCGCAGCTTTTGAGACTAATTTAGCTTGAATGAAAAAAACATATACTCACTTTCCATCTTTAAGATGCAACGCTGCACCAAAATTGCTCTACGGAAATTTTATTAATATTTTGCTGTGAATTTTTTGAAAATCAAAAATATTTTTTTTTTTCAAAATGCACAAGGATTACAATCTTTAGAATCCGGTAGCTATTTGGTTTTTTGTCCAAAAATTTTTTTCGCTATTTTTCCCGTAAAAGGCTCCTAAATCCCCATCATTTTTGGGGGGAAAGCATTTTCAAATTCGAAAAAAAAAAAAAACGAAATGTGGACGCGCTACTTAGCACTTTCACTATAACTTTGAATTTCTCGCCGCCATGGCGCGCCGGAATAGCTGTTCCATTGTGTTATGATTACAATTCTGTTGTCTTAGCAGTAAATATTTTATCACAATAGAAAATGTTAAATTTCTGTTGATACAATCAAAATTCAGTTGTTCAACTTTGGAATAATTCGTTTTTACATTTTTTTTTTTCAGAATATGCATTTAGTTTTATGTATATGAATATTAATACCAAAAACTGAAAATTTTCACACGATTTGCATGACGCACTGAAAAAGTTCCTCTTTGTCACACACTTAATGGTAAAAGAAATTTCACAAACAGTCTACCCCACGCATAATAAAAATATTTGACATTTGATATGTTACATCTACAAAAGAAGCATTGCAGGAGACATTCAAAGATCTGTCAGCCTTTCTATTTCCGTTTATACTTCTTGTGTCCAATTGTGAACCAATACACCGCAGTGTGGTGAGATTTAATACACCTTTTCGAAACTCAACTTAATCTTCTACTAGTTTTCAATATAAATTACTGTTTAAGATGGACTGGACTATTTTTGGATCTGTGACATTTCCCGAAACTAGAGCTGTATGATGTCGTATATTCGGCCAAGACAGACCTTACTTTTTTTTATCTTGTGAATGCTAAGGAAAGAAAACTTACGACAGAAGACACACACATGAAATGTTTTTTCCTTCATTTCGTTATGTGCCAAGAAAAACAAAAAGAAAACACAAAATAACATGTGAATTGTGTAAATATATGCAAAATTTAAGAAAAATGGCAATAATTTAGGAATACTCTTTGTTCGTTTAATGAACATATTTAAAAAATAATACTTGAATTTAAATGCTAATGTTGACGTATATTATGTGTATATAAATATATACCCTTAGGTATTGAGACTTATATATTATTGAAACTTATATATATTATTTACATTTTCGTTCATCAAAATTTCACTTAAAGTCAAACAAAAAGGTTAAGTTTCGTTTTTGGGTGATTTTTGTTTTATCTGAATTCAAATCGAACATGGTTTTTCATGAAATATTACTTTATTCGATGAGGTTTGTTTACAATGGTATAATATGTGATGCAAATTTTATTACACGGTCCAACAAAAAACCACATCCAAACTGATTTCAATTTAGAACGGCTACACGATTGCGTATATCATAAATTTAGTGAAAATGTCTTATAGCCAACTTTGCTGCACATTTTTCCCAATATAATTGCACCGTATACCACTATGTGGTTAGGGTATAATGAGTCTGTGGTGATGTTTGTAACTACCATAAATATTTGAACTAGACGAAGATTTATTATACCGAGCGACTCACAGTCATATTTTTAGTCGATGTCCGCCCATCCGTCCGTCCGTCTGTGTGTCTATGTAAACATTTAAATCGAAATACAGGTCGCGAATATTAATATACTTTGACGAAATTTAGTACGTTAGCTTTTGTACACTATAGAATGAATCCGATTGGTGAAAATCGGTGCATGAACAGACCTACTCCCTATACAAATGATCTCTATAAAATCGACTTAAATTTCCATAATTTGTGTACATTAATAAGCTGTCTTACACGCATTAATCAGTTGTCTAACAAAAAAAAGATAGCTCTAGGACAATTCTTAGTCACAGCCCCCATATAAAGCTGCTTTCTGGTCTTTTCCATAAAACCGGTCTACCATAAAACAAAAAAATTGCACAAATTTTTGTTTGCATATGTTTTTGCAGAAAATAAGTGACTTTACAAATATCATTTCTTTTTTTGACATAAGCCCCATATAAGATATGAAAATTTTCTTTTTTTTGGCTGCAGATATGAAAAAGTTCATATCGGATGCTATACTTATAAAGGGACTAGGTCCAAAAATGGACCGATCCTGATCATGTTTGGTTAAGTCTCTTGTATTTTGCAAAAATATGTACGATACAGTCAGTCTAGACAGACTATAATTTTTTTATTTGTTTTCAAACTAAACTTTAGAAAAATCTATGCAGTATTTTTGTTCTCTAATAGATTTAATGGAAATCGGGTAGAAGCTTTATGTGGGAACTATGGTCGTACTGGGTTTAATTTTGGAGTAATGAATAATCGGTACATAGATTCATATAGAATATCTATGTGATGATCTTGATCTTACTTGTATGGGAACTACGTCTGCACATGCAGCGATTTTCATCAATTACAGTATCTGTAATCGCTAAAACTTATCCGCCCATTTTCGTCAATATATATTGATCTGTGCAACCTGTAGTTTGGTTTCAAGTTTTGCAAATCGACAGACGGATATCATTAAATCGATAGAGATTCTAGTCGATTGATATGATTAAAGTTGGGTACAGGTCAAATATTTTTGGTAGTTACAAACACCAGCACAAACTTATTATTTTCTTTATCGCAGAATGGTACAAGTCATGAAAGATACATAAATATTCCACCCTCGAAAATAAGTAAGGAATTTTTTGAATAACCTATAATAAATAATCATTAAAAAATTAATAAAAATGCAAGCGAATAAAACAAAATGCGAAACTGAAATGTGAAATTTCAGACAATCTTCAAACAATTTATCAAGAATGTAAAAAATTAGCTTAAATACATATAATACACGATTACAAAATATATATGTAGTATATACCATCGTAATGTCGTTACACTCATACACTTTTTTACATTAACAGTTTGTAGTTCCATGCAATAGTTTTCTAATCAATTAACTTCAAATAAAAATTTTTTATTCAAAGCAAAAGCTGTAATTAATTTGTTTTTTGATGTTTTACATTTATTTCAGTCTCAGAACAGCATTTGCTTAATATGGTGCGTTTCATTTAAAATTCGTAAAATGTTAAAAATGTGTCAAAATGTTAAAAATGAAATAGAATTAATTAAAGCGAAATATTCAATGGCCTTCTGAAATTATGTTTAATCTACATTCTAACTATTTCCATTGTTTTTGAGCAAAGATGAATAAATTCGAACGACGAAAAAAAATTTTTAACATATGGAACGCAAACACTAATTGACAAAAAACAATTTTTTTGCTATGTCTGGAATATGGCTAGAAGTATTATATGTAGATAATTATCTCGAACGCTATTTTAAAACTTTATAAATAAATGCCTCGATATATGATAGTAAACATTTTTTTCGTTATGTCTTTTACATTAAAAAATATATATGGGGGCGTTTCATGTCAAGTGGTCCAACTTTTGAAACCGATGTCTTCCGATCGGAATGACATTTGCACCCAGATTAGTCCTATAGTATGGTAGTTTAGATACAAGATCGGTCCAGAACTCTCTGAGTTAGAGGGGGTCAAAAATTGACATTTTAACCAAACAAGTGTTTTTTTTTTAAACATGTAACTTTTTACTTATTGCTCCTAGCAAAATCTGTCCCAAACAGTTTAGAGAGCTATTTCTTCAGTTTTGCGCAAAAACAATTTTGACTTTTTTGTGCAAAATCAAAAATTTTTTTTGACTTTTTTTAAAAAAATGAAATTTTTTTTTTTTGCTCAAAAGAAAGCTTAGGTTTTTCCTTTAAGAGCTTTTTGATCGCTTAGTGGGATGCAAGTGGGATATCTATAAAAAACAAGTAAGAGTGTTAAATTCGGCTGTGCCGAATCTTTGATAACCTCCACCTCGGTTTGAGTATTGATAATGAATGTAAGCCAAATATTTAAAAAAGTAAACAATTTGTTAAGGTTAATACCAAATTATTTCAGAATATTGTTTGGTTTGATCTGGATTTTTGTTTATTCCAAGAGTTGGTATATAGAGCTCTCTCACATTAATAATCCGCGCTCCAACGAGGAAAGATCGTTTTCGCCTTTTCTCTTATTTCGGATAAAAGAAAACACGTTTCGGTGTTTGCCTTTTGGTCATCGTGGTTGCTGATCGGCATGTATTTAGGTTATATATCTATATTCATGCATTTCCGGTTAATTGACATAATTAGTTAATTAATTTAGTTTAATTTTTTGCAAATTATGTAGCTCGCCCTAACCTCCATTGCGAAGGTAATGGTTGTGTAGGGTGGCTATACGCATTATATCGTGCTAATTGGAGATTGCTGTATAGTTTCTTTCAACTGGCCAAGTAATTCTTCATTGCGGCCGTATAGGTCGGATCGAGTAACAAGATAGTATCCAAAAAATAGCTCTCTCAATTTTTTGTTAAAATATTACCACATTTGGAAAATAAAATTTTTTTTTACACACTAAAAGGAGGTTTTCACTATTTACACAATGCATTACAAAATCTAACCCAGTGATGCCAACTTTTGATTTTGAATTAAGTTTTGTTAATAAAGTATATTTTCATTTATTCACTCAAAATACAACTACCTGGGAATTATTATCGAACTTATATATTTTTGGTTTTACATTGCCTACCATGAAGTAAAATTTTGAAGTCATATTGAACACTGGTTCATATTAGGGATGCCAAACGCAAAAAACCAAATGTCCCAAAAATTTTAAATAAAACAATTCGTTGTCTTTATTTTATGAAAAATTTTCATTCAAAAAAATTTTGAAAAATATTATGTAAATAACAGTCTCATCAAATTGCGCTTTATTTATGTAACAATGTTTATGTTCGCAATTCTTAAATATCATTTGAGTTTTTCTAACCTTCATTGAATTTAAATTAATATTTTCTTATCCTGAAATACAAATTAATGTCTCCTCAATCGCAATATATTTTTTTAATTTCAGTTGATTTTTTAAATGTAAACATATTTGGTGTTTTCTGAATTTCAATTTGTGTTTAATGAATAAAATTTATATTTTAAGAATTCAATTGATGTCTTCTAAATTTCAAGTTATTATTTCCGACGTTTTAACCTTGATCTCACCCTTGTGTGGAAATCCACACAATATGAAAATATTTTGTACACAGAAAAAATAATAATTAAGCGTTGTTCATGAAATTTCTTTCTCGCATCAATTTTATACAGAAAACGTATCAATTGATTCAAAAATATTTTTTACAACGAGATATTTAAAAAGTGACTATGCTTACCCTGGTGTGTGGTTTTCCACACATATGTAATTTATATATATTTTGTACTAGGAACATAATTTTTTGCCATCAAATGTCCATTGCTATTGATGTTATGACAAACTGTGTACCTATTATACAATATAAACAATTGATAATGTTATTCTGAAGTGATTCAATGCATACGCAAAGGAACAATGCTGTGAAAGCTATACCGAAATCGACTCAAATTTGTTACATGTATATATCGGTGTTCCTGTTTTGGCTGGATTTTACAGGTCTATGCTTCTAACTTATCTAATGTTTTAGATATAATTGTGATATTTTAGATGAAAGAATGAGACAATGTTGGATTTATTTACAGCGATGATGTCGAAGAAAACATTTCAATACATGAATAGTGTTATTTGGTTCGATAACATTATAAGAAGACATCAAAAAAGCTTCACGGACTAATTTGCTGCAATTCGTGATATATTCGACAAATGGTCTGAACTATTATTACTGCAAACCCTCTGAAAGTGTTACAATTGACGAACGATTGCTAGGTTTTCATAGCCGATATGGAATTAAATTTTGGGTTATAGTTTGCTCTAAAACTTATTACGTTTATAAAATGCAACCATATTTGGGTAAATTAAGGTGAACGTGTAGTTTTGAATTATGTTCGAAGAGTGAAGAGTCATAACATAAAAGTGGGCAAGTTTTTCTGATCTTGCGAATTTACCCAAAAGTTGTTATCCAAATTGGCAAACAAACAAAGAAAACAAACAATGCATAGAGTTTTCTTGCATGAGCTTAGAATTCCTCTTGTATTAGCAACAATTTACAAAATGAATCAGTGGGGAGCCCAGTTGCTCAATAGCACATTCCACATCTTCAATGTTTCGTCAACCATATGTTATTACGAGAAGTCGAAAATTAAGAACAATGTATGTATATAAAACGATGTGCTATTTCTACCAAGACGGTATATGTAAGCATACTAATAAGCCTAATGGTTATTTAAATGTATTGAAGAGAAACTAATTTGATGTAATAGATACCAAAATGTAAAAATCTATAATATTAATAGGCTAGACGATTTCTTGTGATCGATGTTTTGTTCTACTGTTTTATCCCGATTTTTAGCAAACGTATATTATTTGAAATGTATTTCTTTTTAGTCGCTTTGCAGATTTTCAGATTTTAAAATTTTTTCTTCTATTTTGAGTAAATTGCATTTAAAGTTGCTACTAACACATACACAAAATTATACAATGTTATGTGTGCGTTTATTAAATTTGTTAATGTGTTTGTAATACAAATGAGTTTGTTTTTTGTGTTGATTTGTGAATTGGCTATAATCGATTAGCATAACTTTAGGGTCTTTATTTAATAAAAAAAATAAAATTTCCTTGAATTTGCACACGAATTTCGAGGGCTGGAATCTGCTAGTATATGTTGTTGATGGTAAATTATTGTTTTCAATAAAAAAAATATATGTTGCTAGTGCAAAATATGTAGACATCCCGTATGTGTGGAAAACGACACACGAAGATAAACAACGTAAGTTTTTTTGAGGGTGAGATGAAGGTTAATATGATTTTCTGAAATTCAATTGATATTTTCTAATTTATAATTGGAAATCTGAATTCCAATTTATAGAAATGATTTTCTTAAATTTGAATGGAAAATTTAAAAGGTGCAATTTTGAATTTGTGTGAATAATAACGTTTTAGTAATTATAAACTTTTTTTAGAAATTAGATGTAATCGCAATCAGATGTTTTGTAGGTAAAGCGGAATAATAATTTTATATAACTATGTATGTAGAACTGTTTTTAAAGCAAAAAACTCAGTGCTTTTTCTTTACTTAACTCTGTATATACTTTTGACATTGTTATGTTTTTAATATTTAATTGAAAATGTTGACATTCATGTTAAAATAGAAATAACGATTGCAAAGCTAATTAGACCCAAAATTGCGGCGCCATCTACTGTGCCATAGCAACACTGAGCAAAATGAAGTGACACTCTGTTTGTTAATACAAAATAAAGGTATTTTCTCTAAAATACATATATAAGAGAATTTTATATAAATAAAATAATATACCAATTTTTTTGAAACATGCGGTTATTATGAATATACATACATGTATGGAATATATGTA
This sequence comes from Cordilura impudica, assembly GCA_963682025.1. Classification (NCBI taxonomy): domain Eukaryota; kingdom Metazoa; phylum Arthropoda; class Insecta; order Diptera; family Scathophagidae; genus Cordilura; species Cordilura impudica. The sequence goes on from OY821520.1 coordinate 155,342,856, forward strand.
TATTATTTTGTTATTTAATAAATGTATATATGTAAATATATGCAAATATCTGTGGTTTTCTGGAATAACCGCGTGTGTCTATTTTTGTCAGTTTTGAGTTAACGATGCCAAATATATTAATTTTTAACGCCCTTTACATGTGTTAAATTTAAAAAAAAAAAATATTGACCATTTTTGAGTTTTTTCTTTAAATAACGACGTATTTTAAATGTTTATTAAATTAATTTGCAGAACTCTCGACGTATGTCAACCTACGTTTGATCACTGACAAATTATGTTCTCAGAAAACGACACAAAGCGATATACGTTGTTATTAATGAAAAAATTGCAAAATTATTTTGGATTATTTTCAGTTTATAACCACTTATAAAAACTTGTGTGTTTATTTCTGTTATTTTTTGTCACTATTATTATTGATACGTTGTTATATTCTCATCCTAGGTCCCGTTAACTTTTTGTTGACGAACAAAAAAATCAATTTTCAACAACTTATGTCTACATGGGTGGTTGCATTGGCAGTTTTCTTTTTTAAAGAAAACGACGTTTGTCGACATAAGTTGTTTAGTCTGCATACACTTTAAGTGTTATTTACATATTGTTTTCTTCGTCCTTCTATAGGATCTATTCCTCTGAAGATTTTTGACTCAAAATTTTATTTAAAGTATTTATTGCCCATATCTACAGGACTGTTAAATAAAAGGCTCTAAAAAATTTATATCTAGCCCATTAATAAAAATATAACTTTTTTTGGCTCCCCTAAACATTTTGATTTTATGACATATGCGGTTATTCCAGAAAACCACAGATATTACACACAAAAGATACAACATCAAAAGTTATTTTCATGTTTTTCTTTAAATAAATTAATACATAAAATTTTGTTTGGTAAATTTACATTGCTTTTTTTTATTAGCAACTAGGTAGTTTAACATTATTTACTTTAGATGTTGGTGAATTTTTACTCCCTTTATATTAACTCGTAGTGTCTGTTTGTCGAAAAAATTTTGGATTGATTTTTAACCATTTCCCGCGACCCACTAAATCTGAAACTTTGCAGGCAGGCTCCCGGCGATGACAAAAATGATCTAACAAATTTTTTTAGTGATGTCAAAACAATGGAAACTTTAAAATTTTTCTACCAGAGTTGATAAAAAAAGTTACAAAGGGTTAGTTTTTTTTAATATTATTACCGCAACGACTATAAAAACAACAAGTCCAGCTATGACAACAATACATCATTTAGAATAACAACAAGAACCATATAGAAACATCATATTTTTCATTTTTTTTTTACTTTTTCAGAGATTTCCCTGGACCTGTACAACAGATTTTAATGATTTTTGATGCAGAAAACTTCTTACAATCTTGGTGAATCATCCTCACTAAAAAATATCACCATAGCTATCCTATTGAGGCCGTGATCGTGACAAGAACAACATAGAAAATCATATTTTTTCAAGACTTTTTTTTAGTTCTTCAATCAGATCTCGGGCCTTATTCCACCGATTTGGACGATTTTAAATGAAAAACTTTTCAGGATGTTAATGAATCATTTTTTATATCAGCGAGCACCCTAGCTGCCCGATTGATGCCGTCATCGTGATTTCCACAGACGGACAGACGGACATCGCTATATCAACTCCGGTTGTTGTAAAGATCACAAATATATATATATTTTATGGAGTCCAGGGGCCAAATTACTGCATCCGATATCGAGTAAAATCGATCGAAATTCCATATTTTGGTTTATTATTTAAAGAAGACGGATAAACATCATACCTCGTTTCACTCTTAATCTTAATTAGGAGCCATAATTTGTTAACTGTGACATAGTAAAATTATTTTTAATATTTAGTTTGGAAAATAAAAAATAATTTCGATCGAAAAATTTCGATAACGAATTTTTTTCTAATTATTATAAACGGAATGACAAACTTATATATACCCTCTGCACATTGGGGTGGAGTGTATAAAAATGTTTTGTAACTCAAGACAACGGTTTTTCAATTTTTAGCATATGCAGTAATTTGACTTTTTTGCTATTAGGGTGTAAGTTTTCCTCAAACCTTAAAAATAAAACGCATACTGAGAAACTAGAAAAATTAAGCTTTTGCATGGTATGTATCATACCTAACTAAAATTTCATACCTTCGATACTGTAATAGCCGCAATATGTTAAACCTCCAACATTTTTTTCTGAGTCTTGTATCTGCCTTTCATAGCGGCTTTTTTGTCAATCTTATAGCTAGTTTTGGCGCACGTAATATTGAATTTGATTTTTATTGTCTTCACAATATTTACCCAACTGAGGCCAAAATATTGCATTTTGGCAGGAAGCAGCGGAACTCACACAGTATGCGTTTGCATTAACCATGAAAATGTTAAAGAGATGTTGAAGGAAATCAACTTAAAGTATTTAACAGAGGATTCGTCAGAAGATTTACACGATTACCGCGATTGCCTTAAATTGACTATATGTCATAACACAACAACTACTTGCCACTTAGGTGAATGTTCCAAATTGCCTGGAAACCACATTCATCAAAGAGAATTTAATCAACTCTTTTGATCGAAAATATATAGAGGAGGTCAAATTTGAATCTTTGATGCAGACTGACAGATGCACATTGAAAACAATAATTTGAAATATGGATGATTTTGTGGAAGATATATGTACAGGATTGCTAAACTTGAGAAACCATGACGTTTTAGTCAAGGAGCAATGGTCATTCTTCATGGATTTGAAGATACATTTGAAGTCTGGTATATTTGTTATTTCATATGATTTCGCAGAAAACTATAAAAATGTTCTTCAGGATGCCATACAAGCATTCCACTTCAATAACGGCCAAGCAAATATATTCACAGTAGTTATTTACTACATGAAAGATGAAAAAGTGGAATACAAAAGTGTGGTAATCATATCCCATGATTTAAGACATGATATCGTTTCAGTTTATGAGTACCAGAAGACAATACTAAAATTTTTAAAATCTAAATTTACAGTAAAGAAGGTATACTATGTTTCGGACGGAGCTCGTCAACATTTTAAAAACAAAAGTAGCTTGGCAAATCTTATGCCCATGAAAAAGAATGGAAAGAATTGGAATGCCAGCTGAGTGGCATTTTCATCCCACTGCTCATGGTAAAGGAGCATGTGATGGTAGTGGACCAAACCTTAAAAGAAATGCAGCGAAGTATAGCCTCCAGTGCTCTCATCAAGATCGCATCTTGCGACTGCTTTATGCCATTGGCAAAGAATTATTGTAAAGAAACTAAAATAATTTTTAGTAGCAAAGAGGATCATGAGGAAACATTAAAACACTGAAGAGCAGATTCGATGTTGCGGTAACAATCAATGGCAGCGCTCAATACCATGCTTTTATACCGCTTGTCGATGGAAGACTCAATATGAAAAAGTTTTCTGCCTCTACTCAATGCGATTTCTTTTCAAAGCCAAAAAAGAAACCAGCAGCGAAGTCAACGGCTAGACCTCGTTACGCCAAGGAAGGACTGGCTAAAAAATGAGGAAACAAATGAGACAAATAAGCTGGATGAAATAATGGATTTTCAAAAAGTGACAAAATTTAAATAATTCATCAGCTACAATATATTAAGTATAAAAATAGTTATGCTATAAATGGATCTAATGTGATTAAAATTAAATTTAATTAAATTATTTATCTATTTATTTTTATTGTTATATACTAATTTAATTGTTATTACAAACAAATAAAAAAAAAATATTTTTCTACATTTCTATAGAAAAAAGAGATTTTTTTTCCTGAGGTTAACATATTGTGGGTATAACAGTATTGAGGGTATGAAATTTTAGTTAGGTATGTTACATTCCGTCGGAAAGCTTAATTTGTCTAGTTTCTCAGTATATGCTTTATTTTTAATGTCTAAAAAACACTTGCACACTAATAGGAAAAAATTCTAATTAGTTGTCTTGATTCACAAAACATTTTTTTGATAGATATCCCACTCGCTTCCCACTAAGCGACCAAAAAGTTCTTAAAGGAAAAACCTAAGTTTTCTTTTGAGCCTAAGCTTTTTTTTTGCAAAAAGACTGAAGAAATAGCTCTCTAAACTAATTGGAACAGATTTTGCTAAGAACAATAGGTAAAAAGTTATATGGATGTGAAAAAAACACTTGTTTGGTCAAAATGTCAAATTTTGACCCCATCTAACTCAGAGAGTTCTGGACCGATCTTATTGAAAAATTGTGTCTAAACTACTATCCTATAGGACTAACCTGGGTGCAATTTTCATCCCTATCGGAAGACATCGGTTTCAAAATTTTGATCACTTGAAATGAAACGCCCCATATGTATGTATTAGGGCGGTTCGATTTAAAAATCGCCCAAGTGACAAGGAAAATTGTATTCTAGGGATCAAAATAAGAAACTTTTCACGGGGAACCATACCTCTAAAACGAATTCTGATGTCCCGACTTTTGACCTGTCTGTCTGTCTGTCCCACTTTGACCCATTTAGAGTGCCCCAATCCAAATGTATGATCGACCCCCACTAACTTTGGAGAGCCGACCCACCCATGCCAGTGGCACACCCGCTGGAACCCCCATGGGGGTTCCCCATGCAAACATTTCAAAAACTCACCATTTTTTGTTTAGAATTGGGCTGACTATGTTTGATTTAATATTAATATTAACACTCATACGTATACGTATCATCTACTCTGCTAATAAATAATAATCATACGCCTTGACTATGTTATGTTATTCAAAAAGATCGATCGGATGAGGGTAAATAACTTTTAGATCACTCCGTGGCTATGCGTGGCTCTGCGTGGCTACCCCAAAATTAATCTGTAGTCCCAACAAGACAATGGGCCAAGTGTCGGATCAATTGCATGAGGGGGAATGAGGTAGCCACATGGCAGAAGATAGAAAACTCAAAATTTGGGACATCAGAATTCGTTTTAGAGATATAGTTCCTTGGCAGAGTTTCTTATTTTGATCACCAGAATATGATTTTCCTTGTCACTTGAGCGATTTTTTTGCCTCCCTACAAATCGACCCGCCCTAATATATATATTTATAAGGCGTTGTGCGGACGTTCCCAATCTAACTAATAAACAACAGACAGACAAAAAAAAAAACAAAAAAGGGGGAAGTAAGCATTATAGTACCTGGAAAGAGACGAAAATGCAGTCGGACTGAGCCGTCGAAGATCTTGTGGAAGCGCGGTGGTATAAAAAAGGGTGAGTGTATAAATTTTTAGGGATAACGAAAACATATAGGATATGTTATCATGGTAGGTATATCAGGAATCTAAGCGGGAGGATTTTATGGCGTTCACAGTTAAGTGTTTAGCCAAGTGTTTAGTGTTTATGCGATAAACGAGTCAAATTGAGATGTTTACTCCTACATTTTGTTGTTGGCTAAAAACCTCAATTGACATGTTTAAATCTTGAACATATCAAAAAACGAAGAAATGACAGAGTTGTAATTAATTTTGGGCATGCTCAGTGCATAATTTATCATTCTTGCCAAGTTGACATCCTTGTTTTTTGACATTACTATTGAAGCGCCATCACATTACAAAAAAATACGAAACAATATACAACACAAAAAATAAAAGGTCAATTACAATATAAAAATACAAAACAAAATACAATAAGTAAAAGTGCTATTATAACAAAAAAAAATATAATGGATATAAAAAAAGGCAAAAAAAAACGAGGACAGCAAAAGAAGAGCTGGTAGAGATTTGGTAGAGATTTGGGCTGACCGGATCCCTCAGTTGCGAGTGGCTCGGAAAAACAGATATGTATATGAAGATATGAAGTTAGATATGACAAAAGATGACAGCGAGTTTAATGTATTAGAAATAAAAACTAAAATACACAACCTTACAACAAGATATAGTGTACCCACGCACAAATGAGTTGATCAGCTCCTAAATGATTTGATCAGCTCCTATTTGTGTATATTATTACAGCTTGGAAGAGCTGCTTCAAAACGACTACATTAATACAAGTTTATTGGTTTTAAATATGATTTTGGAACTTACATATTACTCTTAACTTCTTTTTAGGAAAGAAAAGACTTTTATTGGAACTTCTGAAGGTTCCCCATCAACCTGGGATTCTTATCCCGGGGTAAGTAACATTATTGGTGGGTTCACAATAAATAACATCGACTCATTGGTTGAAGAAAGCATTATTGGAATTTAAATTTATTTATTATTTAATATTAATTTTACTTGTTTTAGAATTCAATGCAATTGAAAAAAATATTGATGAAGAGATTTGTTATCCCGATGACATTTCCCAATCGTCTCCATTCAGTTCGTTTCGACTACCGTCGCCATCGCCAAAACTTTCTGGAAAAAGAGAAAAAAACAGATAATTACTATGACTTCATGAAGAAAATAGATAAAATAGAAGAAAACTTCGATAAGCAAAATGAGGATTTGAAGTAAATGGACAAAAAATATACACCTACTAATGGAGAAATTTGCGAATAGTGCAGAGGAACTAAAAAACGCCTTTATTATTTACATAAATAAGTAGTTAATGGGGTTTTTACTCCAGCTTTTTAAAATTGTAAATAAGATTTACATATTTAAGCTCGAGGTCAGACTTGGTAAAAATTATTCCTTATTTATTTAATATTTCGATATTCTTTGAATATTATCTTCAGGGATCATATTAAAATTTTTACCTAAACACACACTTAAAGCTATTGTCGTTCCTCCTTCGTCATAGTACAATATTAATGTGTTTAGATAAAATTTTTAACATAATCCCTGAAGCCGATATTCAAAGAATGTCGAAATATTCGTTAAATAAAGACTAATTTTTTCCAAGTCAGACCTCGACCTCAAATATTTAATTCTTATAAACAAATAATATTTCATCATTAAACATTTCATTTAAAATTAATTTAAAAAAATTTATCTCAATCGGTAGAATCGTGTGTTATGTTAATAAATATAAAAAAATTAAAAAATTAAACAATATGTTATTAAACTACTTGGAAAAACAAAAAAGTATATCGCCACCTAAAATATTATGATTAGGAAATCATATTCAGTTTGCTTTGTTTGTACACTCAAAAAAGATTACCGAAAATATGTCCACCAATTAAATGAATTTATTTTTATTCAATTGTTTTTTATTTTTGAAATAGCTGTTCAATCCGCTGAAATGTCAAATGAATGACTGTGTATTGTTTTGCAAAACACGAGCTAAAACACTTTAAAATTTCGTAGTGTGGACGCCATATTTAAGAGTAGACAACAGCTAACTACTTAATTAATTGTTGCGACAACCGCAATTAGTCCGTTGAGGAATTCGGTATTTTACGTTTACCAAAAGATTAAATTTGTTTTTTTATATTCAGATAGACTGCTAAGATTTTTTTTGTATATGTCCATCCGAAAACCAATGCCATATAGGTCAGCAAGAACCACCCCATTCGTCGAGCTTAGTCACGCTAAAACGCACCGCACCAGCACCGCTACTAATCTGGCTACATAATTTTTTTGATTTATTTCAGATTACACGATAGGACACATATTACATTTGAATCGATTGTTTGGCTGGCCTAGCGATTGGCGAAATTGTTAATATAAGGAGGTTACTTGAGCTTAAGTTTTTAAAGCACTCTAATATAATTTTGTGTTTAAATTCAAATAATATTAAAACTGTAAAATTTTAAGCATTTTAGCCATTCCTTTTTGAAATATGCACACGAATAATACAGTTAATGTTATGCCTCCCAACGATAACATTCCATCAATCATGCAGTCTGTATATAAAGTCATTTTGTCTTTATTTTTATGTTCTTTAAGAAAGCGGACAACCCTTAACCCATACATCACTTGCGCTTGAATAAAACATTAATCTTTAATAAGAACCAAATCATCATACAAATAAACAACATTTTTTGGAATTTTTATTTTGCCCTTTTGATATATTTTTTGTTGTGGAATATTTATGCCAAAAATTGCCTATTGATTACAAAATACTCCCTTAATAATTTGCCTATTTACGAGTATTTGGTTTAGTCCATAACAGAGATTTTATATATATTTTTATTGTTGTTGGGCCCGTATTAATATTTCAACTTCATTTGCGATTTAAATCTTTTTCAATACATTCAACATTCATTTAATGTGGCCACAAAATGTTTTCTACACAATACGTGGCTGCAAAGCTAGTCTGCCAGCCAAGTAGGCTGGCATTTTCCGCAAGTTAATATCAACAACGGCAGAGTCTAAAATTATACTATTTCATAGTAGTTTGCATTTTTGCAGAGTTCGAAGCAATAAATTCATGAAATTTATGTTAAATTAAACTTTATATTCTAGTGATTTTCTATATAGGCGTTGATTTATTTTCATCTGGGATTCCAAGCAGAAATTATCATTTTTATACTGTTACAATTTAATGTACTCAGTATATGTGTTTTGTCATTCTCTGTTAAGGTTTGTTAAGTTAACATTTGACGCTTAGTACTCTGAGTACGAGGGCGGCTCAATAAGTCCGTGACTTTTAAAATGGAACACATTTTTTTTTTTTGCAAGAAAAATTTATTTTTCAACATAATCTTTTAGCTCAATACACATAATCCTTTTAGCTCAATGCACTTAGTCCAACGTTTCTCCAATTTTGGTATCCCTTCCAAAAATAGGATTTTTCAAGTTCCATAATAGGCATTTGTTTGATCAATAATTTCATCGTTGGAGCTAAATCTCTTTCCACCGAGCCATTTCTTTGGTTTGAAAATATGAAATAGTCACTGGGGGGCTAAATTTGGAGAATATGGTGGATAAGGTGCCAATTCGTAGCCCTATTCATAGAATTTTGCCATTGAGACACGATTACGTTTATGGTCAATTGAGAGCAAACGCGGCACCCATCTTGCAGACAGCTTTCTTAAACCCAACTGATCATTTAAAATCGAAACCACACTGCCATATGAAATGCATCTCGCATCAACAATATCACGCACTTTTACTCTTCAATCTGCCAACATCATATCATGGATTTTTTTTCACATTTTCGGGTGTATTGAATTCAATTGGCCGTCCAGAGCGTTCAGCGTCATTTTTATTTGTGCGACCACAACGAAAGTCAGTAAAGCATTTTTTACCATTGGAATCGATGGTGCAGAGTCCCCGTAGTATTTATACGGTACGGTTTTTTTTCGTAAAAAATAATGTTTAATGAGCACTCGAAATTCAATTTTTTCCATTTAAAAAAGCCACGAGGTTGTATGTTTTGAACAGCAAGCTTCAGCTGGTTGAACGCAAAGTAAATGACGGAACTTGCTCAAAATTTTACAGTAGTCTACTAGCAGGTGATACTTGATGAGAGCGGTGTTGCGTTTCATATAACTACGAGGGAAGTTCAAAAAGTTGCGGACTTATTAATCCGCCCATTAATAAATGGGAAAAAATGGGAAGAAATGTGCCAATGATTTTTTTTTTTTGCTTTTTTTAAGTATCTAAGAACAATTGATCTTGAGCTTTATTAATTTCTAATTCAATCATTTTTAAACTCTTTTTTTTAACCCATACTCTCTGTCTGTCTGTCTGTCTGTCGTGGTTCAACCTTATTCCCCTCATCCGATTGATTTGAAACTTGGCCCATAGTTTTGTTGTGACTACAGATTCATTTTGGGGTAGTCACGCACAGTAACGGATTGTCATGTACAGTCACGGAGTGATATAAATGTCATTTCCACTCAACCGATCGACTTGAAACTTGGTCCATACACTTGCTGTGAAAAAAAATAACTTTGACTTAGTCACGCATAATCACGCATGGTTACGCACAGTCACGGAGAGATTTAGAGCGGATTTCCCCTTATCCAATCAATCTGAAACATGGTCGATAGACTTGCTGTAAAGAAAGATTAACTTCAACATGGTCACGCATAGTAACGCAAATCACGGAGTGATTTAAAACCCATTTACCTTATCCGATCGATCTGAAACTTGGTCGATAAACTTGCTGTAAATAAATATAAACTTTGACATAATTACGCACATTCACGTTTAGTCACGCACAGTCACGGAGAGATTAAAACCTCACTTCCCATCATCCGACAGATCTGAAACTTTGTCCATAGACTTGTTGTGACCAAAGATTAATTTTAAAATAGTAACGCAAGGTCACGCACAGTCACGGAGAGATTCAAAACTCATATGCATAATGAAAGAACGAGTTCTAATAAAAAGTTTTTTTTTATGGGTTAGATTATTATATATGTAAAAATAAAAAATAATGAATTAAGAACTTAATATATTTTAAAATTGAATTTATGGAATTAATTTTTTTTTTTTTGTTAAGCCCAAATATATGTTGAATTTATATTCTACTTTAATTGAAATGTTAACACAACAGACCTTAACAGAAATATACAAAAGTTTTACAATATCCATTTAAGTTAAATTCTATACAGTCAACGGGTGACTGGAGTGAAAATTTTAAATAGCGAATAAATTATTTGTTAGTACTGCCTTAGAAAGACAAATATATACTTCCCCCATTTTTAAATGGATGGAGAATTTTTTACACATTCATTCATATATGTATATTATAGATGGTGCTAAATCTGATTGTAAGCTTTTTTATATACGAGCACATATAGTAAATATTCCATTTCGTTTGATATGACGATGACGATGACTTTGTGCAAATGTTGTTTCATTGCACAACATTAGGATTTCAATTCGCATGCTTTAGTTTTTTCTCTTCGTTGTGTTTTCTATTTGTTTTTTTTTTACATTTTATTCTATGAACATTAAATTCATTAAACAAATATTTGATTTCACACTTACGCTTGAAATAAACCACAACGATTGTACATGATGATAAAATATCCCAGTTTTGTTCACATTTATGAAAAAAATTTTATGAAAAAAAAAAAACTAAAAGTTTCTTATATTATTTTTCTGAATGTTTATTCAGTTCAATGTTAATGAAATTAATTTACAAAAACAAACCAGAGATATATTTTTGTGAGACTATTAATTACTATTTGTATTAATTAAGTATATATCATATATTTGTAGGGTAATATAATTCCAATTCAGAGAGGAACCGACTACAAGATATTTATTGTAAACATCCAACCTCCTTCATTCTTTTGGGCAGACATGCACATGCACTTTCTGGATTTTTAATTGCAAGTATTTCCGAAGGACTTTTAATATATTATATTCCCCAAGGAATTTTTTTTTTGTTTAGTTTGCTTTTAGCAGAATCATACAGATCAATATAGTAATTAAGCTAAATGAATTGCTTTATATTACATTTCCTTCTGAAAATTTGCACAATATTAGCAGGATCGGCAGGTTTCGTAGGATCAGCAGTACTTACGGTGTTGAAAGGTTTCGGGTGCAGGATCGTCATGTGGTTTTTAATGTTGAAATAAATTACATGTCACTTTTTGTTTACTATAGAATCTGATTTTTATTGTTAAGCTATAGCTCCATTTATATGACGGATCCTGTATTGAATGGATTCAAATCAAATATGTGTCGCTTAAAAAATGTTTGCTCAGCACAAATTATTTGTATCATTATTGATACGCTATTAGTTCCAAACCTAATGTTATTATTGTTATCAATACTTCCCTTGTTCGACGTACAACTATGCATTGTCGCTCAGTGAGGTACGGTACAGTACACTTCACTTCAGGAAATGTGGACAAATTGGGCATGCCTCAAAACTGCAATAATGTTATGCTTCACAACGTTATTACTGCAAGCAATTGATCAGAATGAGCGAAAGGTGGTCATTTGTGGATACTCGAAGACATATTTGGCATGTTGAAGATTCTAAAATGAATTTTGGGGTAGGAGCTAACGTTTATGATCCACAATGGACTGAAATTCAATTCTGGTCATTATTATTTATGTTAGGTTAAATAGGCTTTCAAGTCTGTGCATTACAACGACTCACAAAAAAAAAAATGAAAAAGTGCCCTACTAGAAATCTACCTTGGTTTGTTTTATGCCGATAACCAAAATATTTCTGGTCTAGCGTTGACCCCTTGTGAGATGGTCCGTTTTTAAAAATGTATATTTTTATGTTTTCTAAAGACATTTCTATTTTTTTTCCATATCACATGACAGTCTTTTTTTATTATTATTATTTATTTGGTAATATAAGAGGCCCCAACACAGTTAGGTTTTATATAGGCCAGTTAGTTTTATAAAGCTATTAAATCCTTTTTTAGTGACTTATATTCTATTTAATGTATACATATTTACATTATTATTTTATATACATATGTGGATTTAAATCGAATTACAAATATTTATTTCAGTCAAGAATTTTTTAATTTTTTCAAATTCATTTTCTCTTAAAAGGATATTAACGTTATTTTATATTTTGAACGTTTGTCCTGCAGAAGATTGCATTCATTAAATATGTGAGAGATGGTTAGCATTTGCCCGCACTCACAACCTGGGGGTTGTGTCTTATTAATAATATATTTATGTGAAAATAAAGAATGACCTATTTTAAGTCTATTTAGCTTAATAAAGTCAGTTTTTGGTATATTAGGTATTCTAAATTTGTGCGATATGTTTTTTCGAATTATAAATAATTTTGTTTCGTTATTATCTTTCCAAAAATCATTCCAGATGTCAAAAATGTATTTTCCAATGTATTTTTTTAAAGGGTTTTTGGCGAGCTGGTCAACTTTCTCGTTTCCACCTATGTTTAATTGGCTAGGTACCCATAATAGGGTAATTTTATGATTATTTAAGGAAGTTATTAATGTTCGTATTTGTTGTATTATCATGTTGTTGTTAAAAGGATCTTGTAGTCCTTCTAGGGCGCTTTTACTGTCAGATATAATAAGTGTTTTTTTAAAAACGTTTTCAAGATTTTCTAAAGATGTTTTAATTGCTAATAATTCACTGGAATATATAGAGGAAAGATTATGAATACGCTTTGATATGGCTATATTCTCACCAAAAACTGCAAAGCCAGCGTTCTCGTTCATAACAGAACCGTCGGTAAAAAACTGACTATGATTTGAGTATTTGATATTAACTAATTCCAAGAATTTCTGTTTAATTTCAAAAGAGGTCACATCTCGTTTATTTGTATATGCAAGGGAGAAATCTATATTAATATTTGAAAAGCTCCAAGGTGGTATAAGAGAGTTCGTTATGTTTTCTATATTATTTGTATTAATTGCATATTTTGAAATAACTTTGTTGAACTCTTCATGAGCCGTTACATAAAAGGGTATATATTTTTTGTTTTTTGATTGGAGTCGGAATTGGTTAATTTTTGTCGTATCAGTGATTTTTCCGTACAGCGGATGATTTTGTAGCGAAAATATTTTAAGTGTGTAGTTGAGCAAAAACTTTAATCTTCTCAAGTAAAGAGGTAGGCATGAGGCTATAACTTGTAGGCTTTTAGCTGGACTGGTTCTAAAGGCTCTAATAGAAAGCCTTATTCCTGTGTTTGCGATTGGTTCCAATGTTTTGAAGTCTGTATTGGTGGCAGATGAATATGTTATTGACGCGTAGTCTATAGTTGGAAGAACAATAGAGCACAATATTCTAAGAAGGGTTTTTGGATCAGATCCGTATTGAGAGCATCTTAGCATTTTAATTATATTGAGCTTGGAGTTAGCCTTAGCCTTAATGTTCCGAATGTGGGTCTTAAATGTTAGTTTTTTGTCAAAAGTTAATCCTAAAAATGTATGTCCTGCTACGAATTTTATATCTTTACCGTATAGTTTCAAGGCTGTATTATTGGGGATCACTTTATAACGTCTGGAAAAATGTATTGCTACAGTCTTTTCATCATGAAATTGGAAACCACTTGTATCGTTCCATTTTTCAAGTTTTTTTAATAGTTGTTTGGATTTTATTAATTATAGCAGAGGCTTTTTTACCCGGGCAGTAAATGACAAGGTCGTCTGCATATAGCAAGGCCTTTAGGCAGTTATTTAAAATATCATCTATTGCCAAAAGGAAAAGTTTAACGCTTAATACGGACCCCTGGGGGACGCCATTTTCAAGGAGATGATAACTTGATGTAGTGTTTCCAACCATGCTACAAAACGCATATAAAAATTTGAAATGAAAGCAGCCATGTTTCCCCGTATTCCTGCCGAATTTATTTTCTTAAAAATTAATTGTTTCCAAATACAATCATACGCTTTACGAAGATCAAAAAATACAGCTATTAAGTCCTTTTTTGAGAAAAACTTTCCATAATATCACAGTGTAGTAACGCAAGGTTATCAATTGTTCCTCTACTTTTTCTAAAACCAGATTGGTTGACGTCTTTTATTAATAATTCTTTCTAATATTTTGCAGAGGCAATTTGCAAGTGAAATTGGTCTGTAGTTGTTTTTATTTGTACTGTATTTCCCTGGTTTTAAAATAGGGATTACTATAGCTTTTTTCCAATTACTTGGGAACACCTGTTTTTCCCAAATACTGTTATAAAAGTCTAAAAGGTATTGTGTAGCTTTTCCATCTAGGTTTTTTATCATTTCATATCTAATATTATCTGGCCCCGGGGATGTCCCATGACATGATCTCAGGGCAGATTTTAGTTCAGATAGTGTAAGTCTGTTATTATATGGTTCGTTATTGTTTGATACTTCAATAGGAGAATTATTTGTGCTACTGTAAAGTCTAAAAGTAGTTGAGTAGTTTATAGAAGACGAATTTTGGGCAAAACCACTGGCTATGTAGTTAGCGATATCTTTTCTATTTGTCAGTAAAGTATTGTTGTTTTCTAGTGCTGTAATTTGATTAAAGTTAGAGGTCCCATTTAGGGATCGAATTTTTTTAAAAACTTCAGATGATGAAGTTCGTAAGTTTATAGTATCGCAGAAATCATTCCAGGATTTTCTTTTACTTTCTCTAATAGTTCTGCGTGCTTCCGATTTCGTTTTAAGGAATTTAGCCAGGTTTTCTGAGCTTGCATTCCTTTTAAATAGCTTTAACAGTTTTCTTCTTTGTTTTATTAATATTTTAATGTTTTCATTCCACCAAGGGACTTCTTTTCTGGTATGGTTTGTCTGTCTAAGTGGTATTGCTTTATGTACCGCGTTTAAAATTGTTGTAGTAACATATTTTTCGGTTACATTTATGTCGCTGAAACTATCTAAAGTTTCCGTAAAACTACAATTAAAATTTTCCCAATTTGCACGCTTTATATTCCAACTAGACCTTCGTTCGAAGTTTGGAGAGTGTCCATTTATTGAAATAATAATTGGGTAGTGGTCGCTTGAATATAGATCGTCACTTATATTCCATTCAAACAGATGTTGAATGCTGGGATAAATAAGGCTTAGATCTATATTGCTAAATGTTTTATGTGCAAAACTAAAATGTGTTGCGCAGTTTATGTTATTTAAAATATTAAGATTATTTGCATCTATAAAAGATGCGACAGTATTTCCTCTTGTGTCGGTTTTTTTTGATCCCCAAATATGGTTATGAGAATTAAAATCACCTAGTAGGAGATATGGAAAGTCGTATTGTGATATTAAATTGTCAAGGTCATTTTTGGATAGATTTTCAGAACCAGGAAGATATATGGAGCAAATAATATAATTAATTGGGAATTTTATTTTTATAGCCACAACTTGGAGTTGTGAAATAACAGGTAATTCTTCACCAACAAATATATTATTGAGATGAATACAAGTACCACCGTGGGCATTTGTATTAGAGCAAACATTTTTAAAGAAACAAGTGAAGTTTTTAAGTTTAGAATAATAATTGGATTTAAATCTAGATTCTTGAATACATATAGCAAGGCAATTGAATTTTGATAATAAAAGTTTAATTTCATCAAAATGATTTAAAAAGCCGTTGCAATTCCATTGTATTATTTTATATTGACTACTCATCACTAATGCTGGAACAACTGGATGTGTCGTCATCTATATCCATTTCATTTTTTCCAATTGGATCGTTCGATTTTATATATGATGTGTTTGTTGAGTTTTCTTTCTTCTTTTTTACTGCGCTTAATATTTCACGTTTTTTTCTCTTTGATAAATTTTTAGGTAACAACTCAATTTTTGATCCATCTGTTTTTGTAATTTGGCGAACTGGGGAGAGGGGCACTTTGTTTTTGGTGTTGTATTATTATTGTTTGGTTGTTTATTTGCAGTGGTGAGTTTTTTGTTTTCGCTCTCTTGGCATTTGCATTCGCAATTACACGATTTTACAACATTAGAATATGTTGTTGGAAGTTGGTTTTGTCTATCATATTCTTTTCGTGCTTCTCCTATAGTTTTTTTTTGTGTTATTTTTATTTTTTGAATTGCATATTCTTTTTTATAGAGAGCACACTCTTTAGAAAAGCTGTTGTGTTGTTGTTGACAATTTGCACATTTTGCCGGTTTCTCACACTTTTCACGATGATCAGTCTTATCCACACTTGTTTGTTCGGTATTGCCACAATGAGTGCAAATTTTTACTTCAGATGAGCACCTTTCTGATACGTGTCCAAACTGGAAGCACATAAAGCATCGTAGAGGATTTGGTATATAAGGTTTTATTTGGGTTGATAAATATCCCAACAGAATTCTTTCTGGTAAATCACACACATTAAAAGTCACTATGTACAAACCAATATCGACATTTGTCAGTTCCTTAGTTTCGCTGTTTCGTTTTTTTAATCTTTTAGTATCAGTGACATTTGGGTTTTGCTCTTTGATTTCTTTTAAAAGTTCATCATCAGGCAATTCTCTAAGATCGTTGGAGTAGAATATTCCTTTAGATTTATTAAGGGATTTATGCTCCTCAACTTGTGCGAAAATTTCATTGGATAATGAAATTATTATTATTTATTTTTATTATTATTATTTTATTCGCTTGTTTTCCATTAAAACATTGAATAAGTAGTTGTCCTGACCTTAGTTTTTTGCAAAGTTTGACTTTGCCTCCAACAGTATCAATTGAGCGTTGAATAAGAAAGGGTGCTACGTCCGATAATCCTTTGTCCGCTTTAACTCCTGCCCTGCTCATTAAGAGGAAAACAGGTAAAAGAGATTCGGGGTTCTCTACCTTTTTATCCCTATCAAATAGGAGACCCCCCATTATGGGAGTTAAATCAAATGTGCACGTTACAGTTGCGATTTGTCACCAATTTTTTTTTTTTTTTTTAATATTGTACTCGCGTAACTAAAACGAGTTTTGATTTTGTTTTGAAGTGTTTTTTTTTTTTTTTTAATTGCTTTCCGTTTTCTGAAACTCAGTGTGCACTCAATGAGAGTATAAACTGAACTGTTTGCCAGTCTTTTTCTAAAGAAATAATTTATATTATTATTTTTGCAAAAATTAAATTTTTTTATTGAATATCACAGCAATTAGGATATGCTTGGACATGTCATATACACCATTGAACGTGTCAAGTGATACCCACAACGGATATATTGAGCTGAAAAAAGGAAATATCTTAAAAAAAAAAAAAAAAAAAACTAAAGATTATACCTATTTTAAAAACGGTCCAGCTCGAAAGAGCAACGCTAGGCTAGAAATATTTTGGGAATTATTATAAATTTATCCAAGGTAGATATCTAGGGGTCACGTTTTTCAGTGTTTTTCTCTCCATACAGAGTAGTTCGGTCTACTGTACATATTCAAATTTTTTCTGATTATATACATCGGAACTTTCACTTGTCTTCGCGAAGGAAAGTAACTTTATTTTGGATCGCTGGGAATCGCAGCTAGATGGAGACGGAATCGCATATTGGGTGAAGACGGGATCACAGTAATACTAGCTACTCCATAATGCGGGCTAAATTAGTCTACTAAAACGTCCATTAGTTGAGACTCTATATATGTTTGCAGACTGGCAATAACTTGAATGGATTCACGCGGATGAAGTTACAGATGTATTTTTAATTAATTCCACTTAAGTTAACTTAATATTAATAGCACGACTCTTTACAGGGCACTAAAATTGAACAAGTTGAATGAGGAAACAACGACGCATGTATTATGTGAGCGCGTTACCCTCTGAAGAAACAGAAGAGTAATTATTCATAGGTAAATTTTAGGTTCTGTGTTAGTGCCAATATGGAGCGAAACACGGAAGATTCATGTGTGTCCAATAGGGTGAAGGCGGTTTGTATGAAAAAAATTTTGTTGGTCGAATTTTGAGGTGTGCGGGTCGGATTATGGTGACTCTGGATCTAAACCTTTAGTGCACAAATTTTGAGCCAAATCGGACAATGCTTTGTGGAGGAGCATTGAGTTCAAAGTTCAAATATGAATTTATCAAAAAAAAAAAATTATTTTTCACAAAAATTTTGACCACTTGATTAAGAAAGTCGAGCTCATATTTTTAAAGAGATTGAAATAATTTACAACAATTATATTTTTGCATTCTACTGATCCCAAAATGATCTTATGTAAAGTTCTTTGCATTTCGTCTATTGTTAAGAACTGAACCGCTACAATGTTTGACATTTTTAATCGCAAGTATTCTGTTAATGAAGCCATAAGGTCCATTCGTTGATTTCGGAAAATTTCTTGAACAAAATTTTTGAAAAATTAAAATTGGAGATTTTGAAATAGTGCTAAAAAATATGTACTATTTTGACATTAATTTAGAACGGCATAACAATAGACGAGATGGAAAATACTTTACATAAGATCTTTCTGAGATCAGAAGAATGCAAAAATGTTATTGTTGTAAATCATTTCAATGTCTTTAAAAATTTGAACTCGATTTTTTTAATCAAGTAGTCTGCGGCGCATTTATTGCCTGGGGAACTTGATTTAACTTAGCTGTTTTTGAACCGATTATAGATTTTGTTGTTTTATTAGAAAGATAATTTACTCTATATTAAGGTTTATTAATTAATTTAATTGAAACGCAATTATTAATATCAAAATTTTTGTGAAAAACGATTTTTCTGATAATTTTTACATATAAATTCATATTTGAAATTTGAACTCAATGCGCGTCCAGAAAGCATTGTCCGATTCGGCTCAAATTTTGCGCACTAAAGTTTTAGATCCAGTGTCACAATAATCCGGCCCGCTCGTCTTGAAATTCCAAAAATTCACAGTGTCCAAGTACATACCACAGGGCTAGATAGAAACCTTTAAAAGGGCACCATTTGTTCGAGTAAAGTTTTTGACATTATTACCTCTACCGAAATCAGTGAATTTTCTGGCGTATCTATTGTTCATATTTTCATACCATTGTTATCCCCATATGCAAGGCATACAGACTGAATAACCTGTAAATAATCTTATATACAAAAATGGAGTTTTGTATGTTGGTTCGTACGTTTGTACGTTTGTAGTTTATAGGAGACTACACTACTGAACTGATCCTCTTGAAATTTTTACAGTAGGTAACTGCCTATCCGGAAGGAAAAGTATATTATATTTTTGGACTTTTTTGGTGGGCGTGGCAGCTCCCATATAAAGTGAATTTGACATCTAATTTTAACATATAATAAGGGAGTACTACGAGAGTTCTGAAACTGTGGACATGTACATATTAAACTAATCTGATGACTTGCAAAAAAATATTCGGAATCGGATGGGCGCGGCACCCACCATACAAAGTAAATATTTAATGTCATATATCTGGAGTACTGCAATAGAGAAAGCCTTTAATAATGTAATACTGAAAGCCTTGGACGTTTGTCTGAGTTCATGATTTATTAACGTGAGTAGTCTGACAAAAAAATTAAGTAATATGAAAATGACATTCTTTAAACTTTTGACAAGTACATTACTTGCCAATGTGTGTAGTCGTGGAAAGTATGGGCGGAATCGCCAAAATCAAAAATTACCAAAACCGAAAATCGCGAATAACAAAAATCGCCATAATCAAAAAACGCCAAAATCAAAAATCGCAAAAACCAATAAGCGCCAGAGTCAAAACTCGCCATAATCAAAAAACGCCAAAATTTAAAATCGCAAAAACAAGAATCGACAAAATCAAAAAACGGCAAATATAAATAAAATAGTTCTCTACAAAATATATTCCCAGTTTTTTATTTCGCTACGATGGGTGTTGCGAAGCGCATCATGTTACTGCTAGTTGTGTATATAAAAAGAACCAATTCATGTTGTTTTTTTTTTTGCAATTTTTTTAGATTTTCGAAATAAACCGTTTCATGCTGGGCCAATTAAAATATAAATAATATATTTCTATTACACAATCCAAAAGATAAATAATAGCGTTTTTTGGTTTTTAGAATGAAATCTGTACTCATGTACAAACACATTTGTTCAAAAGTTTGTTCGAAATTGTTTTTATTATTTTTTCAACAACTCTTATTTTTGCTTTGTAAGTTTTATTTTTTTATTACATAAATCAATCGCTATAGTTTTGAAGTTTGCTCCCAGAAATTTTATTCGAATTTTATTTTGTGTTAATCTTTTTTTATTTTATTTAAAGTTTGGTTTTTGAGGTGTATAAAACTGAAGCGCATTATTTCGTGGAAGGGACGTTATTCTATAATATGCAAATTTTTATTTTCAGGTATGAACATTTTATTTTTCAAGAAGAATGCCATAAAGAAAAAAAAAATAAAAACATTAGCGGAATTATTTGTTGGCTGAATTTCTAAATCATTTTTTTATTTTTTTCTCCAGACTTTAACCGAAACTATTTATTTATCAAACTAAAAGTTATCGGAGAGTTAAAAATAATTTATTAATTTTTAAAGTTTCTTAAATGTCATTGTTAATATAAATCTTTAATATTTCGTTTTAATTATTTATATACTAATTGCAAGCCTGTCCATGCCAGTCGGAGCAAAATATTTAAAAATCCAAAAATTGTTTAAAAATAAATATTTGGAAGAGAGTCCCTGGCTATGATTTAAGGTAGAGTTATAAATATTTATTCTTTCCCATTAAGACTTCCAGTTTTACATTTTTAGTACAATTTTATTTTGCCAATCAATTTTAATTTATTAAAACAATTAAATTCAACGTATAGTACACCATCAAATTACCATCAAATATTTTGTTAAATGCGCCACTTCCTTCGGCGGGACAGTATGATTATAGCTCCTACTTTGAGGTTTAACTTATGTGGTGGTATTCCGTATAGTGTAAGACTATTAAGAAATTCTACTGGAAAATTTTCTCTATTGGCCATGCTTTACCCTTCACTGTGTCTATGCTCAAGTGGTTGAACACTCTCTATCTAATATGTGCAACATCTCTTCATTAATTTCGCATACTTCTACATTTCTTGGGCAGGAAATTGTATATTTGGAATAGCTCTCCACTTTCACCAAAAGTATTTTTCACAACGGAGTCTGGCTTTATAATTTACTAGCAGATTCCAGCGCTCGAAATTCGAGTGCAATTTTTAGGCCGCTTTATTTCTCAACTTAGCCAATTCAGAAACCAACTCTTTTATGGTTTATTATTATTGAGAATGAAGATAACAAACTAATTAACAAACACATTAACAAATTTAATAAAACAGACAGCATTGTATAATTTTAGGTATGTGTTAGTAGCAACTTTAAATTCAGTTTACTCAAAATAAAGGAAAAAATTTAAAAATCTGTAAATCTGCCAAAAAGAAATACCTTTCGAATAATATACGCTTGGTCAAAATCGGGACAAAACGGTAAAAAAACCTCGGTCACAAGAAATCACCTAGCCTATTAATAATATAGATGTGAGTAGTCGTGTAATATATAGGCGGAATGATCATTATCTAAAATCGCCAAAACCGAAAATCAAGAATAGCATAAGTCGCAAAAATCGAAAATCGCAAAAACAAGAATCGCCAAAAACAAAATTTGACAGAAACGAAAATCGCGAATAAGAAAACTGCAAAAAACAAAAATCGCCAAAACTGGAAGTCGCTAAAACCGAAAATCGCGAATAACAAAAATCGCCAAAATAAAAAGTCGCCAAAATCAATAATCACTGAAAACAAAATACGCTAAAGCCAAAAATAGACCAATAAAAATAAAAATAAAAATCTAAAAGAACAAAAATAGCCAAAATCAAAAATAGCAACAAAAAACAAAAATCGCGAAAGTCAAAATCGCCAAAAACGAGAATTGCGAACAAAAAAAATCGCCAACATCAAAAATTGTCAAAATCGATAATCGCGAAATACAATAATCGCCAAAGTCAAAAATTGCTAAAATCAAACACCGCCAAAATCCAAATCGCAAAAATAAAATTCAACAAAATCCAAAATCGCAAAAAAATAAATAAAATGGTTTTCTAAAAAATGTATTCCCAGTTTATTTATTTCGGTTACGATGGGTGTAGCGAAGCGCATCGGGTTAGTGCTGGTAAATTATAAAAGAAATATTTTACAGAAATTTTAAAATTTTGCACGCTGATGTGTTGTCCGATTTTTGGCAAAAACTACTCCTCGATCTTTTCCTACTTGTAGTTGGCATCGCTGAAGAGATTTTAGTGTTAGATGCTACAAAGCCAGCAATAAGAGCTTGGCAGTTGAGAGACCGTGGTGGATGAACTCTTCTAGCAATATGGTGTTTTATTAAATACTAGATGTAACCCGGTGTGCTCCGCTACCCCTCCCCCCTCGAATCGTAATGAAAGGGTCATAAGGCTCTCATTATTACAGTAATTCAGATATATCACATTTAATATTAAGTTTGTATGGGGGTGCGGCGCGCATTTATTCAATCCCGCCCATTTTTTTGTCTGACTACTCACGTCTATCATAGTATTTAATATATATGATATTAAAAATGTTCCTTGTACATATTAAAAAAATACAGCCCGTAGCACTTCCCATATCCGCAGTAAAACTCTATGAAAATTTCAGGAAGGTCAGGTCAGTAGTTACGGATATTACTTACTACAAACAAACACACATTACCTTTCTATTATGCAAGTATAGATTTTTAGTATTCGGTACAACAATTATCAGATTTTTCGGCGTTCCTACCCTGGAGCAAGGTACATGTAGCTGCCCATGAGAAGAACATGGCTTTTCCAAATTAGATCTGGCAACACTTAACAATTGGCCTTGAATTTGAAATATTATTTGGAAATTTTTCTTTTTAGCGATTTTTGATTTTGCCCATTTTTGATATTGAAGATTTTTGTTTTTTGGGCGATTTTTATTTTTCGCGATTTTCGGGTTTGGCGATTTTTGATTTTGGCGATATATTTTCCACGATAAATAACATTGATAACTAATGTACTTGTCAAAAGACTATCGGTTGCGTAATACTTCATATTTTTTATATAGGAGGAGACACGCCCACTAATCCCATCCCGCCCAATTTTTATTGGACTCACATAAATATTCACATTAATATCTGATGGACTCGTGCAAAATGTCAAGTCTTTCCCTTTTATAGTACACCATTTATATGATATTAGATGTCTACTTTGCATGGACGGTGCTACGCACACTGCTTCGATCACGCCCATTTGTTCGACTAATCACAAAAAGAACCTATGGGCTCACGCAAAGCCACAAAGCTTCACTTTTCTAGTACACCAGTCATATGATATCACATATTTACTTTGTACGGTCGGTGCCACGCCCACTGCTCCGATCACGCCCATTTTTTGTCCAATTAATCACATGAATAACTTACGAGCTCACACAAAGTCCCAAGACTCTCACTATTACAGTATTACAGATATATGGCATACTACATTTAAATTGTATGGCAGGCGCCACGCCTATTGGTCCGATACTGCCCATTTTTTGTCCGACAATACACATTAATAATAGGTGACATCAGACAAATTGGAAAAGCTTTCTCTATCACAATACTCGAGATATATAATATTGAATTATTATTTGTATGGGAGGCCACGCCCACTTATCCGATCGCGCCCATTTCCGGCGTAGCTACTAATATTAACAATAGATGACCTCACGCAAAGCTCTCCCTTTCATAGAACTCAAGATATGTATATGATATTAAAAATTAACTTTGTGTGGGAGGTGCCACGCCCACTAAAAATATTTAAAAAAAATTTAGCCTATAGCACTTCCCATATCTACAGTAAGACTCTGTGAAAATTTCAGGAAGCTCAGATGAGTAGTTACGGAGATTACCTCCTACAAACAACCAAACAAACAAACAAAAAAATAAAACAAGTAAGAAATTTATAGTCGGTCAAGACCGACTATACGATACCCTATACCATGCGTTTAGAAACCCTATCTCTTAGGCCCAACAAACTGGACATAGAAAATAAGCAAAATCCAAATTTGAGTGGGATTTTAATTAATTTTTTTGGCTGCAGATATGAAAAAGTTCATATCGGATGCTATATCTATATAGGGACTAGGTCCAAATATGGACCGATCCTGATCATGTTTGGTAAAGTCTCTTGTATTTTGCAAAAATATATACAAGCAAAATTTGAAAAGAATAAGTGCAATATTTTTGTATTTTAATAGATTTAAGTAAGATCGGGAAGCAGCTCTATATGGGGTCAAAGGAATCATTTTTGGACTACTCATTAATGGATGTAATGAATGCATACAAACCCAATTTGAGTAAGATCTCTATGACAGTTTGGATCTTATGGCAATTTATGTCGATTTCATATGGGTAATTTGTATGGGGGCTAGGTCTTAACATGGACCGATTCTCACCAATTTCAACAGCGTTCATCCTATGGCCGAACGTACCAAATTTCATCAAAATATATTCATATTTGCGACCTGCAGTTTGATTACAAGCTTTACATGGACGGACGGACGGACGGACGGACATTGTTAAATCAACTCAAAAAGTGATTCTGATTCGATCGGTATAATTAAAGATGGGTCTAGGTCAAATATTTTTGGTTGTTACAAACAGCAGCACAAAGTCATTATACCCAAACCACAAAGTGGTATAGGGTATAAAAACACACATTACCTCTTTATAATATTAAAGTATAGATTTAGGTGCTTCCATTATATCTTCTCCAAACTGCGGGCATAACTCCCCATGGACCACGTTCTGTAAATGTCGGCCAGAGGGCGGAATATTTCATTAAGGCGTGTGAATTAACAGCCCAAGTAGCAATACTTTACCACCAAGAGAATTTTTATTATACCCTACACCACTATGTGGTTTGGGTATAATGACTTTGTACTGCTGTTTGTAACTACCAAAAATATTTGACCTAGACCCATCTTTAATTATACCGATCGAATCAGAATCACTACCTGATTCGATTTAACGATGCCCGTCCGTCCGTCCGTCTGTGTGTCCATGTAAACCTTGTAATCAAACTGCAGGTCGCAAATATGAATATATTTTGATGAAATTTGGTATGTAAGATTTTGCCGGCTATAGAATGAACGCTATTAAAATTGGTGAGGATCGGTCTATGTTCAGACCTATCCCCCATACAAACGACCCCTATGAAATCGACATAAATTGCCATAAGAACCAAACTATCATATAAATCTTAGTCAAATTGGGTTTGTATGTGTTTATTACATCCATTAACCAGTAGTCCAAAAATGATCCCTATGGGACAACTCTTAGCCATAGGCCCCATATAGAGCTGCTTCCCGATCTTCACTTAAATCTATCAAAAACAAAAATATTGCACTGATTCTTCTCAAATTTTGTTTGTATATATTTTTGCAAAATACAAGAGACCTTACCAGACATGGTCAAGATCGGTCCATTTTTGGGCCAAGTCCCCATATAGGTATAGCATCCGATATGAACTTTTTCATATCTGGAGACAAAAAAATTTATAAAAAGCCCACTCAAATTTGGTTTATGCTTATTTTCTATGTCCAGTTAGTTGGGCCTATGAGGTAGGGTCTCTAAACGCATGGTATAGGGTATCGTATAGTCGGTCCAGACCGACTATAATTTTCTTACTTGTTTTTCATTGAAGTTTTTAATAACTTATCAACGGCATTTAGGGCATGACTGGGAGCCATCATCCTTTCGCATCAAAATATATATGTAGCTTTTGTAGTCTGGCATGCTGATAGATGTAGCCTCTTCTAAAGTTTACTCCCAATCTGAATTTACGTGTAGGAGTCAATAGGCGATAGCTGATTCCTTTTAGATTGTAGAACAAAAATTGTATTGAAAATAAATTTTTTCATGCCATTCATCCAACAGACCGAATAATTGAGATCTGTCTTTATATAAATCCTATGTGTATACGAGTTTAAACTTCCCAGGCCAGCAGATTAATATTGAAGCAAGTCCCTCATTTTTAAAAATACTTTTGCTGCGACCCGTAACCTACAAACCGCGAATTGTTAGGTACTATTTCACAAAGATTTAACTCTTTAGGCCATCAGGGTGCTTCATGAAGCTCTGAAAAGAATAAACATCCCTTTAAAAACTACAGCAAAAATAAAGAAATGTTAAAAACTAAAATTGCCACACATTTCGGCCCTAGGCCAAAAATAAAAAATCCGTATCTGTTGCGTTCTTCTGGAGATTGGTACTATAACTATGCCAATTTTCTGCATTTTATGTCATAAGGGGGCTCCAGGAAGCTCGGGAAAAAACACACAGACTAGGAAATTATGTATACCGATATAGGTCATATTTTTTGCATTTGTAAAAAACCTATATTAAAAGACTTTTAAGTTGATAATGATAAATTTCATAAAACGTTCTCTGGTTTTGAGATCGTCTTGTTGTATGCTTAAGTTAAAGTAAATATTTTAACAAAATCAAAACAATAGCAACAGTTTTTGTTATATACCACATGTTCAAATAAGAAATTCTAAAATTAAATAGCAAGTGGAACATTGAATGATGGTTTATTTTATTAAAATATTTTGTTATTTGAGTAAAATATTTATTTTAAAAAAGAGCTCATCCAAAAACTTACAACTAAACTCAAATAATACGATTATGAAACAAACAACTTCGTTAGTTTAACAAAATTCTTTGTTGGTTTAACTGAGAAACGTCAGTAGTTCAGTAAACAGCAATACTGATGAAGCTACAATATTAATAAAATAGGTGTTTTTATTTTTAAGTTAATTACTTATGTATGTATATAAGTACTTAAACCTTTGATATTGATATTAGAAGTTTAAACGCGTAATTAATACAAAATGTTAAAAATAGAGATTGCTACGTTGCACAGTGGCTGAAAATTGCTTCTCATTGGCCAGAATTCTGTAACTTTTGAACTGATCCAAATATGTTAATAATTTTCTTTTAGTGGATAGATATTTAGTTGAATTTGACTCAGTTTTGATGTTATTAAAATTGATTAAGTACTTCTTAAGGAATTCTAGGTCAAAGTTACACTTTTGTTTTTTAACTTTTAGCGTGAAATATGGGTTTTTTTATTTTTCATTTTTTATTTATTAAAAAATGCCATGTTTGGATTTTAATAATAACACAAACCAATATGGTTTTGGACTGGAGCAACCATATATCTTTCCTATGGTAATTTGGTGGGCTGAATTCGAATTTGGTTTTTCTCTATCACGTCAGTTTTCGAGATATAAAATAAATGTTTTTATTCGTTTTTTAAATCAAAAATTATTGGTCTAATTAATAATCAATTAATTTTCAAAAGTGAATGGTGTTATTTGAACGTAGTTTGTATTTTATTGGTACGGTATTTTATTATTTTGTATTTTATTGGTAGACTTCAGCAATAGTCTCTCAGTATGCTTTTGTCCCAAAATCCTTGATTATTTCTTTCAATTTTCATTAAATCATGATGAGCACGATCCCCTTATTCATCGCTCACCGCACCTAGGGTTTGTGGAAAAAATCTAAGTGCGAATGAAGAAAACGCATTTTGAGTGACATTCGTGCACCTAATTCATGAT
The DNA here is from genome assembly GCA_963682025.1 of Cordilura impudica. Lineage (NCBI taxonomy): Eukaryota > Metazoa > Arthropoda > Insecta > Diptera > Scathophagidae > Cordilura > Cordilura impudica. The sequence continues at coordinate 155,370,609 of OY821520.1, forward strand.
ATTTTTTCACTCCTAATGTCTTCAAGAAAACTGTCCACGATGCTCTTGAAAGATTTCCAGGCTGCATATTCTTTCTCCATTAAACATTGTTAAAAATTTTCATCATTCAATAGCTTCCTGATCTGAGTTCCAACAAACATGCCTTCTTTGATTTTAGCATATGGAATTTTAGGAAAAACCGCTAACAAATATTTAAGTGCTGCAAAATCTTTATCCAGAGCCTTGACAAAGTTCTTTGGATCAATTAATGGTTTATTTGAAGTGTTTTGTTTTCCTGGTGAATACTCAGTTCTTTTTGGCCACTCTGTTCTGATACAATGACGACATGTAGCACGACTATCCCATAGACAAAGGAAACAATAATATTTTGTGAAACCTCCTTGTATACCAGTCAATAAACCAATGACCTGAAACAGATTAATTTACAGTTACTTACGATGGTCTATACTATATATAGAAGAATATTTAAATCACACACCTTAATGTCACCACAGATCTGCCATATATGATCCTTGTGTTTGAGCAATGTCAAAATTTCAGTCATTGATTCGTAATTTTCTTTTGTATTAATGGCATGAGCAATTGGTATGGATGGTTTTACATTCTCATTATGCATAAAGCCATAAATAAATAATCTCCATTCAGTTTTGTCATATGGCTGCTTCATTTTTTGAAATAAACCATCAACATCAGTATAGTAAAGAATAGAGTGTTTCTTTTCAAAATATGTAGCCAATTACCAGCTTCTATCTCTATAGATTGTTGCTTTTGTCCTAACTGCAAGATATTTCCACTGCTGCATGCGTGAAGCTAGTAATTCTATGTCATGCTACGTTAATTGTAAATCCAGAATTAGATCATTCATCTCAGCTTGAGTCACTAAATGGCGTTCATCATCAGCCTCATACAAACAACCACTGCTGGTCAAATATTTTTCGAACTCACTGGGAATGACTGGTAATGGATCATTTGGTGGACGTTGAACTGGTTTTGAAACCGATGGGATTTTCGATTTTTCATATCGAATCCAGCGACTTTTGTTAAACAGCGATAACAATCGATGGTTACTCTAAAGTACTGGAATTGAAAAATCGAAATAGATTTTCTTGTCATTTGGACACTTGTAAACAACAGTTCTGCAACTATTGCAAAACATTGTTGGCGTACACGGTTTGTCCAAGTTTCTGACAGCAAAACCAAAATAATGTAAGTATGCATATTTTAATGATTCTGATATTGCACATCCTTTTTTCCAACCAATATTCACCTCACAAAAAGCAAAAATAGCTTGAATCGGTAACACACGATATCCCTGACATGCTTTAACGCTATCGTTATGAAGATTTAGAATGAATGTAGGCCTCTATCAAATTAATAATTGTGAAAGTGTGTATTGAAGTGAAGTGTCAGTGTCAGTATTGACTGTTTTACAGTATTGCCAGCATGCGATAAAAAATGAACAAGTCGTGATAGCCCATCTCACTTTTTTTATTTTCTGTCGGTATTTTTTCATGCAAATCAATTCAAACTGTATTTTATATACTAAGCAATGGGACCAAACCTAAATTTTCGAACTTTCTTTTTCTACGTACGCGTGAATTGACAAGTGCAAAGTGAAAGCATACGTCATTAGAATCAATGCAACAAAATTAACCATTTTTATACCTTATAACACTATGTGGTTTGGGTATAACGACTTTGTGCTGCTGTTTGTAACCACCAAAAATACTTGAACTAGATCAATCTTTTATTATACTGATCGACTCAGAAACACTTTCTGAGTGGAGTTAGAGACTCTGTCTGTCTGTCCGTCCGTCTGTGTCTCCATGTATACCTTGTAATCAAACTACATGTCGCAAATAAGAATATATGTTAATGAAATTTGGTACGTAAGTTTTATTGCTGAAATTCGATCCATTTTCAGACCCAGTCCCCATACAAATTACCCCTGTGAAATCGACTTAACTTTCCATAAGATCCAAGTTATCATATAGATCTCAGTCAAATTGGGTTTGTGTGTGTTTATTACATCCATTTATGAGTTGTACAAAAATACACCCCATATGGCAATTCTTTGTCATAGCCCCCATATAAACCGTCTACCCGATTTTCACTTAAATCTATCAAAAAGCAAAAATATTGCACAGATTTTTCTCAAATTTGGTTTGTATATATTTTTTCAAAATATAATTGACTTTTCCTTGTCCTTATGCTTGACCTAGTCCCCATATAAATATAGCTTCCGATATGAACTTTTTCAAATTTTTTTTTCCAGTCAGCCAATTCACAAACCAACACTGCTTTTAGTTTATTATTATTGTGAATGAAGACAACAAACTCATTAACAAACACATTAACAAATTTAATAAACACACACAGAGCAAATGTATAATATTATGTATAAAGGAAACAATTTAAAAATCTGTAAATCTGGTGCATATCTTAAAACAAATACCTTTCAAATAATATAGGTTTTGGTCAAGATCGGGATAAAATGGTAGAGCAAAACATTGGTCACACGGAATCGCCTAGCCTATATCCACTTAATTGGACCGAAGAGATAGGGTCTCTAAGCCATGCTATATGGTATCACATAGTGCGTCTAGACCGACTATAATTTTCTTACTTGTTATTTATTGTTTGCTTTGACCAAAGTGAACGAAGAACTGGAATTTGTTTATAATACGCAACATCACAGTGGTTTTGATACAGATTTATACACGCGAATAGCAGAGGCTTTGGCCAATGATTTAGAACATGAAAGAGCCGCTGAGGATGATGATGAATTTTAAGAAATTGATCCATTCATAGAAAATGGAGACAATAATGACATAGATTATCTGCCAAATGAAGACGATGCATCAGATATTAAAAAGGATTTGGTCATCGAACCAAATGAAGTGTGTGACAGTGATGACTATGAAGAAGAGGGAGAAATGCATGCTGAAACTGTACAACATAATGCTGTCGATAATCATTTCCGTGATAAAGCCGGTACAAAGTGGAATCAAACTGCACTAAATAGTACTATTCGTGTTCGTCAGCATAATATTATTCGTTTTCTTGGTGGACCCAAGGAACATAACTCTATTCCAATTGAGGTATTCAACAAATTTTTCACACCGAACATTACATTCATTATCATCACTGAAACGAATCGATGTGTGGCTGATAATTTTTTCACAACATTGGAATGTGTAAAACGCCTGACAAAACTTGGTATTGGTTTCGTTGGTACCATTCGCTCCAATAAAAGATGTATCCCTAAAGAAATGAGAAAACATGGTAGCCGTCCTGTTCTTTCATCTTTATTTGGGTTTCATAAAGATTTGTTTACAATTTGCAGCTACGTGTCAAAAAAACTAACTACAAGTAAGAAAAATATAGTCGGTCTAGACTGACTATACGATACCCATACCATGGTTTAGAGACACTATCTCTTCGGACCAACTAAGTGGATAAACCAATTTTTTTTTTTTGCTGGAGATATGAAAAAGTTCATATCGGATGCTATATTTATATGGAGACTAGGTCGAAAAATGGACCAATCCTCGCCATATTTGGTAAAGTTACTTATATTTTAAAAAAATATACACAAGCCAAATTTGAGAATATCAATGTGGTACAAATTCAGGTTAGCAAAAGTTGGGTCGATTCTGAGAGTGAGGGGTGAAAGTAGAGGCTAAATTAGAAGACCCGTATCGCGGCCTTTGTTTACGTTAGTTGGAATTTTTTTTAATCGACCTTCGAACTTTGCAGTCAAATGCCGATTTTCAGCATATTGCTTATATGGTTTTTTGGCTTTAACTCGTCGACTAATTGATATTTTTTCAATCTGTAAAAACCAAATTATTGCCTGAGAAGCAAAATTTTGGAAAAATTATATTTTTTCATGCTTTTTGAAAATATTTTCCACAAAACTAAGTCTTTTTTGCTTTCTGTTTGATCTATAAGATGCTTCTCAGTTTCTTCAATAAATTTCATTTGAAAAGAAAACAGTCTTAGTACAAAACTTGCATTTTCCAGCTTAATATTAATTTACATCTCATTTTTTATGTACCAATTTTGTTCAGTGTTGGTTTTGAAGAAACATTGAAAGAGAAATTATAAAAATATGGAAAAAATATATTTTTGAAATGTTAGTTTCGAAAAGTTTGAAGTAAAAAAATTAAATAAATTAAATTAATGATTTGGCCAGTTGCCGTTTAGCAGGCGGCATCACTGCTCTCTCTAATATCTTGGTCAACGTCATCATCATTAGAAAGGTCGATAATTTCGTCCAACAGATATTCTGAAATTTCATATTTGTCTTCCCCTTCTTCCTCTTTTTCCTCATCTTCCTCTTCTTCGAATTTCAGCGAGTATTGCATCTGGAGATTTCTTTCCTCTGTACCTGAAACGAAAATAGTTTTCAATCGTTAATATGTTTAAATTGTGCACTCTGACAGAGATATTAGAAAAATCTAGGAATTCAAAATATACACACTCTATAGTTACCTTATTTCAAATGGTACTGATATCTGTTTGAAGATCAATACTTCGGTATGTTGGTACTGGAACGAATTCTGAGTGCAGTAATGGTAATTTGACACTTGGCACTGCTACATAAGTTTTATTCTTTGCTTTCCTTCTATTCAAAGTTTTGTGGTAGTTGATACTTCCATAGCAATTTTCTTTTTGATGCGGGCTGTTGTCTAACCACATCATTGGTATACCAAAAGGCATAGCCTTCTTCCTTTCACTTTTCCATTGCATTAGAGTTGAATAGCAATTAAAGCAAACTTGTTTAGGGACATAGTTTACGTCAGTGAGAAAGTCTTGCGAGAAATATTGTTTATAGGCTTCCAAAAAAAATCACTCGCATTGCCACATTTTTCATCGCTTGCTATGAAACGTCCACAAACATTACAAAAATGGTCCACTTTACATTTTAGTTCCGACATTTTTAATACAATATATATTATACAATGTTTTTTTTTTGTTATTTTTATGAAACCGATGCACTTAATTTAAATCACTCACAAAATGAAATAAGTCCAAAAATTAATAGCGAATTTTATCACGACCGAGCGAAAATAAAAAGACATTAGCTTCGGCTGAGTTTCGAGTCTTAGCTGAATCTTAATTTTTGAAATTAGTTCGCTTGTACGAAATAAGAAGAAACCGCTGTGGTTAAAAGCAAAAAAGTTTTTTTTACTAATTCCTAATTCTTGGAACTTCCCTTTTGAATTACTTCTGCCTAAATCGCTATTTATTTAATGGTTTTGGGATTTTTAACTCAAATTATCGACTAAGACCATTTTCTTTTCAAATGAAATTTATTGAAGAAACTGAGAAGCATATTATAGATCAAACAGATAGCAAAAAAGACTTAGTTTTGGGAAAATATTTTCAAAAAGCATGAAAAAAAAATAATTTTTCCAACATTTTGTTTCATAAGCACCACAAAAATTTTCAAAATCAAATTTTTAAAAAATTTTAATTGTTGCACATCTAGCAATAATTTGGCTTTTACAGATTGAAAAATATCAATAATGCTGAAAAACGTCAAAAAGAATATGCTGAAAATCGGCATTTGACTGCAAAGTTCGAAGATCGATTAAAAAAAAAATTCGAACTAACATAAACAAACGCTGCGATGCGGGTCTTCTAGTTTAGCCTCCATTTTCACCCCTCACTCTCAGAATCGACCTAACTTTTGCTAACCTGAATTTGTTCCACAGTGTAATCTGTGCAATATTTTTGTTTTTTGATAGATTTAAGTGAAAATTGGGAAGAAGCTTTATATGGGGACTATGACAAAGAATTGCCATATATAGTTCGTTTTTGGACAACTGATAAATGGATGTAATTAACACATACAAACCCAATTTGACCGAGATCTATATGATAATTTGGATCTTATGGCAATTTAAGTCGAATCCATAGGGGCCATTTGTGTGAGGACTAGGTCTGAACATCGACCGAATTCCACCAATTTCAAAACAGATCATCCTATGGCCGATGAAAGCTTACATACGAAATTTCATGAAAATATATTCATTTCTTGCGACCTGTAGTGTTATTACAAGGTTTACATGAACACACAGACGGACGGACAGACGTACGGATGGACAGACAGACAGACGGACAGACAGACAGACGGACAGACGGATAGACGGACGGGCGGACATTACTAAATCGACTCAGAAAGTGATTCTGAGTCAATCGGTTAAATAAAAGATGGGTGTAGGTCAAATATTTTTGGTAGTTACAAACAGCAGCATAAAGTCATTATATCCAAACCACATAGTGGTATAGGGTATAATAAATGCTTACTTTGCACCGTACATTATAAGAAAGATTGTGAAAGCGAAGCAATGAAACCCGAAGCAATTCTGTTTTATAATGCAAATGAAGCCGGTGTCGATTGTATGGATCAAATGGTTACTCATTTCACAAAACAAAATGATCAACAAAGCGATGGAGTTCTGATTTCTTCTGCAATGGCATTGGCTGCATATTGTGTTTGCAAAAAAAGTCCATGGTCTCAAAAAAAAATAATGCTAGACGAAATTTTCTAGGTACGTAATCTAAGACATTGGTTAACCAAAACATTACAAAACAATTCTATACTCGTTCGGCCATGGAATCATTTTTGGGAAGATTCAAATTGAAAATGAATGGCAAATGTTGCAGTTCGTTTCAAGTTCGCAGACTTTCTTGCGTTTTCATTTAGATTTCATTTCATTTTTTCGTGTTTGTTTTTTCATTCCATATTTCAACAGTAGTGCATAGAACTGGCGGTACTGATATACTCGAAAAGAAAAATTGTTGTATGCTTTGCGCACTGGGAAGTGAAAAAGGGGTAAGATAGATTGTTTTTATTTTTTTTTTTGTTCAAAGTGTTCGAATCCATTATGTCAACAACACTCAAAAGTAGATTGTATGTTTTAGTTTATCTGAAACTCAATAAGAATATTGTTCAATTTACTGCTAAATAAAATACAAAATACACAAAAAAAAACTCTTTTTACATATTAATTGCTTAATTTACTTATATAAATAGCATATTTTCCATATTAATACATTGAAATACATAGTGGGTCTGGCCAGACCTCGGAGGATTAAAAATAAAAACTGCAATAGATTTTAATAGCTTCTGTAACAATTGCAAATATTCCATATTCTGTTCCGTGCTATTTCTGTTCTTTAGTAGTTTTTTGACTTTTCATTAATTTCGAATACTGGAGATGAACGGATCTGACGTTGCAGATAATATATTAAATAGATCTAAATTTGTAGAAGTTCGTGAAATTGTTCTAGTATTGTGCTCTCTATAAAATCTGTAATCCTTATTCCTTATTTGTTGAGCTTCCTCTGATAGACCTCCAAGTGGCACCAAATGATACTTAATGACATATTCTCCATTATAAAGGATTTTGTGAACCTCATGCAGACACATTTTTCCATGGGTACTTGGTTGTATATATTTTTGCAGTTTACTTAGCTTTATCTCCAAATTACCTAGAGTCAATTTATTCATTGCACGCAAGTACTTCTAGGATTATTTTTTTATATTTTATTTGTGTATTCATTATAATATAAAATTACAATAAACTTAATTCTAAATCACTAGCAAGTTAGGCTATCGGCTACCGTTTGAATTAAATATATGTTCATATAAAATTCTATATAATGTTAAGTCTACTTAGAATTTCATCAAATTTAAAAAGTTCTAAACCAATATATGCTAAGTACGCCTTCACCATTTTGGACTTGAAGTTTTTCAATAATCAGTTGTATGCTAACTATGTTTTTGTTTAAAACTTTTGATTGGATTGGCCGCTTAACACCAAAATTTGACAGTATTTAAGTTGAGCATTACTAAACTGAAAAATGTACAAAAATTAAAAACATGCTATGTCGACATAGCATGATTTGTAATTGAGCTGTCGATATATTACTTGTTTTTATTTTTGTATTAAATGTATCTTTAAATTGACATATTACTGAACAATGCAAATGAAAATATTTAAAAATTTTAATATCTGGACCATTTTAATTTTTTGAATTATCGTATGAAGTCTAAGGTCCCATATCATTCTTATAGCGATCAAACTTTGGTTGCTATAATGGTGGCAGTATTAAATAATTAAATTGATCGCAGCTGAAGGATATCAAAAATTCGGCACAGCCGAACTTAGCACGCTTCAACTTTTTTCCTTTAATTTTGTAAATGATTACACGTCTGTTTGTACCTCAATTAGCTGGCATTAATCTTACTGGTATGTGATTCCAACGGGATGGGGCAACTTGCCACACAACGTACGCTACAATTAATTTACCCAAGCTTCTGATGAACAAATAATTTCACGTAATGGTTCTGTAAATTTGCCACCAAGTTCGTGTTATATAAAGTAAAGTCACTCACGGTCAATAAAGTCAATACGGCCGCAAATGGTGCGAGAGATGTTTGAAATTTTGAGTTTCAGATTACACTATGTACGCACCAGCCGTGGCGGCTACATGACTCAAATCATATTTAAGATTTAATCTTAAAAAATCATTTATTTAATAAAGCCAGTTTAATTGATATTAAAAGTATTTTTCTTTGCTTTATTTTAATTTATTTCAGTTATTTTACTTATTTTTGGAGAGATATACATACAAAAGGGGGAAAAAATTATATTCTGAGCGATGTGATCAAAAAATCAAAATATATCTTCAATGCAACAATTATCATACAAATTAATGGAATAATCGCAATGACGTTAATGTATATAATTAAATTTAAAACATACCGACTATTATATTCTTAATACTGTAGCATGTTCAAAATTGCCGTTATACTGAGGTATTGACGTTTCAGAAGTATTTATTTTCCAAATGTTAGCGATGAGCTCTTTTCTTAAATAAATATTTTATTTAAATATCTAAATATACCATCAGTTATTTATTTTAAAAATTTCTCATTTAAATATTTACCAAAAACTGTTGTTATTGTCTTGAAATTGTTTAAATATTTATTTTAATTTAAAAAAGCAGAACAAGAAGATCCCATCAAATTTTATATAAAAACCTACGAATAATTTAGAAAATTTATCATTATCAACTTGAAAGTCTTTTAACATAAGTTTTTAGAAATTCAAAGATATATAATGAAAATTGTATTATTCACATGGCTGTTCTGCGGCTTGTTGGCAGTGTCTCTGTCTCAAATAACAGATGAGCCTACTACCACTGTTGAGCCTACTACCACCACCACTGTTGAGTCTACTACTTCTCTAGCTGTTGAGGATACTACTACTACTACTGTTGCGCCTACTACTACCACTGATACTACTACGACTACCACTACTACTACTACTACTACTACTACCACTGTTGCTCCTACCACTACTACTACCACTGTTGCTCCTACTACTACTACTACTACTACTACCACTGTTGCTCCTACCACTACTACTACCACAGCTGCTACTACTACTACTACTACCGCTACCACTACCACTACCACTACTAGACGTCCAACAAGGCGTCGTCCTCCACATGGCCATGGTGGTCATAGACCACGAGGCGATCGTGGACCCCAGGGTGGATGTGGACCAGGAGGTCGGGGACCTCGTGGCAGTCGAGGACCAGGCGGTCGTGGACCGGGTGGTCGTGGACCAGGTGGCCGTGGACCAGTTGGTCGCGGACCAGGCGGTCGCGGACCAGGTGGTAGTGGACCGGGCAGTCGTGGACCAGGTGGCCGAGGACCAGGTGGTCGTGGTGGTCGTAGACCCGGCAGTCGTGGACCAGGTGGCCGTGGACCAGGTGGTCGTGCTGGTCGTGGACCAGGTGGTCGTGGACCCCAAGGCGGCCGTAGAGGTTAAGAAGGTTGGGGACGTGGAAGTCGAGGCATTCGCGGGAGAGGTCCCAGATATTTTTAGAACGAATTGTCCAAATAACACTGCTGACGTCCACAATTACACAAAACTTAAAAGATTATAAATGTGACCATTCAGACAAATATAGACAAAATACATCTTCTCGGCTTTTCTCTTATGTAATACTTATTTTTATCATTGAGTTGGATCATAAAAATAAAAATAAACAATTATCAAATATTAAACTAGTCTCTTTTAAGCTGTTTTGAAGTTCTACTCTTTAAAACTCAGCTTTAAAGAACTATAACATTTTATTAACACCACAGACATGTACCGATATTTTGGAAAGCGCCAATCTACCGAAATCAGTCAAAATAACTGGAAAGTAAAGAAGTTCCGAAAAAATATTTATTTTACGATGTCTATGATTTTAAGCTGCGAACCAATTACTTAGTATATGCTTACATCAAAATAATTAGAATTTTTATAACTGCTATTCGATATTGACCATGGATTCAATTATTTTAATTTTCACTCCCTTTTTCACAAATTATAAGTTATTGCTGCTGATGAAGGCTGTTAATTTAAAATAGAACTAGTAGACAATGTTAATGTGGGTCAAGATCAATTTTCCATCAAAAACTTAATTACAGGTGTTGTAGATTTAGAGTTAAATAAATATGTGTCAATATTTTGTTTAATATAAACAAATAAGAATGTTAAATTCGGCTGTACCCAGGGCTTACAATACCGGACCAAACTTTCAGAACGGGTATTTCGTTATTTCATTATATTAATACCGGCATCCTGGTATTAACACCGGTATTTAAAAAACCAAAAAAAAGTGAAACTACACTCCAAAAAATGGTAAAAAAATGTAAAACCAAATAAAATATTTAATTCAATAATGTATAATTCAAAACAATAAACTTTTTTTTAAAGTGGCACGAAAGAGAAGAAAAATATAAAATAAAAAAAGATTAATAAAATAGTAAATAATACGTAAGCATAAGAAAGCAAGTATATGCACTCAAAAATGTTAAATTATCAAGAGTTTTGTCGTTTAAGCTGGATCGAATATTTGTACACAATAGCCCTGCTGCTGAAAAGGCTATTACTGACTTGACGCTAGTTGGTGGTAAGCCAGTTCTATACTAGTTGAAAATATTTTCCTCTTATAATTTCTACTTCGAAGTATGCTAGTGCCTGTTTCATAACTTTACAAGGTAACTTAGAATCATCATTTTGAAATTCCACTCGCAGCCTTCATCACAGTAACTTTCTTGGAAATTGTCATTTCTAGTTTTTATTTCATTGTCATCGAAATTAGAATTTCTGTGTGCTATTTTATATTTATACAAATGCAAAAATATTGTGTTTGATCTCTTTAAGATAAAGTTAGAAAAAATTTTTTTTTCAGGCTCAAGATCAAATGTTTTTACTTTAAAATAAAGTAAAAAACATTGGCTTTTCAAAAATTAATCTATATTCTACATGACAGCTTATACAGCTGTTTCGGGAGGAGTCACCAACCCTCATCAGTAACCAAAAACAGTAGATGGTTTGTTTGGTGAAAAGCTAATTCATATACCTTTGCTGTGAAACCAATTCCGTGAGAATCCAAGCTAAGAGTTATACTATAAAACCTTTGCCAATATAACAAACTAAATATAGAACCATCTTTGAAACAAGCGTTTATATCCTATATCTCCATGTGGTTTGAGTATAATGACTTTGTGCTGCTGTTTGTAACTACTAAAAATATTTGACTTGGACCCATCTTTTATTATACCGATCAGCTCAGAATAACTTTCTGAGTTGATTTAGCGATTCCTTCCGTCCGCCCGTCCGTCTGTGGGTCCATGTAAACATCCTAATCAAACTACATGTCGCAAATATGAATATATTTTGATAAAATTTGGTATATAAGCTTTTATCGGCTTAAAATGAACGCTATTGAAATTGGTGACACTCGGTCCTTGTTCAGACCTAGTCCCTATACAAATGATCCCTATTAAATTGACATAAATTGCCATGAGGTCCAAATTATCATATAGATCTCAGTCAAATTGTATGTGTTTATTATATCCGTTAATCAGTAGTCCAAAGATAATCCCCTTAGCACAATTCTTAGTCATAGGCCCCATATAGAGCTGCTTCCCGATTGTCACTTAAATCTATCAAGAAACAAACTATTGCACAGATTTTTTTCAAATTTGATTTGTATATTTATATTTTTTCAATATATAAGTGACTTTACTAAATGGGGTCAGGATCGGTCCATTTTTCGACCTAGTCCCCATATAAATATGCCAGCCGATATGAACTTTTTCATATCTGCAGATACAAAAATTAATAACAATACCACTCAAATTTGGTTTATGCTTATTTTCTATAACCAATTAGTTGGACCGAAGAGATATGGTCTAAAAACCATGGTATAGGGTGTCGTATAGTCAGTCTAGAGCGACTATAATTTACTTACTTGTTTTAATTTTGATCTTTTTCAAAAAATCTAATTAAAATATATATATAATGATAATATATTTGCATTCTAGTTACAAGCTAAATAATGGCATGTTGACAGGCTTCCAATATAGTTTTTTTTTCGTATAAAAATATTTATAACTAGATGTAAGCCGGTGTCCTTCGCTACCACCTCCCCCCTAAATTGTAACGAAAGGGCTCACGCAAAGTCCCAAGGCTCTCACAATTACAGTCGCTCAGATATATCACATTTAATATTAAGTTTGTATGCGGTGCCACGGGCATTTGTCCAATCCCGCCCTTTTTTTTGTTGAATACTCACGTTAATAGGAGTTGACCTGAGACAAATTTGCAAAGCTCTCTCTATCATAGTACTTTATAATATGACATTAAAAATTTACTTTGTATGGGAGGTGTCACGCCCACTAAAAATATTTAAAAAACACAGTCTGTTGCACTGCCATATCCGCAGTAGGGCTCTGTGAAAATTTCGGGAAGATCAGATGAGTAGTTACCTCCTACAAACAAACAAATACACACCACCTCTTTGCTATGCTTGTACAGATTATAAGTATAGCTTTTTTATTTCGATACTTGCTGATATACAATGTTTTTGTTTTTTCATTCGGTACAACAATTATCAGATTTTTCGGCGCTTCTACCCTGGAGGTACATGTAGGTGCCCATGAGAAGAACATGGATTTTCCAAATAAGATCTGGCAACACTTAACTATTTGCCTTGAACTTAAAATATCATTTCGGAATTTTTCTTTTTAGCAATTTTTGATTTTGCCCATTTTTGATTTTGAAGATTTTTGTTTTTTGGTTGATTTTTTTTCGTGATTTTTGGGTTTGGAGATTTTTGATTTTGGCGATATATTTTCTACGACAAATAACATTGATAACTAATGTACTTGTCAAAAGACTGTCGCTTTCGTAGTACTTCATTTTTTTACATAGGAGGTGCCACGCCCATTAATCCCATCCCGCCCAATTTTTATTGGACTACTCACAGTAATATCTGATGGACTCGTGCAAAATGTGGAGTCTTTCGCTTTTATAGTACACCAGTTATATGATATTAGATATCTACTTTGCATGGGCGGTGCTATGCCCACTGCTTCGATCACGCCCATTTTTTTGTTCGACTAATCATACAAAAAACCTATGGACTCACGCAAAGCTACGAAGCTCTCTCTTTTACAGTACCCCAGATATATGATATTTAATAGTTACTTTGTATTGGGAGTGCCACGCCCATTGGTGTGAACCCGCCAATTTTTTGTCCGACTACTCATACTAAGATCTGATGGGGTCGTGCAAAGTGTAAAAGCTTCCCTTTTTTAGTACACCAGTTATATGATATCATATATTTACTTTGTACGGGCGGTGCCAAGCACACTGCTCCGATCGCGCCGATTTTTTTCTAACTAATCACATGAATAACTTATGGGCTCACACAAAGTCCCATGACTCTCACTATGACAGTACTCCAGATATATCGCACTTTATATATTTAATTTGTATGGCAGGTGCCACGCCTATTGGTCCGATACTGCCCATTTTTTGTCCGACTACTCACATTAATAATAGGTGACACCAGACAAATTTGAAAAGCTCTCTCAATCACAGTACTCGAGATATATAACATTGAACTATTACTTGTATGGGAGGTACCACGCCTACTTGTCCAATCCAGCCCATTTCCGGCGTAGCCACTAATATTAACAATAGATGACCTCACACAAATTTGCAAAGTTCTCCCTGTCATAATACTCAATATATGTATATATTATTAAAAATTTACTTTGTCTGGATGGTGCCATGCCCACTAAAAATATATAAAAAATTAAAGCCTATAGCACTTCCCATATCTGCAGTAAGACTCTGTGAAAATTTCAGGAATATCAGATGGATAGCTACGGAGATTACCTCTTACAAATCAACAAACAAACAAACAAACATTGCCTCTTTATAATATTAAGTATAGATACATATATATTAATAGGCTAGGCGATTTCTTGTGACGTATGTCTTTTTCTGCCGTTTTATCCCGATTTTGACCAAAAGCATTGAAAGGTATTTCTTTTTAGCCGATTTGCAGATTTACAGATTTTAAAATTGATTCCTTTATTTTTAGTAAATTGCATTGAAAGTTGCTACTAACGCATACATAAAATTACACATATGCTATGCGTGTGTTTATTAAATTTGTTAATGGGTTTGTAATAAAAATGAGTTTGTTTTTTTTTTGTTGATTTGTTGAATTGCTTATAATTTATTAGCATACCTTTAGGATCTTTATTTAATGAAAAAATAAAACTTCCTAGAATTTGCACTTGAATTTCGAGGGCTGGAATCCTAATTATTATATTATAGTATAGATCAATGTTTCCCAAAGTGTGGGTCGCCAAAAATTTTAATATTTATTTTAATATTATTAGTGTTTTCTTTTCTGAAAAAAATTTTTACACTTTATAATGTTACATTTTTATAATGCTTGCCTTATTAATAATTGTGTTTCGTTAATAAAAAACTTAATCTAAAATCAAATATAAGTATTTTGTAAATATTATAATTAGTATTTCACGTATAAAAGTCTTTGAATCCTTATTATAAATTTTTTAAAGAATCAGAGCCGCGATGGATAAATGGTTGAAAAAAAACTACTGGACAAAAACAAACAATTGAAAACGAAAAAGAAAAGGAAAAAGAACAAGTAAGAAAATTATAGTCGGCCTAGGCCTACTATACGATATCCTATACCATGCGTTTTATACCAAATTTCATCAAAATATATTCATATTTGCGACCTGCAGTTTGATTACAAGGTCTACATGGACACACAGACGGACGGACGGACGGACAGACGGACATTGTTAAATCAACTCAAAAAGTGATTCTGATTCGATCGGTATAATTAGGTCAAATATTTTTGGTCGTTACAAACAGCAGCACAAAGTCATTATACCCAAACCACATAGTGGTATAGGGTATAATAATATACCAATTGATTTCTAACATGCGGTTATTATGGATATACATATATAGAATATATATAGAATATATGTATATTATTTTATTATTTAATATACTCTATGTGTGTATATATATGTAAATATTACACACAAAAAATACAACATCAAAAGTTATTGTTGTGTTTTCTTTAAAAAAATTAATACATAAAATTCTTTTTCGGAAAATTTATATTGTTTTTTTTTATTAACAACAGGTAGTTTAGCATTATTTGCTTAAGATGTTGGTGAATTTTTACTCCCTTTACATTAACTCGTAGTGTCGCTTGTCTGTTTATAGTCAAAATTTTGGATCGATTATTAACCTATTTACCGTAACCCAATCGATCTGAAATTTTGCAAGCTGGCTCGCGGTGATGACGAAAATGATCTCGCAGTTTTTTTTTTGTGATGCCAAAACAATGGAAACTTTTAAATTTTTCTACCAGACTTCATAAAAAATTTACAAACGGTTAGTTTTTATTATATTATTACCACAACGACCACAAAAAAAAAAACAAGTCCAGCTATGACAAAAATAGAACATTTAGAATAACAACAAGAGCAATACAGAAACATTTTCTGTAACTTTTTCCTTCTTCAGTGATTTCTCGGGACCTATTTAACCGATTGTCATGATTTTTCAAACAGAAACCTTCTCGAGATGTTAATCACTCATTCTCACAAAACAAGGCCCCAGTTATCCTATTGAGGGCGTGATCGTGAAAAGAACAACATAGACAAATCATATTGTTTCAGGACTTTTTATGCTTCTTCATTCAATTCTCAGAACTTTAACAACCGATTTGGACAATTTTAGACAGAAAACTTCTCAGGATGATAGTGAATCATTGTTATGCCAACGAGCACTCTAGCTGTACGGTTGAAGCCGTCCTCGTGATTTCCACAGACGGGCAGAGGGACAGACGGACACCGTTATATCAACTCCGCTTGTTATAAAGATCACAAATATATATATTTTATGGAGTCCAAAATTTTTTTTCTAATTATTACAAACGGAATGACAAACTTATATTTATATACCCTCTGCACACTGGGATGGAGGGTTTAAAAATCGCCAAATTCAAAAATCACAAGAAAATAAAATCGCCAGAATCAAAAATGGCAAAAAAAAAAAAAAATCGAAAATCACCAAAACCGAAAAAGCGAATAAGAAAAATCGGCAAAATTAAAAATTGCGAAAACTGAAAATCTCGAATACCAAAAATAAAAAAAAACACAAAACGCCAAAACCAAAAATTGCCAAAACCGAAAATCGCGAATAACCAAAATTGCCAAAATCTAAAAACGCCACAATCTAAAATCGCCAAAATCATAATTCGCAAAAAAAAAAACCAATAATCGCCGAAGTCAAAAATCTCCAAGATCTAAAATGGCCAAAATCTAAAATCGCAAAAAAAATCGCCACATATAAAAAAAATCATGTGAGTCCGATCAAAGGGGAGATGTGTAAACATCTAGTAGTTAAAGATTTTTTATGTCACTTTTTTAAAATCAATTAAAAAGCGTCATCTATGTATCACTTATAGCAACCAACTGCAGGGACTCTGTTTATACTTGTGGGGTTGTTGAATTACGTATATGTTATACGTTTATATTGTGAATTTTTTTCGTTTTACAGCAAAGGGTTGTTGAATTTGCTGAAACAATTTTATATAATAATATTTTTTACCAATACAATCATAAGTTATACCGATTTGTCTTACGGCTCACAGCGTAAAATGTGAGCTCACATGTGATTGTATTGTGAAGTAAAAACTTATCACCTTGCGCGTATAGATGTTTACACATCAAAACAGTTTTCTACAAAACGTATTCACAGTTTTTTGTTTCGTTACGCTGGGTGTAGCGAAGCGCTTCGGGTTACAGCTAGTGATTTAACCCTGCTGTTAGGTTGAAAAAAACTTACCAATCTTAGGTAAGGGGACCATTTTGGTCTACTTTGTATTTTTCAAAATAATTTTAAATAAAACTCTTTTTACCAGATATTTTAAATAATTTATATTTCTGGACATATGTCGATAGCAATTTCACATTTATTTTTCGGAAAGGCTTAGAAGAATCCACTTTGCGGGCATATGTTGGTGTACTACTTCTTGCTGGGGCTTTTCGGTATATACAAAGTTTTTCAAAACGAAGTTTTGCTTGGTTTGATTGACGCAGTTTTGGTCGTCCAATATACCGGTCTATTTTGAACGAGGATAATTTTCAAATCATAACTAGCGGTCTTCGCTTTGATGACGTTATCAATAGAATACAACAAAAAAGTATTGACAAGTTTGCTCCTGTTCGTGAGTTACGGGACTATTGGGAAGCTCTTCTTCCAATGTTTTATAACTGTTATGAAAATGTCACTATTTGTGAGCAGCTGGTTGGTTTTAGAGGACGATGCTTTTTAGGCAGCATATGCCTTCAAAACCTGCCAGATATGGGCTTAAATTTTGGTCAGCTGCAGACTCAAAATCTGAATACGTATGGGAAATACAACAATATTTTGGAAAAGCGAAAAATGAAAAGCCTGAAAAAAATCAAGTGGAACGAGTTATGCTGGAGTTGACAGAAGGACTGAAAGGGCAAATTATTGCAGCTGACAACTTCTTTTCATCTTCTGATTTGAAGAAAAAATTTTTACAAAGGAAACAGTTCGCAAAAACAAAACTTTTATCCCACCGAAGTTGCTAATTTTCAAAAATGTTCCTTTATATACATCCGCATTCGCTTTCAGTGAAATCGCAACACTTGTTTACCGCGTTGGCCATAAAAATAAAGATACTGTATCGATTTCAATAATCATAAGCAGAAACCTTCAAACGTTTCATATTATAACTCTGCAAATGGTGTGCTTTCCTTTATATATCTCAGGAGGCGTTTATACTGCTGACCAAATGATTAGTTACTACAGCACTAAAAGAACAACCAATCGATGGCCATATGTTGCGCTTTCAAATAGAGTTGATATATACGCATTGAATGAATTTATTTTATATGCAGAAATCGATCCGTCGTGGATTGCAAATGATTCAAATCGCAGAAGACTTGACTTTTTACGTCAGCTAGTTATGAGCCTAACAGAAGAATACATGTTGAATAGGACAGCCAAACCTAAAAATCCATTTGCAGCCGAGCTATTGACTTAACAGCAAGCTTCTTCATCAAATAGTGAACCATCTACAAGAGATGGTGTAAAAACTTCAGGTCCTAGAAAACGGGGAATTTGCATCAATATAAGTCCAAATGTGATGCCAAATGCATTTTCTGCAATAGATTTGTATGTAAATTGAATCGAAAAATAATTTGTATATCTTGCTGCGATAATATCTATAATCCATAGCTGTTTCTTCTTACTTCTACTCATGTACAAAATTAAATAAATTGCATAGACCAAAATGGTCCATAACCTAAGATTTGAAAAAACTAAAAGCATTAGAATTGAAAACAAATCTGAAGTTTTAATTTGATAGTATTAGCCATTGCAAATTTATAATAAAAACAATTAGGAAAGTTATAGTCGGTCTAGACCGACTATACGATACCCTATACCATGCATTTAGAAACCCTATCTCTTAGGCCCAACTAACTGGACATAGAAAATAAGCAAAAACCAAATTTGAGTGGGATTTTTATTAATTTTTTTGGCTGCAGATATGAAAAAGTTCATATCGGATGCTATATCTATATGGGGACTAGGTCCAAAAATGGATCGATCCTGATCATGTTTGGTAAAGTCTCTTGTATTTTGCAAAAATATATACAAACAAAATTTGAGAAGAATCAGTGCAATATTTTTGTTTTTTAATAAATTTAAGTGAAAATCGGGAAGCAGCTCTATATGGGGCCACAGGTATAATTTTTGGACTACTCATGAATGGATGTAATGAACGCATATAAACCCAATTTGAGTAAGATCTATATGACAATTTGGATCTTATGACAATTTATGTCGATTTCATAGGGGTAATTTGTATGGGGGCTAGGTCTGAACATGGACCGATTCTCACCAATTTCAACAGCGTTCATCCCATGTCCGGTAAAAGCTTATATACCAAATTTCATCAAAATATATTCATATTTGCGACCTGCAGTTTGATTACAAGGTTTACATGGACACACAGACGGACGGACGGACGGACGGACATTGTTAAATCAACTCAGAAAGTGATTCTGATTCGATCGGTATAATTAAAGATGGGTCTAGGTCAAATATTTTTGGTTGTTACAAACAGCAGCACAAAGTCATTATACCCAAACCACATAGTGGTATAGGGTATAAATATACAAAAATGACTAAATTGGTCCAAACCTAACAGCAATTTATATTTCTTAGAACTGTATATACAAGAGAATGCTTCTTCCAAAGCATTCGTCCATAAATTAAAGCTTACAGGAACTACTAGTGAATAAAAATCATAAAATAAAAAATAAATTTGAAATAAAAAATTTCTTTTTTAAAAAAGTGTATCGAAGTTTAACTAGAGAAATTGTTGACCAACAGTCACAAAATTTGAATTAGGCTTCATTATTTGCTATACCACAATAGTTTTACTCTATACTCATTATGAACAGCTAATTGTGTTAATTGTAAGGCGATATAAATTAGTGTTCGAAAACCATAGTAACTAATTCTAGTTGGTTGCTGCTGGTAACCAATCGTACAAATACTTCATACAAATTGGGATTCCTTACATTACAGCAGTTCCTAATGAACTAAAAACAGAAAAAAATTAATTTGGCTTATGAATACACAAACAGAATTGTAGACGTACAAACTATTCATTAAAAACATATGTAAAGCAATAGCAAATTTTGTAATTTCCTAACGGAAATAAAAAGTACAACATACATCGTACTTGTACATAACCCAGATTTAGTTTTTTAAACGGAAATCGTTTTCACTAATTTCCAATGGTGCTTAATAGATTTTTGCCACTTCATATTAACATATTTATGAAATGAAAATTGATGTCAAATGTTTTCACATATTCACACGTGTTCACATTAAAAGGGCAAACAAGTTTTAAATTAGAGACAATTATTGATTACAAAGCGCTATTAACTTTTAATTTTTAATGAGAAAATAACGCTTGTGTAAACTGCTGCAATTTGTAGTGCGTACAATGCTCTCCTTATTGCATCGTACATCAAGCTTTAAAATCAAATTCATATTATACAAGCATTAAGGTAGTAAATTTTATTTTTAGTTTATAATTTGGAGTTATTTATTTGGAAAACAATGCCCTGAAAAATATCTTACCTATACGGATGAAAACATTCGTCACCATTTAACATTTTATAATGAAAGTAATAATTTTTGAGAGTATTTAAAATCATAGTTTTTAATGTTAACTATTACATAATTTTTGCTAAGCATTCTTTTTCCATAAAATATGTGGAAACCTAATGCCAGTATAAAGAACATTTTATAGTACGTTTGGTTTGCCCTCCTTAGCAGTGCATCATTAGTTGGCTAGAAGGTACTTACATACTCTTGCACTGCAATAATTTTTTTGCAATAATTTCCTTAGTGAAATATGCATGAGATAATTAACATTCTGCAGTAATTGATGTATAAAATCGTGGTTGGCATGAAACAAGGAAGTAAAATATAAAAAATTTTATGAAATCATGTTTGATATTGAGTTAAATTTCTTCGACTGGATAAAGAAAAATGAAAAATAGTAATTAATTATGTCTGGAAATATGAAAACTGTAATGAGTAAGTGACCTGTAAGCGTTATCCAACTTATTTAAAGCTTAATTCAATATTCATATCAAGTAACAAAGTTAAAGTTGGTCGAGGCTGGCTACATCATAGCCGTGGCCAAAATTTTTATTACATCTAGTTCGACACAATATGAAAATAAAATGTAAGATCGACTAACGGTTCATGTCGAATTAACTATTTAGCATTAATTTTGGGCTCGACGATTTTATAACATACTAAAAGCAAATTGAGAGGAATGATGTAAACCTAGTTCAGTGCATGTAGTCCAGATCGATTATAATTTTATTACTTTTTAACACTAGAAAATGGCCCAATATACTGAATTTTGCCCTGGCGACTACACACGTGTTTACTGTGAATAATGGGCAAACGCCGCCCATTGCGTATGTCTTTCTAAAACTCAACCCAAATTGCAGAGCTATGTTATATGCATATTTTTTATTTCGACTGTAAAAAACTTTTCACATTTACGAGTGTAGTGTACCCTATTAGAGGTCCAGAGCGTTCGGCGCCACTAGTGCCGAAACTAAATTGATATTAATACACATGAGGGAAGGTAAACAGACTATTTGATCCGACCTGAGAACTTGTTGACTCACGGAAAGTTTTAAAACTTCCGCTATCGAAGTATATTGAAGATAAAGGCGCACTTTTTACTGGAGGTGTCGCACTTTATATATCGCAAGATATGTCCGTAACGAAGCATAGCGGGCAGTTTGACAAGTCCCTGAGTATTAAGCAAGCATCATCATTTAAATATCCATTGAAAAAATAACTCCCAAATGAAATAAGTCAAAAAAAAAAAAATAAATAAATAAATTCCAAATAATTTCTATACAAATTTCGAGTCGCAATGAAAGGGCTCACGCAAAGTCCCAAGGCTCTCACTATACAGTAATTCAGATATATCACATTTAATATTAAGTTTGTATGGGGTGCCAATCCCGCCCATTTTTTTGTCTGACTACTCACGTTAATAATAGATGACCTGAGACAAATTTGCAAAGCTCTCTATCATTACTTAATATATATAATGTTAAAAATTTACTGTATATTTGAGGTGTCACGCCCACTAATAATATCTAAAACAAGTAAGAAAATTATAGTCGGTCTAGACCGACTATACGATACCCTATACCATGCGTTTAGAGACGCTATCTCTCAGGCCCAACTAACTGGATATAGAAAATAAGCATAAATCAAATATGAGTGGGATTTTTATTAATTTTTTCGGCTGCAGATATGAAATAGTGCATATCGGATGCTATATCTAGGCTCAAAAATGGACCTATCCTGACCATGTTTGGTAAAGTCTCTTGTATTTAATATATACAAACAAAATTTGAGAAGAATCAGTGCAATATTTTTGTTTTTTGATAGATTTAAGTGAAGATCGGGAAGCAACTCTATATGGGGCCTATGACTAAGATTTGTCCAATAGGGATCATATTAGGAGTACTGATTAATGGATGTAATATATACACAAAAACCCAATTTGACTAAGATTTGTATGATAATTTGGATCTTATGGCAATATATGTTGATTTCATAGGGGTCATTTGTATGGGGGCTAGGTCTGACCATGGACCAATTTTCACCAATTTCAATAGCGTTCATCACATGGCTGGCAAAAGATCGAAGACCAAATCTCGTCAAAATATATGCATATTTACGACCTGCAGTTTGATTACAAACTTTACATGGACACACAGACGGACGGACGGACATCGTTAAATCGAATCAGATAGTGATTCTGAATCGATCGGTATAATTAAAGATGGGTGTAGGTCAAATATTTTTGGTTGTTGCAAACAGCAGCACAAAGTCATTATACCCAAACCACATAGTGGTATAGGGTATAAAAAATACAGCCTGTAGCACATCCCATATCCGCAGTAAGACTCCGTGAAAATTTCAGGAAGAAATATGAAAATTATAGAAAAAAACTGTTTAAAAGATCCGCAAAGAAAACAAGTAAAAAATTATAGTCGGTCTAGGCCGACTATACGATACCCTATACCATGGTTTAGAGACCGTAACTCTACGGTCCAACTAATTGGATGTAGAAAATAACCATAAACCAAATTTAAGTGGCATTATTATCAATTTTTTTGGCTGGAGATATGTAAAAGTTAATATCGGATACTATATTTATATGGGAACTAGGTCGAAATGTGGAGCGATCCTGACCATATTTGAAAAAGTCACTTATATTTTGAAAAAATATAAACAAACCAAATTTGAGAAAAATCTGGGCAATATTTTTGTTTTTTGATAGATTTAAGTGAAGATCGGGAAGCAGCTCTATATGGGGCCTATGATTAAGAATTGTCCTATAGGGATTATATTTGGACTACCGATTAACGGATATAATAAACACATACAAACCCAATTTAACTGAGATCTATATGATAATTTGGATCTTATGGTAATTTATGACGATTTCGTATGGGTCAATTGTAAGGGGACTAGGTCTGAACATGGACCGAGTTCATTCTACGGCCGACAAAAGCTTACATACAAAATTTCATCAAAATATATTCATTTTTGTGACCTGTAGTTTGATTACAAGGTATACATAGACACACAGACGGAAGGACGGACATCGCTAAATCAACTCAGAAAGTGTTTCTGAGTCGATCGGTATAATAAAAGATGTGTCTAGGTCAAATATTTTTGGTAGTTACAAACAGCAGCACAAAGTCATTATACCCAAACCACATAGTGGTATAGGGTATAAAAGTATTTGTTTGCACTTAAAAATTATTTATATATTTTGTTTTGCTTAATGTGACACACATCATAATTTGTCAGTGTTTGAAAGATTACTGATCTGAGTTTAGCAAACGCAGCACCAAGTGCATTATAAATAATACTGATGCTAGATACCCCATAAGTTTTCATTATAAATACGTCCGTAAGTTTGTAAGCAACATGATTGATAAAAGTATTATTTCGGAACGCAGTAAGAAATGGTGTCAATTATTATCCAATTTAAAACCAGGTGATAAATTATTGTGGAAAATAAAGAGGAACTTGCGAGGTAAAGGAAAAAATCAAATCTGTCACTATAAAGTTGGAAATACAAAAATAACATCTGATAAGGACAAGGCTGAAGTCCTGGCAAATACATTTGTCCAAGCAAATAACCTCACTTCGAACTACAACCACTCAGCGGATGCATTAATAAATACAACAGTAAATAATTTTAAGAACGAAAATCCTAGTGCTGAACTAGTAATTTATACATCTCTTGAAGAAGTAATGAATATTGTCTCATCAATAAAACCCTCAAAATCTTCTGGTTTTGACAATGTTCCCAACCTGCTCTTAAAGAAACTACTACTCAAAGCGCTAAAATTACTGGTTATAATATTTAACAGCTGCATCAAACTCAACTGTTTCCCAAACTATTTCAAGAATGCTAAGGTTATAGCTATCAACAAACCCGGCAAGCCAAAAAATAACCCAAACAGCTACAGACCTATCAATCTATTAAGTAACTTAGGTAAAATATTTGAAAAAATACTATATTCTAGTCATAGTGAATTTGTAATGACCAATTCTATTGTTGCTAAAGAACAATTTGGATTTTAAAAAGAGCAAATACACAGGCTTAAAAATCAAATAATCACCAATAACAAGTAAGAAAATTATAATCGGTCTGACCCGACTATACGATACCCTATACCATTGTTTAGAGACCCTATCTCTTCGGTCCAACTAACTGGATATAGCAAATAAGCATAAACCAAATTTTAGTGGCATTTTTATTAATTTTTTTCGCTGCAGATATGAAAAAGTTTATATCGGATACTATATTTACATGGGGACTAGGTCGAAAAATGGACCGATCCTGACCATATTTGGTAAAGTCACTTATATCTTGACAAAATATATACAAACTAAATTTGAGAAAAATATGTTCAATAATTTTGTTTTTTGATAGATTTAAGTAAAGATTGGGAAGCAGCTCTATGTGGGGCCTATGACTAAGAATTTTCCTATAGGGATTATTTTTGAACTACTGATTAGTGGATGTAATAAACACATACAAACTTAATTTGACTGAGATCTATATGATAATTTGGAACTTATGGCAATTTATGTCGATTTCATAGGGGTCATTTGTATGGGGACTAGGTCTGAACATGGACCGCTTCTGATCAATAGCGTTCATTCCATGGCCGTTGAAAGCATATATAGCAAATTTCATCAAAATATATTCATTTTTGCGACCTGTAGTTTGATAACCAGGTTTACATGGGCTCACAGACGGACGGACAGACGGACGGACGGAAGGACGGACATTGCTATTTCGACTCAAAAAGTGATTCTGAGTCGATCGGTATAATTAAAGACGGGTGTAGGATGAATATTTTTGGTTGTTACAAACAGCAGCACAAAGTCATTATACCCAAACCACATAGTGTTATAGGGTATAAAAACAATAAACGTTCAACGGGACTAATATTTTTAGATATCGAAAAAGCGTTTGACACCATTTGGCATAATGGCCTTTTCTTCTTGATGCAAATATTCCAAAATATCTATATAAACTTATTTCAGATTTCATTCACAGCAGAAGCTTTAAAGTTGCGATTAATAATGAAACATCAATTCCAAAAACCATTACCATAGGGTTACCTCAAGGATCGGTATTGTCGCCATTGCTTTACTCGATATATTCATAAATCCGATTTTGAAGTCCCAAAATATATGAAAATTGCTTATTACTAACCTGACCAACCATCCCGCTTTTGGCGGGATTATCCCGCTTTTTCAAGGCTGATCCCGCCTTGATTATTTTCCCGCTTTTCAAGCATTATTCCCGCTTTTTAGTGATTTAGAGCTGGTAAGAGTTTTTTTAAACTTTATATAATTTTTTTTTTTCAGTGCTTTATTTTTTTATTACAAATGTGGTAACTCAAAATACAATTTTAACCCAAAAATAAAAGAAAACAAGTAAGAAAATTATAGTCGGTCAAGACCGACTATACGATACCCTATACCATGCGTTTGGAAACCCTATCTCTTAGGCCCAACCAACTGGACATAGAAAATAAGCGAAAACCAAATTTGAGTGGGATTTTTATTAATTTTTTCGGCTGCAGATATGAAAAAGTTCATATCGGATGATATATCTTTATGGAGACTAGGTCCAAAAATGGACCGATTCTGATCATGTTTGGTAAAGTCTCTTGTATTTTGCAAAAATATATACAAACAAAATTTGAGAAGAATCAGTGCAATATTTTTGTTTTTTAATAGATTTAAGTGAATATCGGGAAGCAGCTCTATATGGGGCCAAAGGGATCATTTTTGGACTACTCATTAGTGGATGTAATGAACGCATACAAACCCAATTTGAGTAAGATCTATATGACAATTTGGATCTTATGGCAATTTATGTCGATTTCATATGGGTAATTTGTATGGGGGCTAGGTCTGAACATGGACCGATTCTCACCAATTTCAATAGCGTTCATCCCATGGCCGATAAAAGCTTATATACCAAATTTCGTCGAAATAGATTCATATTTGCGACCTGCAGTTTGATTACAAGCTTTACATGGACACACAGACGGACGGACGGACGGACGGACGGACGGACGGACGGACGGACGGACATTGTTAAATCAACTCAGAAAGTGGTTCTGATTCGATCGGTATAATTAAAGATGGGTCTAGGTCAAATATTTTTGGTTGTTACAAACAGCAGCACAAAGTCATTATACCCAAACCACATAGTGGTATAGGGTATAAATATAAATTTGTAAAAGCATATATCGGAGAAGGTGTTGTATTTTGCGAACAGTGTAGTTCTTCCTTTAGTATTGGACACGGAGGTGCCTTTGATGTGGAGAATTATTTGAAAACAGAAAAATATAAGAAAGCTTTAGTACAAATTGCAAGCAACAATGAAGTTACAAAATATTTTAAACATAACAAAAATGATTCGAAGATTGCTTTAAGAGAAGGGGTGTGGGCTTACCACCTTGTGAAAGAAAACCAAAGCTTCCGTAGCTCAGATTGTGCATAAAAAATTTTTGGAAATTGTTCTGAAATTTTTAAGTTTAATTGTGCCCGACCAAAATGTGAAGCAATAATTAAAAATGTTTTTTACCATATGCTATATAAAAGTTAAGATCCGAATTGGAAACCGCGAAATTTATATCAATATCAACAGATGCTTCCAATCATGGAAACATTAAAATGTTTCCTGTAGTTGTGCGGTGTTTTCATAGCAAAGATGGAGTTAAAGTTCATATTATAAACATTTCTAATGAATGTGGAGAAACTTCAGACATCATTGTAAATCTTTAAAAAAAAAGAAATGGAAAATTATAAAATATCCAAAAAAAAAAGTTTGCATTTTGTGGAGACAATACCAATACAAATTTTGGAGGAAAAAATAGAGCAGGAAAAACAATGTATTTTCCAAACTTAAGAAATCGTATCCTCACCTAACAGGAATTGGAATTGGCACATTTTGTTCACAATGCACTTCAATGTGCCTCTGATCAATTGCCATTATATGTCTAGCTTATCGTTGTTAAAATCTATTCTCATGTCTATATATCGCACCTTAAATACAAAAGTGACACAACTAAAAATTTTTAAATATTCAGGAGAGGCAAAAAACTGTATATGTAAAAGTTATTGTATTATTAAAAAAAATTAGTTTTATTATGAAAAATATCCATTTTGGGGAAAGTTTTGTTCTATTTTTTTTTTTTTTAATATATATTGTGTTTGCGGAAATAAAATATAATTTTGAGTTATGAAACTCTGACTGAAATTTTTTCATTTGACTATTGATATTATCCCCAGATATAACGGCATTTTTCCTGTTAGAGAAAATAGTTATGAGAAATAAATTTTTGCAGTAGTTCGAATTGTGTAGTGTGAATTAATTTATGGAAAAAATCAATTTTTGAAAATTTCGAGTTGTGCCACTTTTGTATTTATGGTGCGATATATACAGTTCGAGTGACACCATTAATGAATTTTTGCGAATCAGTAGACGAATAGTATGGAAAGTTTCTTGGCTATTATAAAAACAGATTTTTGGCATTATTATCATCGGTTGAATCCATATTAAACATTTTTGAAGATTTAAAAAAATATTTTTTAAAGACAGAAAGCAGCCCTAAAATTTTGAAATATTTTTTTTCAAACCCGTGATCTAAGCTATGGTTGATTTTTATGTAGATTCTTAAAAAAAAAAAACATTTTGCGTTTAATAATTTATTTTTGTTTAAAGGCTACAACATCTAAAAGAATCTATATATATAAAATTCATTTTCTGTTTGTTTGTTTGTTTGTTTGTTTGTTTGTTTGACCGCTATACAAACTTTTATTTTTCAACGGAATTTGGTACACATGATCTCCTTGCTCCAGGAAAGGTCGCCATATGATTCTTGCCGGCTACGCCTACTTTTACGCCCACTTTTGGTATACAAATCGTTATCAGTTTTTTGGGATATTTGTTCGCTATACAAATTTTTATTTTTCACAAGATTTCTCTGAAATTTGGTACACACGATCTCTGTACTCTTAGAGGCCACGCCTACTTTGCGCCCACTTCTATGTATATTAAATATATATTTTTATTTTATTTTTTTCTTTGTGTGATTGCTATACAAACTTTTATTTTTTAATGGCTTTCTCTGAAAGTTGGAAAACGTGATGTCTCTACTCCAGCGAAGGTCGCATTATATGTCTTTCTTGATACGCCTTCCTTTACGCCCACATTTCTATAAAATTATTTATTTGTTTTTTGGTATATTTGTTGGCTATAATAATTTTTATCTTTCAACGGCTTTCTCCGAAATATAGTACATATTCCAGGGAAGGCCGCCATATGGTTTTTACCGACCACGCCTACTTTTGCACCCACTTTTCATATAAAATTAATTTTTTGTTGTGTGGTATATTTCTTCCTTATGCACATTTGTATATTTCAACGGATCTCTCTGAAATTTGGTTCACACGGGAATAACTTCACGGTGAAAAAATTCCACAAATTTAAAAAAATTTTCCCAAAAGAAATGAACAAATTCCCCATTTTTGTTTTAAACGAAATAAATCTTTACATATTTTTATTTAATGAATTTTGTTAAATATTTATTTTACTGAAAATTGGTATACCACTCTCAATAAATGTCCTGCAATAAACGCATTCAAAATGAGTATTCTTTTTAATTGCGCACGCTGAGAACAGCTTAGCTAGAATATCTGAACGATCTGAAAAATATATTTTGGTAATTAAAATAAGTTGGCAACAACTGCGCATTTTAATATTTCAGAAAATAGATGCAATATTTTAAAAGCTGGACCATTAAATTTTCACAAGTGGCAAATTTCAATTGAATTTTATTGAAAGAAGTGCCAGAGTGGAAGGATGTAGAAAAAAGTGCTGAAGATCTCTTAGACAAAGAAATTTTAACCGATATTAACAATGAAATCTTTTACCAGTACAACTATATAAAAAAGTATGTAACGCAAGGAAAAATAGATGAATGGAATAAGAACAGGATATCTGTTGATATGCGTTGGGTAGAAATAATAAATTATTTCCAGCAAAAAGAAATCCCATTCAACGCTTTGATAAAAGTAGTTGAATTTGTACTCTGTTTGCCTGGTACTTCAGCTCCCATAGAATGTATATTTGCGTTGGTTAATAAAATATGGACCGTCCGAAAAATACGTTTGAGTATAAGTACTTTAAACGATATTATTAAAGTTTAATAAAACTTTAAACAAGCATGCCAAGAGTATTTTATTTTTTTATATTCAGAACCGTAACTTTTGGCGAAAATACTCAAATCCGAAATATATGATTTTAAACAGAAATCTGCTAGAAAATATTTTTTATAATTTAAAGTCAAATTTTTTATTAATTTTAAAATCTTATTTTTGATTTTTTTTCTCAAATTAATATGAATTAAACTTATTGATCTTTTATAATCTCGATATAAAAATAAGAATAAAATTCTAAGTTCTTGTTTATGTAATAGTTCCTAAATTATATTTTAAGAAGCAAATATTATTTAAACGTGTTAGCCTTCTTTAAAGACAATCGTTCTAAATAAATAAAAATATGTTTTTTTTCATATATTTTTTATTAATAATATGCAAAGATTTTGAAAAATCCCGCTTTTTAAGTCAAAATCCAACTTTTCCAACCTGCTGATCCTTCAAAATAGACTTCAAACAAACTTACAAGTGCACTCCTAAAGCAAATGGAAAAGAGTCTTGTAAATTGCAGCATATATTTCCACAAATGGAAAATCAAAAGTAATCCAAACAAGACCCAAGCAATAATTTTTCCATTCAACAGATCTCCCAAAAGACTGCCAAGATGTCATCTTCTTATAGGAAATAATACCATAAATGTACTCTTAGCGAAATATTTCGGAGTTGTCTTGGACCAAAAGCTTACATTTAAACAACATATTATGGTTACGAGTAAAGAAGCTATAAAATCATTTAAAGCATTGTGGCTACTACTAAATAGAAGGTCATTTCTAAACCCCAAAAACAAAAATCTACTCTTCAAAAGTGTTATAAGGCCAATATTAACATATGCGTGCCCTATTTGGAGTGACGCTACCAACTGTCACCTAACACGCTTACAAATTATATAAAACAAAGGTCTTAAAATTATAAATAAAAAGCCTTGGAGGTATCCTACAAATCTTCTTCATGAAGAAACAGGTTTTGAAAAATTATCGATCTCATACCAAGGATTAATACCACTTACTTTGCCAAAATTTAAAATTCCTCTTACCCACTGATAAGAGAATGTAGAGAAATAACATCAAATTAAAAATAAATCACCAAATTGAAAATTATATGTTTATAGCGCTCTATTATTTCTAATAAACCTTCTATAAGCATATAAATATTTTCAGACAGTATTTAAATGGGCAATTCCATATGTGACGGAATGACTTTTTCAGTTATACAGTTGTAGTATTCCACAAAGCTATTTGCAATTGAAAATTCATTCTTCGTTTTGAAAATGATTCTTAATGATTAAGAGATTTAAAAAAAACTCAGAAACAATTTTTTCACTATTTTATTCTTTAATTTTTGAGTAATTTCGCATTATGTGACGGAATGACATTTTTGCTACCATGGCCCTGTCCTGGTATTCAAACCTTGAAATTTTTGTGATCTGTCATTTGACTTGAAGGAATGAGTGTGACGGAATGACTGTAGTTTCTTAATACTTGTAAGAAATTACATTATGTAACTTGGAACATATTTTAATATATTTATACCCTATACCACTATTGGTTTGGGTATAATGACTTTGTGCTGCTGTTTGTAACAACCAAAAATATTTGACCTAGACCCATCTTTAATTATACCGATCGAATCAGAATCACTTTCTAAATTGATTTAACAATGTCCGTCCGTCCGTCCGTCCGTCTGTGTGTCCATGTAAAGCTTGTAATCAAACTGCAGGTCGCAACTATGAATATGTTTTGACGAAATTTGGTACATAAGCTTTTATCGGCCATGGGATGAACGCTATTGAAATTCGTGAGAATCGGTCCATATTCAGAACTAGCCCCCATACAAATTACCCATATGAAATCGACATAAATTGCCATAAGATCCAAATTGTCATATAGATCTTACTCAAATTGGGTTTGTATGCGTTCATTACATCCACTAATGAGTAGTCCAAAAATGATCCCTTTGACCCCATATAGAGCTGCTTCCCGATCTTCACTTAAATCTATTAAAAAACAAAAATATTGCACTGATTCTTCTCAAATTTTGTTTGTACATATTTTTGCAAAATACAAGAGACTTTGCCAAACATGATCAGGATCGGTCCATTTTTGGACCTAGTCCCTTTATAGATATAGCATCCGATATGAACTTTTTCATATCTGCAGCCAAAAAAAATAATAAAAATCCCACTCAAATTTTGTTTTTGCTTATTTTCAATGTCCAGTTAGTTGGGCCTAAGAGATTGGGTTTCTAAACGCATGGTATAGGGTATCGTATAGTCGGTCTAGACCGACTATAATTTTCTTACTTGTTTTCTTACTTGTTTTAAACTTACTTCATATAATTGAAAAAAAAAAATTTTTCATCAAAGTTGACATTTTTATGGAATTGCCGAAATATATTAAAACATAAATTTTTTTCTTCCCATTTCCCCTTAAAAATCATTAAATAATAAAATAAACACTATTTAATATCTTTAGATACTATATATTATTTGTTGCAATATCTATATGTAAAGATAAGATCTCATATTTAAATATCAAATTTGTTAAAATGTGTAAATAAGGGATATATTGTTCCCTTATTGAAAATTGACACAAAAACTCCTAATATGTTTCGAAATTAGTTCTTCTACTTTTTGGATTAAAAAATTCGTAAATATCAGCATTGCGTAAGTATATCTATGTTGTCTTACATTATTTTCGTCATTGATTGAGTATTTCACATCATGATTTGAGAACGACATGATTTTACTAGAGTAACCCTGCCCTCGTTGCTGGACAACAAAATAAAATACATTTACGCCTTTGTATTAAAAATGAAATCTTCTAGAAATAATTAACATTTTCCTGAAAAAGAAGAACAAAAAACATAAATTTTTTAAAGTGAGAACATCAAAAAAGAAAAAAATTATTGTAGTGCTTTATTGTAGACCACATTTTTAGCATTGCCATTTTCACAATAAATGAATAAAGATGACGGGTTCCCAACAACATACAGTTGACCATGTTAACATACAAGAACTTCAAAAGTTATACTGCAAGCTTGCAACGACTGACCTTGAGCTCTATTAATAGTCATTGAAAAAGCCAAACGAACGGTAAACTTAAGCACTAAAATTGAAATGGCATATTTGTGGCAATCTTGCGATGATTGTCATTAAAACATCTTCGCCTTTGAATTTTCCATTTAACCCTTATGTGAGTGACAAGGTACCCGTGTGCCCATTGCATTTTGAAGTAGAAATAATTTTTAGTTGCAGATGGTTTACAAAGCGCAAACTTTATGAGAACTCTTAACTTTTAATTGTTTTTATATTTTCATTGGTGTGTGTGCATTTTAGCCCTTTGGAAGGGCGTGGAATATCGATATTTTTTTGTACCTTTAATAGAGTTACAGGGGTACCCCGGTACCCCAAAGTAATATATATTAAATTGTATGAAATAATATATTTTTTTTTTTAATAACATTTCCTGGAGCATATATTTTCGAAAAATGTGCAAATATATTTTGGAAAAGTAAAAAAATATATTTGTGCGCTTATAAATTATAGGTTTCAAAGCCCTTAGCAACAACATACATAGCCATTTTGTCTTTTTATGTTATTTCATGTTTTTTTATTATTTGAAAAAAAAAAATTGTTTTACAAAAAAAAATAAAATAATACAAAGAAAAATTCATTTGAGACTAAACAAAGAAAGATATATATATACAAAAAAAGGAACTTGGAATAAGAAATCATTGGTAATCTGACAAACAGGTGTCGCTTATGCGATGATTGATTGAATGATCGCTACAGACAGCGTTCGAGCAACTTGCACAAGCTTTTCGTGTCTTTCTTCTCTTCTGATCTTATTGATTGCAAATATAGCAACTTTCTACAACTGCAATACGGGATTTTGTACGTGGGATATTTCTTCTGTTACATTACGCCCAATTTCTCGTCCGAGATTTTTTGTATTGCTGATCGAGTGAACAATTTTGCACATACCTTAGGATTTTGAATACGGTTTTCTATATTTTCTTTACACAGTTCAAAGCTTAGATCTTTCAAAAATTTCCTACGATGGTCACTTGAGGTAAATTGTGGATTGTGTTTCATATAAATTATGTGTGCCACCAATGCTGCTACATCGATGGCATTGTAGAATAATGCTAACGGCTATCGGCTTGTTCTGCGTTTAGTAGTATATTCTCCTAATAACTTATCCATATTGTCAACGTCTCCTTTAGTTTGGCTGTAATGCATTATAATTTCAGGTTTAGCGGTCAAATTTGGTTCTGTTTCAGGCTTTGAATGCATCGTAGATAACATAATCACAGCCTTATTCTTTTTTGGAACGTAGGAGCGCAAAGTTGCCTCTTTACTGGAGATGAAATTAGTAGAATTTATTTGCCGAAAATAATATTTTTCAAAAAATAAACTAATGTTATTCCTACATATGAATACATTTACCTGTCTCTATTCGGTTGCATGTATGATGGCAGAAACCGTTTGTTTTTTCGTACGTTTCCAACAAGTGTCAATGTGGTTACATTTCTTCCCGAATTTTTGTACGCACTTGCAAGGTCTAAAACTGTTCTTTCACCAACGTTTGTTTGATGATCGCCTCCCGTTGGCTTACCTGTGTATAGCTGACCTTGAAGAGAATATGAGTTCTTTGAATCACATGCCCAAAATATTTTTATCCCAATTTTTCTGGCTTCGACGGCAGATATTGTGTGAAGCGCGTATGTCCTCGATACCCATACAATTGCTCATCAGTGGTAATATTTTCGTCAGATTTATAATATTTATGTAAATTTGAATTCAGCATAGTCCAAATATCTCGGATTGCAGCAGCTTTGTCATTTGCCGCACGTGTGTGGCGAGTAACTTCCTTGTCAAATCGTATGAAACGTAAAAACATTTTAAACCTATCATATGACATACAGCCCGAATGAGGGGTAAATGATAAGGTTTCCATAACTCGGTCAAATGCTCCTTATTAGAATTTTGAACGCCACAAAAACTTCAATAAACCAAAAAACGCG
Source organism: Cordilura impudica (assembly GCA_963682025.1). Lineage (NCBI taxonomy): Eukaryota > Metazoa > Arthropoda > Insecta > Diptera > Scathophagidae > Cordilura > Cordilura impudica. Next base: position 155,405,492 of record OY821520.1, read on the forward strand.
TCTTGTTCACTTTCAGTAAAGGGTATCAATGTTTTATCTTGTGACCTTTTATTAGGGTTTGAATACCTGTTCTGAACATTTCTACAGCATTCTTCAGTCAATCGTATTCCCTTTCGATTGGTTTCGCGTAAAATTAAATCACACATTTCGCTGGAAAAAATACTCTTGAATATATCTTTTGGTGTAGAAATGTTCAAGCTAGGTGCTGCGCCACCATATTGCCGTAAAATGTTCCGATTTATTAACTAAAATTTTGGAAATGGATCAAGACACCAACGAGTTCAATCTTTACTACAATGCTCACAATGCGATTCCACTTCTTCGTTGTCATCTGAATCGTATGAGTCCTCACCAGTTTCTACACATGGCACTAGCTAAGCATCTGATGCTTCCGATCGTACATCGCCAAGTGGCGGAATATATTCATCATCAGAAACGATAAATTCCTCCCCATCACTTTCACATTCGCTTCATATATTTTGAATTTCTTGTAAATTTAATATTTTAGGACGGACTCTGTCTGTCATTTTATCTAACTCAGTTCACTTATGCCGGGCCATAAAACATCAGGAATGAAATTGTAATGTCAATGTGTTGTTGAATGTGCTAAAACCCATGAAAAGGGGAATCACAAATATAATATTAAGTTCTGTTCAAAAACTATGACGTCAATATAGCGAGTAATAAATTAAAATTCATAAAACAAGAATACCCAAATTCGTATTCAAGTTACAGGGATTCCCACAATAATATTTTTGTTTTGTATATTAATGCTCGCGGTTGTTAAATACATTTTTGTGCTAAAATCTTATGAAAGGGGAAAACCCATAACACATACAATTTTATAAGGGGATGGGTAAAGTATACTATTTTCATACAATTTGTATGTGGGTACCCAGGTTCCCCTGTCACTCTGGAGAACGTGTTTTTTTGTCACTCACAGAAGGGTTAAAATTATTGCTTCAATTGCATAATTTATTAATTTCGTGTCCGCAAGTATTGTTTCGTTGCATAATTTGGTCGGATTTATGTTAAGAAGCATAATGATTGGAGATCCGAACTTCAGTTGTAAATTATGCGGCAAATCAAAAGAATTCAAAAATTCAGCTGTATCAACAGAATAACATGCAATCAATTCGCCAACTATTTGAGTTTGAATGATGAAATTCAAATCATTGACATCCCAATTTTTTCCTGCCAATATATGTAGCTCTTTCGCTTATCCAAGCATGATTTTTGTATCGCAGTTGTATATTTGGGCACAATTTTTCAATTAGCTATTCTTCCGTTTGTATGAATATGCAAAAATCTCTTGGTAGTGTAATGAAATCATCATTATCAATGGGCATTTTAACATCGATCAGTAAAAGCAATTGCTTTGAAAATGTTGCAGCTGGTGGATCATTTTGCAATCGCTCATTGGTGGTGAGTCTTAACTTATCTCCATATATTTGAAAGCTTCAAATTCGCATTTATTTCATCAGCTGGTGCAGATTTTGAGATAACGGGTAGACTTTGTCGGAACTCTCCTACTAACAATATCAAAGCAGCACCAAATACATTTTGATTTCCATGGAAAACTTTCATTATTCGATCCAAAGCTTCAATTGATTTCTTGTGTGCCATTGTGCGTTCTCCCTACAAAAAATATCAATTTGTTTTAAAACTCTAGCCATGTCAGTGGGTTTTGATAAACTCTGAGTGACCTTTCCTACCGCCATCCAATAAAGTGGCTGTAATTCCAAAAGATGTAAGTGTCAAAGAAATTATATATATAGAAATTATATATTATAAATTATTATGCTAAAATTAAAGTTATTAACAAATTTTTGCCAGTACCACCAGGTGCATCCATAAAGTACATCATTGCCATTATCAATTTCTAGCATGATTGTTTCATAACCCAATTTTTGGTGTTAATTTACTTTCGGATTATTTTCTTGAATAAATTTTGTCAAATCATTTGGATCGAAAATCTGTTCTCGAGGAAAATTTTGATTAAAATCATTTCTTGAACGATTTGGTGATGGTATACCCAACTGAGCCAAAGCTTCACTCGTCATTCCTAAACACATATCCACAATCAATATCAAATGAACAACTGTTGATCGGTCCGGGTATTTTTCATGTATTGCAAAATAAAGTATACGCCATACTGCTTCATTACTGCTGATGAATCGACCAGTTCGCTAATGTGTTATTTCATAGTTTTCAATAACGCTACCTTTCGTGATATATTTACCAATATATTTGATCGCTTCAACTGAATTGCAGTATTCAACCATAATGTGAGCCTTAAAATTTTTAATAAAATTGATGGATAAGGACAATCCAGTAATTGTCGATTTCAATTTGTTGTGTTCCCACTTTGACTGTTGTTGATCTACCATTTTCTTATGCAGATCGTTTGGATTTTGGATACCCAAAATTTCCAGTAATAGTTTCAAAAACTAATACCTGTGGATAATTTTTTGTACCCTTTCCATCTTGCATAAATACCGAGTCATGTTTTTGGTATCGACTTCATGCAATTCAGGATCAATTTCAGGATCAGGAATTTTTGGTGATACAATGCTATCAGTTTACTCCGATGTTATTTTATCGTTCAATCGAATACATCCAGCAATGTAAATCACCAAATATTTTTAATTTTATCATAATGTTCATTAGCGATTTCATCTTTTGCTTAAATACACGTGCAGTTATATCATATTGATCTGTTGGCTATTGACCTTCAAATAAATGTTCTTTAACTTATTTCCATAGCGGATGGAACGTGAAAGTTATAGAAAATCAGGTCTTCCATAGTGACGCACATAACACATTGCATCTTGCGCGTATTCATGCATATGTCGTGGTCCACCAACATGACGGTGATAAAATCACCATATTTCCAATATCATTAGGATCAACATCATTGTATTCTTCCGAAGACATTATTGGTTGATTATATTTGATGTAATTTAAACGTTCAGTGTCCATTTTTGCATATATATCAACAATGTATTGATGCAAAAACTCACGGCAATGAACAATGTGATTGTATTCATTTTGTCCAAAAATAAATCGATATGCTGGTTTCATGCCATTTCTTGTTTTAGTAGATCACTCTAAGGCATTCGACATGGTTGACCATGGAATTCTTTGTATGAAACTCCAAACTTTGTTTAAATTTTCTTTGTCATCCACTCGATTAACAGTCAGTCTCTGCTAATAAAAAAATATCATGACCACTGCCAATATCGAAAGGTGTTCATCAAGGATAAGTCCTTGGTCCTCTACTTTTTACAATATACGTCAACGATTTACCAGAAAAGTAAAAGTAAGAAATTTATAGTCGGTCTAGACCGACTATATGATACCCTATACCATGCGTTTAGAGAACCTATCTAATAGGCCCAACTAACTGGATATAGAAAATAAGCATAAACCAAATTTTTTGGCTGCTGATATGAAAAAGTTCATATCGGATGCTATATTTATATCGGGACTTGGTCGAAAAATGCACCGATCCTGACCATATTTATTAAAGTCACCTATATTTTGAAAAAATATACACAAACCAAATTTGAGAAAAATCAGTGCAATATTTCTGTTTTTTGATAGATTTATGCGAAGATCGGGAAGCAGCTCTATATGGGGCCTATGGCTAAGAATTGTCCTATAGGGATTATTTTTTGACTACTGATTAACGGATACAATAAACACATACAAACCCAATTTTACTAAGATCTATGTTACAATTTGGATCTTATGGCAATTTATGTCGATTTCATTGGGGTCAATTGTATAGGGGCTAGGTCTGAACATGGACCGATTATCACCAATTTCAACAGCGGTCATCCTATGGCCGGTGAAAGCTTATATACCATATTTATATTTCATCAAAATGTATTCATATTTGCGACCTGCAGTTTGATTACAAGGTTTAGATGGACGCACAGACGGACGGACGGACATCGTTAAATCGAATCAGTTAGTGATTCTGATTCGATCGGTATAATAAAAGATGGATCTAGGTTAATTTTTTGGTAGTTGCAAACAGCAGCACTAAGTAATTATACCCAAACCACATAGTGGTATATGGTATAATAACAACAAAAATACTGATGATTGCTTAAGTAAACCAAATGAGGATTTACACCGTGTTTTTGTGTGGGCTTCATCCAATGGCCTTTGCTTTTTTTTGCTTAAATCCAAAGAAATCAGCGTTTGAACCAGAAGTTATACTAAACAATCAAGCATTTGAGATTGTAAGAACAACAAAGAATCTTGGTATAATTTTTAATAATAATCTTACATGGACTGATCACATAAACAAAGCTGCTGGAAAAACATATGCTATACTATGAATTCTGTGGAAAGCACAATACTTTACACTGGTTAAGATTCGGTTATTGCAAACACATATACAATGCCAACTTTGTTATACGGATGTGCAGTTTTTTCTAGCTGTGATTACAGCTCATAACGCCATACTAATGTATGTTTATGCCGTCGGTTTAAAAAAAAATTATGGAGTTAGTTTCTGTGATATACTAAAAATACGCACCTTGACTTTTTTTCATAAAATTATATATACCCGTGAACCATCTCATCTTTTTAATAGAATATCGTTCACTCGATCTCGCAGAACAAGTTTTTATTAATTAATTCATTTGGAACTTGCTACCTTCAAACATTCAGTTCATAAGCAACGCAATGCAATTTAAAATGGCCCTCTTTAATTGCCATAACTAATTGGTTTTCTATTTTTCTATTTTAATTCGTTTTTAAATAAATAATTTTTATATTAAACTTTTTTATTATTACTTGATTTTGTTATTTTATTTATATTATTTTTATTTGTTATTATAAAAAATGTTAAATTTCCTTACTACTATGTATCTAGTACTTAACCTGTACTTTAATTATAAGATTATATGTCTTGTTGTATGGAAATTCGAAATAAATACATAAATAAATAATTCGTAGCGCTTACCTTGTTATCAGTAACCGCACCTGCCATAAAAAGAAATACAAATAAATTCCATTATGATTTCGCATAAGTTTCAAACATATTTCGCTTACCTTGAAGAGGTATGACTTGCTTTCGATGTTGAAATTACTTTCTTGATGTATTCGAAATATAATATGATGGAACCTGTGCATAAAGAAATGTTCTTGCAAAGTTATCTTCTTTGCACAATTCAGAGCAATTTCTCTTTGTCCTGTACTTTGTTCATTAAAGCAAATACGCACACCATTTTCCAAATCAACACCTAATGCATGAAACACATAGACAACAGCGGCTACACGAACACACGACTGCAAATGCTGCTGGCTGCAATTGTAGTCGCGTAGTTAGCTACTTAATTTTTTTGAAATCGACAGCAACATATAACATCAAAATAAATAGCTGCTTTTATACAAAAGCATTTTTATTTCAGTAGTGCCAATTATATTTTTTTTACTTTATTAAAATAGAAAAACATACATGATTCTGTATAAACTTGACTTAAATATACAATTACTGATTTATAATGCATTATTATAACGTAAAAATATATAAATGAATTTACTTAACCCCTTTTGGTTATTAATGGAATTATTATAGCACTTCTTTTTGCGATTAATTTTTTTAACAAAATAAAATATTTCATAGCTCTAATACCTTTCACATATTTTGTTATATTATCAACACTATTTTTGTTTTGTAGTCATGGAAAATAAAAATTAGCCTAAGTTTACTACAGCAGCAAAAGTGGCCATGTAGTCGTGTAGCTGTGTTTGTGTCAAAATAATCGTTTTCATATAAACGTGTGTATTTTATTTTTGACAGGCTGTGTTCGTGTAGCCGCCGTCGTCTATGTGTTTCATGCATAAATGTTGAATACTTAACCCGACCGTATCATGTATTGCAAAAGAGAGTACCACGCCATACTGCTTCATTACTGAGATATGTAAAACTAATAACTGCAGCACACTGTGAGGTTCCAAAGATAAATGCAATTTATGCAATAAAATTTGTTAATACCTACTCGTATGAGTTATATTCTTTTAAGTAAACATTAATCATACGCGATTACATAGTCAGTCAGTGAGTGAGTTAGTAATGAGCGTAACTTCTTACATGTTACATGTATATGTATATCAAGATACTATCATTTCTAAAGTTTTTGTCACCGCTGCATATTAATGTGTTTGTGTGTTAAAAAAGGAAAAACTATAAGAAAATAATCTTGTAAAAATGTCTTTAACGTGATGTCACCAATATGTTTAGATATCTTTAATATTTATTTTTCGCACTATGTTGTTTTTGTTGTTGTTATTTAATTATCTAAAATTTAAAGGGTTTGGTCTCTGTAGGCGGCCTTTTCTTTCCCTTTTTGTTTTCAGTTTTTGTTTTGTTCTTATTGTTGTTGTTTGTTTGGTTTTCTCGTGTTAATGGGCTTGATATGCTCGTTCGTAGACTGTTGGTAAACCATTATTTACAACTATTTGCTCATTTATTAAGTTGTGATTATTGATAATACTTGTGGTTGTGGTTGCGGTAAAAAAAAACGAACTCTGCTATCTTATATTTAGCTAAACAACATTTTAGATAATGTTTTGTATGCGTGTCATTGTGTGTGCTGTTGTCAAACAAATACTATGGGGGTCAGGATGTTATTTCGTTCGTAGTTAATTAATGTTAATGAATAAATACTTGAGAAAACGATTACAAAATAGTTATTCCTATGCGCTATTATCAATCATATTTCTAATTACAATGCGTGTATAAGCGTGATGATACGAAGTTCCGATTCTGCTTTAGCTATAGCTGGTCCGTTCACTACACTGTGCAGATGGTACATAAGTATATATGTGTGTCATTCCACTCATAATGCATCGATGTGAATTTATACTTTCTAGAAAGTGTTTTTCTTAAAGAAACTAAACATAAAAAGTTATTTTTCTTAATAAAGTACTTTAAAAAAAATCATTTCCTTGAAGTTATCTTTTTAAACTCTTTCTTTTAACTCATACTCTCTGTCTGTCTGTCGTGGGGCAACTCAACTCCCCTTTAACCAATTGATCTGAAACTTGGCCCATAGTATTGTTGTGACTACAGATTAATTTTGGGGTCGTCACGCACAGTTACGAATAGTCACACACAGTCACGGAGTGATTAAAATGTCACATCCCCTCATCCGATCGATCTGAAGCTTGGTCAATACACTTGCTGTCAAGAAAAGATTAACTTTGACTTAGTCACGCACAGTCACGGAGTGATTTAAACCCCATTTCCGCTCATCCAATCATTCTGAAACTTGTTGTGACCAAAGATGAATTTTAAAATAGTCCCGCAAAATCGCACACAGTACGCAGAAATTCAAAACCCATATACATAAGGAAACAAAGAGTTTTAATAAAAACTTTGTTTTTATGGGTTAGGGTTTTTAATGATTGTAATATAATATAAAATTTTATATCATATGGGAAGTGGGAGTGGCAGTTGTCCACTTCCGCTCATTTTTCTACAGAAGTTGTGAAGTTAGTCATGTATTACTTGTACTAAAACTAGTGACTGTACCTTTCTTCATAACCGAGATATGGAGTTTTGATTAGCTAGAATTTTGATTGGCTAGAATGTCAAAACGGTATCAAAGATTCGGCACAGCCGAGTTTATCAACTACCGTATATTAATAAATTTTCTGAATAACACAACATATTCAGGGCGTTGTCTCACAAAACAATAAATCCCTAATAGTGACAAAATTCGATTGCGTCCATGTATTTACGGCCTTTTTTTTCAATATTTATACAAATATTAATTTTGATGTGTAAACATCTATACGCGCAGGGGGTAAATTTCAAAAACAGCGTAACATGTAAGCGTAACATGTGAGCGTAACAGTGAGTCGTAAGACAAAATGTGATTGTATTGGTGAAAAAATTATGATATTATGATAACCTGTTTGAATATTAAAAAATGAAAGATGAAAAATGAAAAAAAAAATGAAAAATTAAAAATGAAAAACGAAAAATAAAAAATGAAAAATTAAAAATAAAAAATTAAGAATGAAAAATAGAAAATGAAAAATGAAAAACTAAAAATGAAAAATAAAAAATGAAAAATAAAAAATTAAAAATAAAAAATGAAACATGAAAAATAAAAAATTAAAATTAAAAACGAAAAATTAAAAATGAATAATGAAAAATGAAAAATAAAAAATTAAAAAAAAATGAAAAATGAAAAATAAAAAATAAAGAAATTAAAAAAAATTAGAAATGAATAATGAAAAATTAAAATAAAAAATTAAAAATAAAGAAATTGAAAAAAATTAAAAATTTAAAATGAAAATTGAAAAATAAAAAATAAAAAATTAAAAATTAAAAATTAAAAATTAAAAATTAAAAATTAAAAATTAAAAATTAAAAATTAAAAATTAAAAATTAAAAATTAAAAATTAAAAATTAAAAATTAAAAATTAAAAATTAAAAATTAAAAATTAAAAATTAAAAATTAAAAATTAAAAATTAAAAATTAAAAATTAAAAATTAAAAATTAAAAATTAAAAATTAAAAATTAAAAATTAAAAATTAAAAATTAAAAATTAAAAATTAAAAATTAAAAATTAAAAATTAAAAATTAAAAATTAAAAATTAAAAATTAAAAATTAAAAATTAAAAATTAAAAATTAAAAATTAAAAATTAAAAATTAAAAATTAAAAATTAAAAATTAAAAATTAAAAATTAAAAATTAAAAATTAAAAATTAAAAATTAAAAATTAAAAATTAAAAATTAAAAATTAAAAATTAAAAATTAAAAATTAAAAATTAAAAATTAAAAATTAAAAATTAAAAATTAAAAATTAAAAATTAAAAATTAAAAATTAAAAATTAAAAATTAAAAATTAAAAATTAAAAATTAAAAATTAAAAATTAAAAATTAAAAATTAAAAATTAAAAATTAAAAATTAAAAATTAAAAATTAAAAATTAAAAATTAAAAATTAAAAATTAAAAATTAAAAATTAAAAATTAAAAATTAAAAATTAAAAATTAAAAATTAAAAATTAAAAATTAAAAATTAAAAATTAAAAATTAAAAATTAAAAATTAAAAATTAAAAACTAAAAACTAAAAATTAAAAATTAAAAATTAAAAATTAAAAATTAAAAATTAAAAATTAAAAATTAAAAATTAAAAATTAAAAATTAAAAATTAAAAATTAAAAATTAAAAATTAAAAATTAAAAATTAAAAATTAAAAATTAAAAATTAAAAATTAAAAATTAATAATTAAAAATTAATAATTAAAAATTAAAAATTAAAAATTAAAAATTAAAAATTAAAAATTAAAAATTAAAAATTAAAAATTAAAAATAAAAAATAAAAAATTAAAAATTAAAAATTAAAAATTAAAAATTAAAAATTAAAAATTAAAAATTAAAAATTAAAAATTAAAAATTAAAAATTAAAAATTAAAAATTAAAAATTAAAAATTAAAAATTAAAAATTAAAAATTAAAAATTAAAAATTAAAAATTAAAAATTAAAAATTAAAAATTAAAAATTAAAAATTAAAAATTAAAAATAAAAAATTAAAAATTAAAAATTAAAAATTAAAAATTAAAAATTAAAAATTAAAAATTAAAAATTAAAAATTAAAAATTAAAAATTAAAAATTAAAAATTAAAAATTAAAAATTAAAAATTAAAAATTAAAAATTAAAAATTAAAAATTAAAAATTAAAAATTAAAAATTAAAAATTAAAAATTAAAAATTAAAAATTAAAAATTAAAAATTAAAAATTAAAAATTAAAAATTAATAATTAAAAATTAAAAATTAAAAATTAAAAATTAAAAATTAAAAATTAAAAATTAAAAATTAAAAATTAAAAATTAAAAATTAAAAATTAAAAATTAAAAATTAAAAATTAAAAATTAAAAATTAAAAATTAAAAATTAAAAATTAAAAATTAAAAATTAAAAATAAAAAATTAAAAATTAAAAATTAAAAATTAAAAATTAAAAATTAAAAATTAAAAATTAAAAATTAAAAATTAAAAATTAAAAATTAAAAATTAAAAATTAAAAATTAAAAATTAAAAATTAAAAATTAAAAATTAAAAATTAAAAATTATAAATTAAAAATGAAAAATGAAAAATGAAAAATGAAAAATGAAAAATGAAAAACGAAAAATGAAACAAAAAATTAAAAATGAAAAATAAAAAATTAAAGATAAAAAATTAATAATAAAAATGAAAAATAAAAAATTAAAAATAAAAAATGATAAATAAAAAATGAAAATTGAAAAATAAAAATGACAAATGAAAAAAATATATAAATTGAAAAATGAAAAATGAAGAAAAAAATTAAAAATAAAAAATAAAAAATGAAAAATTAAAATTAAAAAAAAAAAAAAAAATTAAAAATAAAAAAAAAAAATTACAAATAAAAAATGAAAAACGAAAAATTAAAAGTAAAAAATAAAAAACGAAAAATTAAAAATTAACCGGTTAAAATAATAAATAATAATAAATATTTTTATATTAACAGAGTCCCTCCAGTTGATTGCTATAACTGATACGCTTTCTGTTTGATTTTAAGAAAGTGATATAAAAAAATCTTTAATTGCTAGATGTTTACATATCTCCCCAGCGATCGGACTCACATGATTTTGTTAAAAACGTTCAATCAATCGGTGATATTTGATTGAATAAACTGATACTAAATTTTTTAAAGCTTTTTTTATTTTTTTATTTTTTGAAATTCTTTAAAGTGAAGATTACTTACAATAATGGCATCGCATAGTTATATTCGAATAATGAGCATATACATTTATTTTAATATTTATTTTTATTTTAATTTTTATTTTTATTTTAAATAACAATAAACTAATTTTTTATATTTAACAGAACTTGTGCATATAATTACGTAGCTAAATTTGAACTAATCTACTTGTCGAACATATTCGTACATCGACAGCTCAATTCCAAATCATGCTATGTCGACTTAGCATGTTTTTAATTTTTGTATGTTTTTCAATTTAGTAATTTTCAAATTAAATTCTATCAAATTTTGGCTGATCCAATCAAAAGTTATAATATGGTGGTCGTATGCTAATAAAAGAGTTGTTTTATGTTTTACAATTTATTTAAGATTACCTAATTTTTCAAATTGCACTGCTTATATACGACTTATGGGAAGATCTATAGAAGTCTAGAACTAAAGAGAATTTACTACAGTTCTCTTAATAATTTATAAAACTAAGAGAGATGTATTAACATGCTCTCGATAATCTATATGTTAATATATTTACACTCTCATTTCAGTTGTTGCCAAACAAAAATGCAAGCGCCGTTGAATTCCAAAAGTACGTTGACTGTCCTAGTTTGTACGTATGGCTCGTGCCGTTGAATTGAGCAATACTCCAAAAATACATAGCATGTATGTTGTTTACATTTGAATAAACATACATTACAATAAGCAGAAAAGTACTTAGCATAAAACTGAATGTTGAAAAAACTTCAATTCTAAAATAGTATAAGTGCACTTAGCATAATGTGGTTTTGAGATTTCTGAGTTTGACGAAATTCAAACTAGACTTAACATTATATGGAATTGTCGTTTATTTGTTTCTGTTTTCCCTGTGTACTTAGCATGATCAGCACACAATTTTTTACATCTCCAACTGTAGTAAGCAGGGTTTTCCTCTAACTTTAAAAAATAGCTTGAACTTGTATGTCCTCTTAACATGTTTTAGTTTGTACAAAGCTCTCAGCGGAAAAGGGACACAGTTTTGTGTATTTTTACAAATAAAATAGGTTTCCGTGCAACAGAAATGCTGAAACTAACCCAAAATGTGTGTAAAATTATTATTTATTTATATTTAATGTTAGAAGTTAAAACTAATCTACATATTATCTTTTGAAAAAAGAAGAATCGAAAACTAATAACATGATGCATACATATAATAAGGAAAATATAGGTTAGTAAAAAAAAATATAGTGTAAATTGTTAATGGTTTGGTTGTATATATTTAAAATATGTTATTAGAAAATTTTCATTAAGGTACAAGAGCATCCAGTTTACTGTCCCCTAATTTATCTCCTCCATTATCAAGTAAACTCAACATTGATATTACCCACAAGTTTCTTGAGAGAGGTCATACCAAAAATTAAGGCGACAGTGTTCATGCACTCATCGAGAACTGCAAGAAAAACAAACGAACATATGTATATATACTCCAATGGAATTGTTCTCTTTGATAAGAAATGCTAAGAAAACTGCACCATTGTGCGATGCAATTAAAATGGCAAACGATGATTTTTTAAGTTTTAAGCAATTTGTTTCAGTTACAAATTGGACTAGAAATAAAAAAATATAAAAAATTGAATGTACCCAAAGTCAGAGAATTTAAAGTAGATGAAGAAGAAAATTATAAACTATGTTATAAATATGAATTTGACGAAGACTTTAAATGAATACACATATATGAAGAAGCCAGACGGCGCATAAAGGAAAATATGTTTCCTCAAGAAATACCGAGAGCATATACGTCTATATTTCGTATTGCTGAAAAAAAAAAACGAAAAGATCTCATATATATATGTGACAAAAATTTAGTTCCAAAACATTACCAATGTTATTTTTTCATAAATTTTTTTTTTCAATGTTTTTTAAATCTATATACATATAAAAGAAAAAATTTATGACTATTTAAATGAGCCTACAGGTATGCCAATCAATTTTAGTAATTCATAATTCCATACAGGGCGTTGATACAAAATTTAAATCATTCGCATTAATAGGGTGTAACGAATTATTATAAATATATTTCAGTCTACACAAGGTTCTTGTTGTATACAGTCATGTTTAATAAACCTCGCATTGCGTATATAGTCTAGATCTTGACACATTTCACTCTCTTTATTATATTTAAAAAACAAAAGAAAAATACTTTTTTTTATACGTGTGTTTATTTCAAAAAATTACTTCTGATCGTGGTAAATAATGGCCTCCTCCTCGGGAGGAAATTATTTCCAAATCTTGGATCCGGATCCATCACCGAAACGTAAAAAAAGTGATAATAATTACAACATCAACAGCATATATGACTTTCCAAAGCATGGAGAAAAACAATATACTACAATTACTAATAAAAAACAACAATGTCCAAAACTACAATTACTAATAAAAAACAACAATGTCCAAAATACATTGTTATCAAAAGTAAAATACCAGACAAACCACTTCAAAATTTTAATATTTTCTTAGTATCTAAAGCATTAGTAGCTATAACAAGTGAACCAATGCAAAAAATTTCTTTTACTGGAGATGGTAATCTATTAATTCTTACAAAAAGTGAGATGCAAGCAAATAAGTTCTTAAAAGCTATTACATTGCCCGGAATATGCCCAGTTGAATGTTTTCTACATCCTACACTTAACATAATTAAAGGAGTAGTATTTGGACCATCTTTAAAAGAGCTAACAGAAAAGGAAATAGTAGAAGGCCTTAAAGATCAGGGAGTAGTTGAGTGTAAAAAAATTACCAAATTTCACGATGGCATAGTAACAAATACTCCATTGCATATTTTACATTTTAACCAGTACTGCCTACCAAAAGAAATAAAAGTTGGTTTTCTTATTTGTAAAGTAGATCCTTTTATTCCTAACCCCATACAGTGCAAAAATTGTTTTAAATTGGGCATGCAAAAAAATATTGCAATAGTAGTACAACTTGTGAAATTTGCTCATCAACCATTCACGACCCTATCCCATTCACAAAATTACAATGTGTAAATTGCAAACATCCACATCGATCCAACAACAAAAAATGTCCCGTAATTCAACATCACCAAGAAATATTAAAACAGAAAACAATAAACAAATGTACATATAAAGAAGCAACAACTAAAGCCTTACCAGTGGAATCATTTGAAATTCCAACTGAAGATCTTCAAACAGCAATTGTGGAAAGAAAGAAAAAAATCAACTTACGAACAAACAACAACCAATATTCCACTAACCCAAATAATACAACAACCAACATAACATCTATAGCACCAACAAAAAACTTAACATCTTTTACCGCAGCAAATTTTAAACCATTTACAGAAGACATTTCAAACAAAAACAAAACAGTTAAAAACTCAACACCTACAAATTACAATACAAATTACACACAAGAAACTCAAACGCAAACAACTACAAACAGCAAAAAATCAACAAACAACTCAACAACAAGCTCAAGAGAATCATCTCTCGATAGATCAGAAAAAAATAATGCATTCACAGAAACTATGGCTAAAATTACTAAGAGACGATCTAGAAGAATTATTGTTAGAAAAAATGAAATGGAAACTTAAAATTACCCTATACTTTTCACTTCTTAATTTAATTTATGATAACAACATTTAACATCTTACAATGGAATATAAAAGGATTATTTAATAATTACATTGACTTACAACTAATTATAAAAGAACAAGATCCACAATTTATTTCTTTACAAGAAACACACTGCCCATTTAATATGGCTCCAGTTCCTCCAAAAGGGCTTTGCTGTTACTTTGAAAATAACCCTGCAAACACTTCAGGTAAGAGTGGAATTGGTATACTTATTCGAGACCACATTCCACATCAACGAATTTTTAATTCATCAAAACTGCTCAACATCTCAATTAAAATTATGCTCAACATAAAATTTACAATAATATCTATTTATATACCACCCACTGATGCTTTTTCGGTAAATGATATCAATGACCTTATTAAAAATATCAAAACTCCTATCATTCTGGTAGGGGATGTCAATAGCTGGAATGTACTATGGCGATCACAATCTAACAACATGCGAGGATCAATTATCGAACACTCTTTCAATAAAAACAACATATGTATAATAAATGATGGGAAACCTACTCATCACTCAACCCACAACACCTTTACTCATGTAGATATTACCGGTTGTTCGCCTTCTCTTTTATCGCTAATATCTTGTCAAACGTTAGAAGACCTACATCACAGTTACCAATTTCCAATAAAAACAACATTAGCTACGGGTACTAATAATTCCATTAAAACACCAATAAGAAAATTTAACCTCAAAAAAGCAAACTGGGATCTCTTTGGAAAAAGGGTTGAAAGTGAATTGGACCAAAAAAGACTCTCAGGTAATATTAATAAAGACAACGCCATAATAACAAGAGCTATTCGATCGGCTGCCAATTACCATATACCTCAAACATCACCCATTCAAAAACGTTCCGTACCCTGGTGGAGCGCAGTGCTTTCACAGCTACGTGTGGATAAAATTAAAAAATGGCAAACTCTAAAGAAACAGTCCCATCACGCAAATCTAGTTTTATTTAAAAAAGCCAATGCAAAGTTCAGATTAGAATGCAAAAAAGCAAAAGCTATAAGCTTTCAAAAATTCACTGAAAACATATCTAGAGATGCTCCATTATCTCTTTTATGGAAAAAAGTAAATATGATCTCCAGCCGGACAACATCAAAACCCATAACAGCAATACAAAATAATAATGTAATCATCACAGAACCAAAAAGTATAGCTAACTGCTTTGCAAGCAAATGGTCAGATAATTCCCATGACAGTAATTTTTCATTAGAATTTGCTGCAGCCAAATTCACAGCATTAAGTTATACCAACATTCAAGCGAGCAACACTCACGCCACAAAAATTGAAAGTCAATTGACAATGTGTGAACTATTAATAGCCATAAAGAAAGTGAAAGGAACGACACCTGGTCAGGACCGCATATGTTATGACACGATAAAACACTTGACCCATCAAAGTAAAACAACACTACTTCAAACATACAATAACGTTTTTGATACTGGAATTATTCCATACTCCTGGAAAACAGCAATAATTGCCGCCGTACCAAAACCAAATAAAAACTTAAGAGAAATTTCTGGATATAGACCTATATCATTGCTATCATGCCTATCTAAACTCATGGAGAGAATAATTGCTAATCGTATAATATGGTACATTGAATCTAAAAAATTAGTTGCTGTTAACCAAGTAGCATTTAAATCGAATCGTAGTTGTACAGATGCTTTACTACACATTGACTAATATGTCACAAGAACTCTCTCCTCCAGAAATCAGACATCCATTTTAGGAATTGATTTTGAAAAAGCATTTGACCGTATAGGAGTACATGTAATTTTGAACACTTTAAAAGTCTGGCGCACAGGACCCAAAGTTTTCAGTTATGTCAAATCTTTTTTAACTGACCGAACAATAAAAGTAAGAATAAACAACGAACTCTCAAATATATATCCACTAAACAATGGAATACCACAAGGATCCCCCCTATCAGTCGTACTTTTCCAAATAGCTTTTAACCAAATCAGCAAAATCATCAATGAACACAAGTATGTAGATCATTGCCTTTACGCCGATGACCTATATGTACTCTGCAAAAACAACGATACTTCCAAAATAAACAATATATTTGAAAAAGTAGTTATCGATATTGAGACTTGGTCTAAAACATCTGGAGCAAAAATTTCATTAGATAAATCGTCTATACTACATATATGCAGGAAACACAATTGCAACCCTACAAACCTAATAATAAACAATATTTCAATAGCTTATGTAGCCGAACATAAAATATTGGGAGTTATACTCGAAAAAAATTATCGTTTTAAAAATCATATCTTAAAGCTTAAAAAATCTCTCGCCTCCAAAGCAAATTTTATAAGATATCTGGCTACCAGAATTTATACACACATCGATACAATTAAATATCAGGTAAAAACACTAATATTAAGTAAGATTGATTATGGACTCTTCCTTTATGGTAACTGTTCTAAATCCAATCTAACCCATATCAAAACAATATACCACCAAACAATTAGAGCCAGTACATATGCTTATCGTACAACGCCAATACAAATATTAATAAGAGAATCTGGACTACCATCACTAGAACAGAAGATTACTGAAACAGTACACAGATTATTACCAAAATTACTCTCATACAACAACTCTATTATAGATGCTGACGTTTCAAAGGTTACATCGTCCAAAAAATTCCGAGAATTCAGTCAACTATGTACAAATGTATTAACAACAACATACTAGACTTCAAAGAAAAATTGTCAAAATTCAACACCAAGCATCCTGTATTAATGTATGACTCCAATTCATGCAACATTAGTCTTTCATCATACAAAAAACAAAGTACCTCTAACGACATGTACATACAACACTTCTATCAACTAACATCACCTTTTAGAAACTCAGAATGGCAACATCTATTTACAGATGCGTCAAAAGATAATCATAACGTGGCATATGCAGTGGTTGACCAAAACGGTAACCCTTTAATCACAAAAACACTAGCCGATTTCACATCAATTTTTACTGCAGAAGCAGCTGGTATTTTACAAGCAATATTTATCGCAAGTAAATCCAAGAAAAAAAAGGTAATTTTTTCTGACAGCTTGTCAGTCATAACAGCGATAAATAACCTGGCCAACAAGAACTGGCGAACAGTAAATAAAATCCGTGACTTATTAATAGACTATAAAAGAAAAATAAAAATAATTTGGATTCCTGGGCATGCTGGAATATACGGTAAAAATTACGCAGATGCAGCTGCAAAATATGCATGTTCAGCTCCGATGATAAAAGACTCTCTAACTGAAAAACTTGATATTCGAAATTCAATTATCAATAAACTTGAAATACAGAAAATTATTGACATGAAAAGCTATTACCATCCTCATTATTCCGAAATTAACCCAAATGTAAAAATACCTACTTATCCAACAAATATCAACAAAAACAAAATAATAATGGCATGTTTGAAAAAAGGCTGCTCTTTGGTTGATTATGAAGAAAGAATGCTTACCTGTTGGCTTTGTCATGGTTTATGTCACTTTAAATGTAGTGGCCTGTCTGGTTTGGTTGCTGAGTCAATATCTAAACATAAAAAGTTGCACTGGCGCTGTAATGGATGTCAAAAAATTGGTGCTAATTTTTATCGTTTCTTTCAAAGTACGAAAGATAATTTTTTGCAAATTCAACAAAACATTAATAATTTATCTTGTCAAATAAATGCTTATGGAAAGCTTTTTGATGATTTCAAATCCTTAGAGGGATTTCTGTCACCATCCCCAACTCGTCGTAAGTCGCCAAGGTTCTTGAATAAAGAAAATTCTAGTCAGAATCCTGGTCCTAATGGAGCACATCAGAATAGTACTACTGCTACTGCATCTGCTTTATATTTACCAAATCCTTTTCAAAATATTACAGGTATTGATCCTGCCGTTTCTCATTCAAACAACGTTCATGTTTTAATTAATAAACCTACTCCAATATTAAATGAAACTGCAGCATTTCCGATTACATCAAATGCTAATAACCATAGTACTCAGCATGCTCTGAACATTATTGCTCCAAATATTTCTTCAATGCCTAGAACTGCTACGGCTAATAATTTACTTTATAATCCTGAGAACGCTGGTCGATTGATTAATTTTGATGCTGTATCACCAATTCCATCTGCTTCAACATCTGGTACTTCAAATATAGTGCCTACTACTGGTATTGAATCAATACCCACTCCTAGGTTGCGAACAATTCCTCCGAAGAAAACTATATTTGCTACACGTTTCGCACATGATACGAAAGCTGATGAGATGAAATTTTATGTGATCTCTAAAATTAAAAACTGTATTCCTGAGGATATTAGTGTTTACAAAATGAATTCCAGAAATAGAGCATCATTTAAAATAATTGTTCCTGAATACCTATTTGAACAAATCGTAGATGCCAGTTTTTGGCCTAAAAACGCATTAATACGTGAATTTATATATAGAGAAGAAGATAATGCTCGGCTTCCCAAATCCGCTGATCAAAATCCAAAAAACTAATATACATCTTGTATCAAAACGTTAGAGGTATGAATTCAAAACTTTCGTCAATTTATTGTAATAGCTTTGGCTTCAATAATCATATTATTATATTTACGGAGACCTGGCTCAGTAAAAAAGTTAATAACTCTGAGATTTTTTGCCCTAAATATCAAATTTTCAGAAAAGATAGAGAAAGTTGTGAAAGAATTGAAGCCGATAAAAATAATAATCAGTGTAATAATGTAATAAAAAAGTCTGGTGGCGGCGTATTGGTTGCTATACTAAACGAATTTTCGTCTGAAGAAATTATCTTAAACGATTTTTTACATATTGAGATTATATGTGTTTTAGCTAAAATTAATAACAGGTCCATATACATTATTTGCTCATACATTCCGCCTAACTCTCCGCTTTCTGTTTATGAGGATCATCTGAAAGCTGTTGATTTAATCCAAAATTATATAAAACCATCTGATTTATTAATGTTAATTGGAGATTTTAACATGCCGTCTACATCCTGGAAAGCTGATCGTGATACCAATTATTTAGTTCCATCTCATTATTCCGATTCTTCAGCTGCATTTATTCATGGTTTATTGGAAAATTGTCTTTTCCAAGTCAACTCCGTCACAAATGCATTTGGTAGACTGTTGGACCTTATTTTCGTTAATGAACCGAATGACTTTTCAATATTGCGGCATAGCCCTATTTCTAATCCGGAAGATATATACCATCCAACACTTGAGATATCTTGCTTTTGTTCCTATCCTCTTCATAAAAAAAAGTTAACTCACAGCGATAAAATCTTTTGCTTTAATAAAACTAATTACCAAGATTTACAACTCCATCTATTCCAAATTGACTGGATAAATGTGTTATCTCGTTGCAATGATAACTTGAACTTGTGTTTGCATACATTTTATCATCACCTCTTTGAATGTTTCTCGGCATCTGTACCTAAAATGTTACCTCCTAAATCGAATGGTCCTCCTTGGAATACAAAACATCTATCTCAACTTAAAAATAAGAAAAACAAAATGTACAAAAATTATAGAAAATATGGAACATTGATAGACTATATGAAATACTCGTTATCAAGATCGGAATTTATTATTGCTAATCAATTGGCCTATAATAACTATTTAATTAAAGTAAGGAATAATCTAAAAAATAATCCAAAATCATTTTATAAATTTATTAATTCTAAAAGACGTACTGCGGACTTTCCTTCGGTTATGAAGTACGGTGATTTAGAATCTTCAGATGATAACTCCATAAGTAATATGTTTGCAGACTTTTTTGCATCAACTTATTCTTCGACAGTATTTAATAATCTGTATCCATACACAATATCGGAATCTTCAATTATTAATATACCATCCATCAATCAACATACAGTTCTGAATGCCCTGACAAAATTAAAATTGTCGTATGCTGCTGGTCCTGACGGTGTTCCTAGTTGCATTTTGAAGCGCTGCGCACATTTATTGTATATTCCTTTGACTTATATGTTTAACATATCCCTTAAATTGGGTTACTTTCCTCCCATTTGGAAACAATCATTTATTATTCCCTTCTTTAAGTCTGGATCTAAAGCTGGTATTTCGAATTATAGAGGTATTGCTAAATTAAGTGCTATTCCAAAACTATTTGAAAAACTTATATATGACACGTTGTCACATCATGTGTCCTCTGTCATATCTCCAACGCAACATGGATTCTGCAAATCACGGTCTACAATAACAAATCTTTTGGAGCTTACAACTTTAGTAAATGATGGTTTTATTAATATGAAACAAACAGATGTTATTTATAATGATTTTAGCAAGGCATTCGATAAAGTAAATCATGATCTATTGTTGTTTAAGCTTGACCGTATGGGCTTTGGTATAATGCTAATAAAATGGATCGGATCATATTTAAAAGACAGAACACAATGTATTAAGTTTCGTAACTCGTATTCCAACAACATAAAAGTATTATCTGGTGTACCTCAAGGTAGTCACTTGGGACCTCTTTTATTTACGCTATTTATAAATGATCTTCCTTCTGTAATTAAACACTCAACTACATTAATGTATGCAGACGATGTAAAGTTAATTTTTACCCTCAACAATCTTGATCAACAATCACTTTTACAGAATGATATTGATCGTTTAACTACTTGGTGTAATATGAATCTAATGGACCTAAATGTCAAAAAATGCAAATATATGATTTTTACAAGATCAATTCCAATAAATGGTCGGTATATCATGAATAATGCTGTGCTTGATTTAGTTGATTCATTCAACGACCTTGGCGTACTTCTGGATAAAAAATTAGACTTTAGAAGTCATATTTCGCTAACAATAAATAAAGCTACTGGTGTACTTGGATTCATTAAACGGTGGGCTAAAGAGTTTTCGGATCCGTATACGACAAAACAATTGTTTACTACCTTGGTAAGACCAATACTCGAATATGGGTCTGTAGTCTGGGATCCGCAATATCATATACATTCGAATAAAATTGAATCAGTTCAAAAACAATTTTTGTTATTTTGTCTTCGTGGTTTGGGCTGGGATCCTAATATGAGGTTGCCATCTTATGAAAATCGTCTGGCTCTAATTAAGCTTCCTACATTGAAAAGTCGCAGACATATGCTAAATGTTACTTTCCTGTTAAAACTGTTAAATGGTAGTCTTAAATCTGAATTTCTTATCAACAAAATAAATATAAATATTCCTTTTCGATCATCAAGAAATTATAACTTTCTAACTATCAAATATTATTGTACAAACTATGCTAATTTTAATCCACTACGTAGAATTTGTGATGAGTTTAATATGCTGTATCAGTTTATTGATTTTAATAAAAGTTTGGATATTGTGAGAAGAGATATTATATTACACTTAAATGCATTAAATCAACTGAATTAAATAAATGTTATATATCAATTTTGTTAAATGTTTAATTATATATATAAATTATAATATAAATGTACATATACTTTAAGTAGTCTGTAAGGATGATTCCATAGACTAAATAAATAAATAAATAAATAAATAAATAAAAAAGGACATTTTCCCGTTTGCGTATGGGTCACACAATCACCACACACCAACATTTAATTAACAAAACCTTTACCAACAACTGCACATATTGTGGATCAATAGTTACAGTAAAACACCTATTATCAACTTGTCCTGATTTAAGAAATCTCCAAGCAATATATCTATCCCTCAATGGTCTCAATTTACTTAAGGAACCTTCCATCGATAATATTAATTATATTTTTAATTACATATCTAAATTAAATATAAAAATATGATTTAAATACTTAGTTTAGCTGATTGCCCTGGTAGCCAATGCTAGTATCTTTATACTATATATTAGTCTTATATTTATATAAGTTTAATATCATTTAAAATAAAATAAAATAAATATATTATATTAGTTAATTTAATATATTTTTAAGACAGATTAAACATAAATTTTGTCATTCTCAACTTCCCCTCCATATGAACTATAACTATGCCAATTTGCACACTCCTCCATGCCCGCATATTGCTTGAAAGGAGAACTAAAAATTTACCTTCACGTATTAATATATAGATATGCATTACAAATGGAATTACAAACTGATATATACCCTCTGCAAAGTGGTGTGGCTTGTATATAAAATGAAACCAAAAGAGACAAGTAAGAGTGTTAAATTCGGTTCTGCCGAACCTTCGACACCTTCCACATCGATTTTACGTTTACATTAATATCTGGAATTATTGCACTATTTATAACAAATGTAAAAACAATGTTTTATATAGCAACAATTTGATAATTTGATAAATTCGACACTTTATTATTACGACAAACACACTGAATATCAAATTTTTTCTTAGAGGTGTCTTTATCTTTTTTTTAATTATACAATTTATACAATTATACCCGATTTACACCATTTTCAATATAACTCTACCCATGTAAGTGGTTTATTTTGTGAATGAGCGTGATTTCTAAAGACAGATGTACAGACGGATAGACGGACATCGCTATATGTATGGGGTCGGAAATACATTTTTTGATATATTACAAAAGGAATCTTAAACCTGTACAGTTGTGTGGAGGGTATAAAAATAATAAAATATTTCTTGTAGCTGAAGAAAAAAATCTAAAATCCATTCTGAAAGCCAACAAAGAAAAAAAGCCTGCTTTGAAAAAATTATTAATATGATTTACATGACTAATTTGAACGCAAGAATATTATCCAAGGGGCTAATTTTAATGGTAGCAACATAAATAAAAATGATTTCTTAAAGATCGTCAAAACACATAGGTGCAAGATGTTTTTTTTTTAGATTGATATATTTTTCACCAATGAAAGCAAAATTAATATATTTATATCCGATAGAAAGCAATACGTATGTTTGACCAAATAACCATGTTTTGTCATACCGATCGCCTCAGAATCACTTTTCGAGTCGATTTAGCAATCTCTGTCAGTCCGTCTGTGTCTCTATGTAAAACTTATAATCACTCTACAGATATCAAATATGAATATATTTTGATGAATTTGGTATATAGGTCTTCACCATTCAAAGACGAATGCTATTATAATTTTTGTAAATTAGGACATGTTCAGTCCTAGCCCTCATGCAAATGACCTCTAAGAGATCAACTTAAATTGTAATAAGATCCAAATTATCATATAGATTTCGGTTCTATTGGGTTTTTGGATGTTTATTTCACTCACTTACCAGTAGTCCAAAAATAACCCTATAGGACAGTTCTTAGTCATAGGCCCCATACAAAGCTGTTTCTCGGTCTTCACGTAAACCTTTCAAAAACAAAAATATGCACAGATTTTGGTTTCTACATGTCTTTGCAAGAAACTTTATTAAATATGGCCAGGTCTGTTCCATTTTTCGTCCTAGTCCCCATATAAATATAACATCTGATATTAACTTTATCATATCTGCAGGCAAAAAATTAATATCGAACAATGTCACTGAAAATTGCTTTATAATTATATTGTATATCTAATTAGTTGGACCTAAGACCATTTCGCTAAACGTATGGCCCATAATTTTCTTAAGTATTCCTTCTTAAAGGCAATATTTTTCACCGATGAAATCAAATTTAACATGCTTGGATCTGATGGAAATACATACGTATGGCGAAAACCTATTGAAGTGTTTCTTTCAAAACATGCTAAACCACGAGTGAAACACGGCGGTGAACCGGAGATAAATTGGGAGTACTATTCGGTAGCTGGGCCTGGTTCTCTTCATCTTTAATCGCAGAAATAATGAATCAAAGACTATATTTAAAAATATTAAAAAACAATTTGCGCATATCCGAGGAAATGCTAGGTCTAAGTAACAACTACTACTGCTACTAGGGCAGAGATCCCAGGAATAAGGCATATAATGTGAAGTCGGGGCTGTTGTGTAACTGTCCGTGTATTATGGAACAAATGCTTGATGATTGGGCAAATATTAAACCAAGGTTTCGTCGTAAATTTTTATACGCTATGCCTTAGGGCACTGTTACACGTTCAATATATATTGATCGCGATCCCAATATAGCAATTTATATTGAACGTGTAGCATGCAGTATTGATGCATCGCATCCATTTTAATGGATTTCAAAGTAGGTGGCCATTCCGTTCAAGTTATTTTTTAATAAAATTTTTTTAATATTTTGGTTTGGCTTCTTCGTCTCTCCTCATTACTGAGCCCTTTGATGATGAAATGTTTACCTTTATGTTCTTCTGGCATTGTAGAGACCCAAAGAGGACTAAAATTATTTACTTATCTTTACTTACTTTTAAATAGTTACGTGTAACTTTTATTGACACATAAAATTAAACTCTTGTTTAACTTTTTGCTTTATAGAATAATTAAAAATTAAAGACATACTTATGTATTTATTTCCATGTTTTTTCATTTTAATATTAAAGGTTTATTTATAAATGTTATTTAAAGACTTTTAGTTAGAATTGAACTGAATTGTGTTGATATTATTTTATTTTTAAATCAATAAAACAAATTTACATGTTACCAAAAATTGTTTGGTATTTAATAATGATTTCAAATGTATGTTCGCGTACGTAGGCAAATGGAATTTAATACTTCACATATTTTCCGACCAACGAAAACATTGAAGAAACAAAAAAAGGTGCTAAGTCGACTTGCACGACTACTAAACAACTTTTTGTGCCTGCTAAAGAATGCTATGCCATTTTTAAGCGTTATAGCCTTAAAATTTTTAAAAATAGAAAGCGCGAATAGGATTGAATTAAATTTCCAATAAAAACAGTGAAAGACTCAAAATTCAAGCTCATATAATTTTCGAGACATCGCCCATAACTTTAAGAGCTTCTCCTGCAAAACTCACTTTTTCGACTTAGCATGTTTTAGATTTCAGCTGTCGACATATATATTATTACACGCCTTAAGGTGCGTTCAGACTACGAAAATATTTGACCAAATAAACGTAACCCCTAATTTTATGAAAGTTTTATTCAATCTTACATGATATATAAAAGACAAAATTAAGTTATGTTTTATTACATTAGTAATATTTAATATATTTAACTATATTCTATATCATATATTGTATAACTTAATGAAAATTATACAAGGAAAATTATACATTATTTAGGGGTTACGCTTATTTGGTCAAATATTTGCGTAGTCTGAACGCACCTTTATGCTGATATATTTTATCATAAACTGTTTATCAACTTATTTGAAAATTTTAGTAGAGAAAAAGGATGCTTTCAATATGTATCTGTTATAATAATAGAAAAAATGATCAGATGTAATTAACAACTATTTAAGTTTTTGGAACATACAAAATAATTCTTAAATTATCATTGTTAAAATTTGAACAGTTTTTCTTATGTGAGGATTTTGATGTAGGGTTTAGGCAAGCGTTTCTCGTGAAATTTCATTAGACAATTGCCTACCATCATAAATATCACCACATTTACTTCCATGAAAAAGATCAAAAAGCGTCTCACCACAAATGGAACAGAGAACAATATGTTTGTTATGGTATTAAAATTATTCTACCCCAAAGAATAATATTCATGAAAACATTTTTTGTTTTTGTTTTATATGTGCCTGCAAAAAAGCTTCAGCCCAATGTGTGGTTTTAATGCTGTGAAAAAAATCATCTAGGAATTATATTAACATTTGGTGTCCAAAATTGTTTTTGTTCGTCTGCGTCAGATGTTTTGTTTCTTTGTTGATGTAATTGTAATATAAAGACATTCTATATGTGTAGAAAGTGAGTTTAATACCTGTGTTCTATATCTCTATCGAGTCATGGAAACATTAATATTAAAATTTTTCTCTTTTTTTCATAAAGTCTTTAGTACAATGTTTCCTACAGCCTTATAATATATTAGCTTAAATTTAATTAAATTATGTTGTAGCAAAAAAAAATAAATAATTGAGTTTTTGATTAATTAAATATCATTTAATATTAATATTTATAATATTTGCGCAACATTAGATAAACAGCTTAAAAACTTAGTAAGCTGGGTGCTTTGCAAGAAACAATGAAACTCATGTAAAAACACTTTGGTGACACTAAAAGTTATAGCAAGAATAAATTAGAAGTTAAACGATCAACGAGCAATGAATGATTATATTTTAAATGGAACATTTTGTGAAGATGGTGCCGGTGCTGTTAAAACTTTCGTAAAAATTATGGATGATGTTGGTGTAAACTTTAATTTGTCAATTTCGAACCACTCTAATATATAAATAAAAGCGTTTGCATTTAATATGTAATCTGGTTTATTTCATTTTTAGTTGGAAAAAAATATATAAAAATCATTCAAAATAAAATTTAAATTTGATTTCATTTTTCGATATGTAAAAGTAACAAATTAATTTTTCAATATGAAAATAGAAAATATTATTAACTAGCAACAATATGGTTGCTCAATATTACTAACTCATTATTAAATGAAACTCGCTGACTGTTAACAATTTTATTATTCAATATAACAAATCCGTTGCTATAATAAAATGTTGAGTGTTAAAAATTTTGAGTAACCAATATATTTATTTTATTTACAACTATTTATGCCATGTCGCGCTTCGCTACGACTTACCAAGATTTATTGAAATGTTTTATTTCATGATAAATTTTTCCTACGAAGTTTGTAAAATATTTTATTTTATATTTTCTTTTATTTCAATTTCCGCTGATATACATTATTTTTTGTTTTTCATTCGCTCTGGAGCAAGCCAGATATAGCTGCCCATGAAACTAAGTCCGGCAACACTTAACTACTGGCTTTGAATTTAGAATATCATTTGGCAATTTTTCACTTTAGTTATTGCGATGTAAGATATTTTAATAACGCTCTTTCCAATTAGTCGGCGTTTTTTTTTTAATATAAGTTTATTTTTGCAAAGAAAACAAATTCCAAAAAGATATGATAATTATTGCATGCATAGTTCAAATTGTATGGAACATTGATTCATAGATACCATTTATGAACGGACTCTAATTTAAGTACTTTAAACCAGATATCATTATCGGTATAGCTATGTAGGTCTTAAATGGCTGTCTTGTTGTTCTGAAAATAAGTGTATTACCATTTTTCAAATATATTCTTACAAAATTACGCTTAAAAATGTTTATCACAAAACTGTTGATTATCCGTACTTGGAAGAAAGCCATACAGAGTAAAAATAAGTGTAAATATGGGGGTATTAACGTCAATAACAGTTTTCCACTCTGATAAATAATATGAAAATAGAATACAAAAAGTGAAAAATTGGAATGTGGATATCAATCATGAGTTTAAGCAACGCACGTTTTCTGAGGAACAGATGGTGGTTACATTTTTATAACTTTTTATACCCTCCACTCCAGTGTGCAGAGGGTATATATAAGTTTGTCATTCCGTTTGTAATAATTAGAAAAAAATTTTTGGACCCCATAAAATATATATATTTGTGATCCTTATAACAACCGGAGTTGATATAGCGATGTCCGTCTGTCTGTCTGTCCGTCTGTGGAAATCACGATGACAGCATCAATCGGGTAGCTAGGGTGCTCGCTGGCATAAAAAATGATTCAAAAGCATCCTAGAAAGTTTGCTATTTAAAATGGTCTAAATCGGTCGATTAGGGCCCGAGATATGAATGAAGAACTAAAAAAAGTCTTGAAAAAATATAATTTTCTATGTTGTTCTTGTCACGATCACGCCTTCAATGGTGCAGCTGCAGTGATCATTTTTAATGAGAATGATTCACCAAATTCATGGGAAGATGTCTATTTCAAAAATCATTGAAATCGCTGGAACAGGTCCAGGGAAATCTCTGAAAAAGTAAAAAAAAAAAAAATGAAAAATATGATGTTCTATATTGTTCTTGTTTTATTCTAAATGTTGTGTTGTTGTCATAGCTGGACTTGCTGTTTTTGTGGTCGTTGGGGTAATAAGATAATAAAAACTAACCCTTTGTACATTTTTTTTATTAACTCTGGTAGAATAATTTAAAAGTTTCCATTGTTTTGGCATCACTAAAAAAATTTGGTATGTCATTTCTGTCATTACCGCGAGCCTGCCTGCGAAATTTCAGACCGAATGGGTCACGGGAAAGGGGTTAAAATCGATCCAAAGTTTTTTCGACAAGCAGACACTACGAGTTAATATAAAGGGACTAAAAATTCACCAACATCTAAAGCAAATAATGCTAAAATACCTAGTTGTTAATAAAAAAAAAACAATGTAAATTTAACAAAAAAAAATTTTATGTATTAATTTATTTAAAGAGAAAAACACAAAAATAACGTTTGATGTTGTATTTTTTGTGTGTAATATTTACATAAACATATTAAATAATACAAATAATATACATATATTCTATATATGTATATCCATAACAACTGCATGTTAGAAATAAATCGTTATATTATTTTATTAACATATAATTCTGCAATATTTTGTTGTGGGGAAAATTCATTTCTTTTGCATTAACAGAGTGTCACTTCATTTTGCTCAGCGTGACTATGCCGCAGTAGATGGCGCCACAATTTTTGTTCTAATTAGCTTTGCAATAGTTATTTCTATTTTAACATGAATGTCAATATTTTCAACTAGATATCATACAGAGTAATGTTAAGAGTATACTCGAGCTGGTCTTTTATTTCATACGTTTTTTCATACGTTTTTTCATTATTCTTTAACAAATATGAACATAAGTTTGGCACGTTAACTTTTTGTTGTCTTTATAAAATAGAGTTACCGAGTTTATCAAATAGTTATATAGAATTATTATTCTGCTTTACCTACAAAATATCTGATTGCGATCACATCTAATTTTTAAAAGTTGTTTAGAATTACTAAAGCATTATTATTCACATAAATACAAAATTGCACTTTTTAAATTTTCCATTCAAATTTAAGAAAATATCAATTCTAAAAACAGGAGTTAAAATTTCAAATTATAAATTGGAAAATATTAATTGAATTTCAGAAAATCATATCAAAACGTCGGAAATAAAAATTTTGAATTTAGAAGACATCAATTGCATCTTTAATATATAAATTTTATTCGTTAAACACAAATTGAAATTCCAAAAAAAAAAAAACACCAAATACCTATGTTTACATTTAAAAAATTTTCACATTTAAAAAAAATATTGACATTCAGGAGAAATTAATAGCGTTCAGTATCGCGATTCAAAAACTTCTTTTAGCGATAGGCGAATCGTTAAAAAATGAAAATAGCAAAATTATCAGTAAAATTTTTAAACGATATTCGCTATTGTTAAAGTCAGCTGTTGTTATCTAAACGACAACCATTTTTGTGTTGTTTATTCAATCGATAAAAACTTTAAGGTTGAAATGTCGTCATACATAAATAAAATAGTGAAAATATTTTGCTTCTATTAAAAAACTTTTTTATATAAATAAAAAAATTAAATAGCATATTCAATTCATTATTTCATTTTCAAATAAATAAACAGAAATATTAGTAAAAAAATAAAGATATTAAACATAAACATAAAATCATCTTATCAAACACGAATTAATTTGTTTTTTTCTATTCTTCTTTGTGTTTTTCGCTTATTTTGACAGAGACGCCACTCGTTTACAATTTAAATAAATGGAAAAATAGATTTGTAGACTGTCGTTAAGATGAATGCACTTAGTGAATCACTTAATACTTAGTGCAAACAACAATAGCTGTCTATATATTTGGCGATTGTCGGATCGTTGAAATTTACAGAATCGGACTACAGAAAACATTGATTTAAATTCAATGAATTTTAGACAACCTCAAATGATATTTAAGAATTGCGAACACAAAAATTGTTACATAAATAAACGCAATTTGATGAGAATGTTATTTTTTATATATAAATTTTCATAATTTTTTTTTGGATGGATATTTGAAGTTTTCCAGAAAATAAAGATAACAAATTATTTTATTTAAAATGTTTGGGACATTTGGTTTTTTGCGTTTGGCATCCCTTATTTGATTATTTATTATTATTATAAATTTATTCTCTATGTTTTCCAAATATGGCAATATTTTAATAAAAACGTTGAGAGAGCTTTTTTTTTTGGTTATTATTTTGTTACTCCATCCGACCTATATGGCCGCAATGAAGAACTATTTGGCCAGTTAAAAGAAACTATACAGCCATCTCCAATTAGCACGATTTAATGCATATAGCCACCCTACACAACCATTACCTTTGCAATGGAGGTTAGGGCGAGCTATTTAATTAGCAAAAACTAAATTAAACGAGAAGTTGTGTCATATAACCGGAAACGCATGCATATAGGTATATAACCTAAATGCATGCCGAACAGCAACCACGATGACCAAAAATCAAACACCGAAATAATAGAAAAGACGAAAACCAACCCAAAGAATTTGCTGAAATAATTTGGTATTAAGTTTAACAAATTGTTTACTTTTTCATTTACATTTATTATCAAGACTAAAACCGAGGTGGAGGGTATCAAAGATTCGGCACAGCCGAATTTAACACTCTTACTTGTTTATTATAAGCTTGCTTTTAATTTGTTTATTTGTCTGTACGGTACTAATTTTGGAATCCATTTTAAACAATTTTCCCCGTCTTCGTGCATTAAACACATAGACGATAGCTTGCCACTGACTAAAACATGTCAAAAACTAAATACACACGAAACGGTTATTTTGACACCAACGCAGGTACTCTGCTACATGACAACTTTTGCCACTGTAATCAACTTAGAATAACATCTATTTTTGTTGATTACAAAACAGAAATAGTGTTTACAATATAATAAAATATGTAAAAGAAATAAGTGGTATGAAATATTTTATTTTTTAAGCCAAAAAAAAAAAAAACAAAAAACATCGCAAAATTACATGCTTATGATTGCAATAATAATCAAGAGAGGGTTCGATAAATTTATTTATTTATTTTTACGTCATATTAATGTATTATTAATAAGTAATTGTTTTTTAAGTCGAGTCTTTAATCATGCATGGTATTGTATTTTAATAAAGTAAAAAAAAAAAGGAAGTAAGAGTATTAAATTCTGATTTGATACCCTGCACCTAGGTTTGAGTATTGATAATAAATATAAACAAAATATTTTAAAAAGCAAACAATTTGTTAAACTTACTACCAAATTATTTCATCAAATGCCCTGATTTTATAGCATTTTTGGAGGTATCTCCATATTTTTGACCATATCTGGACACAGTGATGCCCGATTTAACCCATTTCAAATACCAACCTGCTTGTAGTAACGACAACCAATATTATTTTAACTTCACCCAGTTAAATGGTTTATATTGTTGAATGACCGTAATTTCAAAAGACGGAAAGACCGACGCATGGACGGACATTATATGGAATCGAGTTGTTATAGGGATTAAGAATACAAATACTTTATGGGGTCGCAATTCATTGTTCAATGCGTTACAATAGAATACCAATAGTCACAGTAAGGAATAATACTTTTCAATGTTTTGTGAGTTAAAAATTATGCGGTATTTGAAAATAAAATTTTCTAAAAATCCTGGCAATTTTTGGTTTGCCATATACCAGGAAAATGTGCTTTTTTTTAAAGTAGTTTAAAAGAATTTACCTTAAAAAAAAAATTATTTAAAAAAAAGTTATTTTATATAAAAAGATACTTGTTTGAGAAAAGGTAACTTCCTAAGAAAATTTACTTTAAGAAGAAAATTATTATAAAAAGGTACTTTTAAAAAAAAAAAAAGAGTACTTTAAAAAAAAACTTTTTAAGAAAATGTTTTTTTTTAAAAAGTGTAGATTTTTAAGAAAATATACTTGTTTAAGAAAATATGTTTTTTAATGATTATTTGTTAAGAAAAATTTTTTTTTTTTTAAATTTTAATATGATTTTCTGAAATTCAATTGATATGTTCTAATTTATAAATGGAAATTTGAATTCCAATTTTTAGAATTGATATTTTCTTAAATTTGAATGGAAAATTTAAAAGGTGCAATTTTGTATTTATGTCAATAGTAATGCTTTAGTAATTATAAACAATTTTTAAAAAATTATATGTAAATACATAATAATTTTATATAACTATTTATGTAGAACTGTTTTGAAAGCACAAAACTCATTGATGAACTCGGTAACTCTATGTTGTAAACAAAACAAAAAGTTAATATGCCAAAGTTATGGTCATATTTGTAAAAGAATAAATGGAAAAACGTACGAAATAAAAGACCAGCCCTGTGTATACTCTTAACATTGTTCTGGTTGATGTCTAATTGAAAATGTTGACATTCATGTTAAAATAAAAATAAATATTGCAAAGAACAAAAATTGTGGCGGCATCAACTGTGGCATAGCAACACTGAGCAACTCTGTTTGTTAATACAAAAGAAATGTATTATCCCTAAAATAAAATACATATTGTAGAATTTTATATCAATAAAATAATATAACGATTTATTTCTAACATGCGGTTATTATGAATATACATATGTATATAAAATATATGTATACGTTTACATATATGGAATATATGTATATTATTTTATTATTTAATATATGTATGCATGTATATGTAAATATTACACAAAAAAAAATATAACATCAAAAGATATTGTTGTTTTTCTTTAAATAAATTAATACCTAACATTTTTTTGTGAACTTACGTTGTTGTTTTTTATTAACAACTAGGTGGTTTAGCACTATTTGCTTTAGATGGTGGTGAATTTTTGCTCTCTCTATATTTAACTCGTTTTGTCTGCTTGTCTGCTTTTCGACAAAATTTTGGATCAACTTTTAACCACTTTCGCGTAACCCATTCGATCTGAAGCTTTGCAGGGAGGCTCGCGGCAATCACAAAAATTATCTAACAAATTTTTTTAGTGATGACAAAACAATGGAAACGTTAAAATTTTTCTACCAGAGTTAATAAAAAAAATTTACAAAGGGTTAGTTTTTATTATATTATTACCACAACGACTACAAGAAAAACAAGTCCAGCTATGACAACAATACAGCGTTTAGAATAACAACAAGAACAATACAGAAACATATATTTTAAAATTTTTTTTATTTCTTCAGTGATTTATCGGCACCACCGATTAAACCGATTTTAATGACTTCTCAAAAAGCTACCTTCTCATGATGTTAGTCAATCATTCTCACTAAAAGCGAGCGCCCCAGTTATCCTATTAAGGTCGTGATCGTGACAAGAACATCATAGACTAATCATATTTTTTCAAGACTTTTTTTACTTCTTCATTCAATTCTCGGGACCTAATGAAGCGATTTGGACGATTTTAAACAAAACACTTTTAAGGATGTTAGTGAATCATTTTTTATGCCAGCGAGCACCCTAGCTACCCGATTGAAGCCGTCATCGTGATTTACACAGACGGACAGACGGACAGCCGGACAGAGGGACATCGCTATATCAGCTCCTCTTGTTATAAGGATCATAAATATATATATTTTATGGGGTCCAAAATTTTTTTCTAATTATTACAAACGGAATGACAAACTTATATATACCCTCTGCACACTGAGATTGGCTCTACTGAAATAAAACTGCATTTGCATAACAAACTGTTTTACTAATATGTAGTTGTAAATGGTTTAATTGTGATATTTTGGATCTGGGCAAGTATAAATTGATCCGATCGATCTGAAACTTGGTACATACACTTGCTGTATAAAAAAGGTTAACTTGGAAATAGTCACGCACAGTCACGCATGGTCACGCACAGTCACGGAGAGATTTAAACCCCATTTCCTCTCATCCAATCCATCTGAAACTTGATCCATAGACTTGCTGTGACCACAGATTAATTCTAAGACAGCCACGGAAAGTCACGCACAGTCACGGAGAGATTCCGAACTCATATGCATAAGGAAAGAAAGAGTTTTAATAAAAACTTTGTTTTTATGGGTTAGATTATTTTGTATTTCAAATTGTAATTGTTAGTATTTTCACAGAAGTGGAATGCAAGAAAATGTGGAAAGAGCTCCGTGACTCCTACAAGCGGTGCAAAAGAATGCGGCAACTTTCTTCCCGAAGTAGTGCCAAAAAAAATTTGAGTATTTGGAGATCATGTCCGCTTTAGAAAGCATCACAATTTCCCGACGCACAGTGGGTTATAGTATCATGTTTTCTTGGATCAATGTTCGGATAATTTTTAATTTTTTTTTTACAATTAAATTTAGTGAAAAAAAATATAAAAAGAATTTTCAATTTGCCGACGCATGATCAGACCTAGTCCCCTTACAAATGACCTCTATGAGGTCGGTTTACATTGCCATTATTTCCAAACTATCATCTAGATCTCGGTCAAATTGGGGTTGCGTATGTTTATTACAATAAGTTATCAGCAGTCTAAAAATAAATTCTATTGGACAATTCTTAGTCATATGCCCCATATAGAGCTGTTTCCCGATCTTCACTTAAATCTATCAAAAAACAGAAATACTGGACAGATTTTTCTCAAATTTGGTTTGTATAAGTTTTTGCAAGAAATTGGTGGCCTTAACAAATATGATGAGAATCGGTCAGTGGCGTAGCGAGCTTAACTCGCGCCAAGCGCACAATGCACCTTTAGCCCCCTCCCCCCTCTCCGTTCGAAAACAATATAATATTATATGTCAAATATACTTTCAAATTAATAATTAAGTAAAGTAAACTAAATAATAGGTTGAAGTTGGCTTTAAATTTGAGAAAAAAAAAAAAATGTAGTTGAGAAAACAAGACTAGATTTTGAAAAGTATATGATGATCTTGAATTAGTTCAAGGGATAACTATTAATTTATTTTACATATTGGTAAAGAAATACTTAAAAAACATGACTTAAGTAAAACAACCTTTTTGTTTTGTTGGTTTTTTTAAAACTGATTTTTATTTACTTAAAAAATAACTTAAAGCTATGAATTGCAGCTATTCTGCAATTCAGCATAATCTTATCGTCTACATTTATGAGAAAAAACTCACAGTCGTGATATTGTGGTGGATTGCCACAATAAAAAAACTATCGAGTTGCTGTGACATACAAACAAACGACAAAGTATATGATTGTGTATACAAGCATATAATCTGTAAGTTTGGTTGTATGTAACTCACTCACTTTTATGGCAATAAATAATCCAACCCATAAAAACAAAAGTATTTATTAAAACTCTTTCTTTCCTTATGGATATTGGTTTTGAATCTCTCCGTGACTGTGCATGACTTTGAGTAACAACTTTAAAATAATCTTTGGTCACAACAAGTCTATGGACCAAGTATCAGATTGATTGCATGATGGAAAATGGGGATTAAATCACTCCATGACTGTGCGTGACTGTCAGTGTTGCCATTTTAGCATTTTAGTTGCTAGATTTAGCAACTTTTTTTGTCGTTTAGCATCAAAAATTTATGAAAAGATGCTATATGCTAACTTAGCATCTTTTATTAATAAAAAGTTGCTTTTAGCATTTTTTTTTTTATATTTTTAATTTTTTTTAATATATAATTTTAATTTTAATGGTATTGCTATGTTTTAATTTCTCAAAGTGTAATCGAGAATTTTGTACACTACTCTTTTTACCACTCTGCTCGTTTCTTTCAACAAATATAACAAAACATTTTGAAATAGAAGAATGTAAACACCAACAACAGTTTTTAATGATTTAAAAAGTCGATTGCCAAAAAATATTTTATTAAAAAATGCCAAAATTTTCAATACAAAACACATTTAACCGGGTAAAAGAACCGATAACCAATATATTTAGAAGATATCATCTGAAGCAGAAAAAATGCAAATCCAATGGAGTTATATCACAGAACAATATTGGGATACAACACTGAATACAACCTCCTTATGGATTGAAGTTAACAAAAATTCTATTGGCGATAATCCATTTAAAGAGTTATCAATATTTGTATTGCCTTTATTAGTTTTGTCTTTCTCAAAAGCCGAAGTTGAACGTTTGTTTAGTTTAATGGCTTTGATAAAAGTCGATCGTCGGAAAAATATCAGAGCCAAGAAGAACTTGAATTATTACAGAAATCACAGAAATATTAGATTCCATAAACCAATTATCGTAATATAATCGTTTCTTTTGATAATGTAAATTCTGTTATATTTGAAATTAAAAAAACCCTCTAAAATTAAAAATATTTAATTTAAAATTAAAAAGCTCAATTTGATGTTAAAAAAATTACAGATGAAATCCGAAATAGTTTTAAATGAAACTAGCAGATTCCAGCCCTCGAAATTCGAGTGCAAATTCTAGGAAATTTTATTTTTTCATTAAATAAAGACCCTAAAGGTATGCTAATCAATTATAGCCAATTCACAAAACAACACAAAAAACAAACTAATTTTTATTACAAACACATTAACAAATTTAATAAACACATACATAGCATTGTATAATTTTATGTATGTGTTAGTAGCAATTTTAAATGAAATTTACTCAAAATAAAGGAAGAAATTTAAAAATCTGTAAATCTGCAAAATGGCTAAAAAGAAATACCTTTAAAATAATATACGTTTGGTCAAAATCTGGCTAAAACGGTAGAACAAAACATCGGTCACAAAAAATCGCCTAGCCTATTAATATTATAGATTTAAAAAATATAAATCGAAGCTTATGTTTTATATTAATTTTTCGATTTAAAAACCAGAGAATTTATAAATAAGTATTTAATTTTTCAATATAAAGGTAATGAAATTTGAAAAAAATATTTAGCAACTTTTTTTTTGACTCCAGTACGTTTTAGCATCTTTTTTTTTTTTTTTGCAATTTAGCATCATTACAATTTCAAATTATGGCAACACTGGTGACTGTGCGTGAATACGTCAAAGCTAATCGTTTTTCACAGCAAGTCTATCGACCAACTTTCAGATCGATCGAATGGGGGAAATGGGTTTTAAATCACTCCGTGACTGTGCGTGACTACGAGTGACTGCGCGTGATTATGTCAAAGTCTATCTTATTTTTCACAGCAAGTGTACGGACCAAGTTTCAAATCGACCGGATGAGGGGAAATGACATTTAGATCACTCCGTGAATGTGCGTGACACAAATCACAACAAGACTATGGGCCAAGTTTCAGATCAACTGGATATGGGGGAATGGGGATGACCCACGACAGACAGACAGGCAGTATGAGTCAAAAGAAAGAGTTTACAAAGTATTGCATTTTCATAACGTGAGGAATTTCACTTTCTGCAGAAAGACGAACATCTCTAGCCAATTCTCTGGCCATTTGGCGACGTCTTCCTACACGTATTTTTGTATCAATATCCCAGGTCCAAGGATTATCAGATACATAATTAATTTCATGACCAACAGGAAAATTACATTAAAAATACAAAACTGCTACTCTTCTGCCTTTCCACTTCATAATGGAATACCTCAAGGTTCTCCATTATCAGTGATTAACTTCATTATAGCATACAATAAACTAAGTTCAATTATATCTCGTCATAAGGACATTGACTTTTGCGTTTGTGCTGACGGTTTTAGTTTAATAATTCGTTCAGAGAGGAAGAAAAATATAATCATAAACCTTGATAATCTCTTTATAGATATAAACCACTGGTTTGAATTTTCTGGAGCCACTCTCTCAACCACTAAATGTAAATTCATACACATTTGTAGACTTCAAAACTGTACTATAAATATTCACTTATCAAACTTTCCACTGTCGAGAGTTGATACTATAAGAGCACTGGGCATAATTATAAATAAACGCTACAAATGGAACGACCACATAGACTACTTACTGACTTAACTAACACAAAGGCTTAACATTATAAAGTGCCTCTCAAGTCCAAGATTTAAGTGTAATACCAACTCCCTTTTATCATTTACCAAACCCTAATTCTCTCCAAAATCAACTACAGTCTAACTCTATTCGGTTGTGCTCCTAGAACGCAACTTAAAAAAAATCGAATCTCTACTGCATTCAGCTATAAGAACTACACTCGGCGCGTTGCGTTCAACTCCTATCAATAACATGCTCTACGAAGCAAATATCAAAACCTTATACACACAAAGAGAAATCCTAACAACAAAGCTCTTCAGAATTTTACTTTACGACACTAACACTCCTATCAAACCCATAGTGAAAAAGGCAAAACAGTCTAAAAAGATACCTAAAATACCATCAACTATTTCAAGGATAATAGCTAACTGCAAAAAATAAATATACCAATACATATCCCCGATTACAATTCTAAATCCAAATAACTACGGCCTTGGTCAATAGACAATAGGTCCATTAATACCACACTCCACGAATTACAAAAATCCGATACCAGTCAGTTAGAGTTCAGACTGATGTTTGCTATGACTAAAGATTTGTTGAAAGACTGCCAATTTATATACACGGACGGTTCAAAAACTGATAACTTCATAACATACAGCGTTACTGCAGAAAATAGTATAATCCGAATTTCAATTCTACCCTCATATACCTCAATTTACTGTGCTGAATTAACAACAATTCATGAAGTTATACATTATGTCAAAGCGAAAGTGGGAAGTTTGCCATATGTTCAGATTCCCTTTCGTCTTTACAATCAATACTTAACATTTCTAATAACGATTATTATACCTCTAATATCAGAAATGTCCTTGTCAAAAAATGTCCAAATATAACTCTTGTTTGGGTACCTGGCCATTGCCAGATACTCGGTATGAGAATATCCTCTACATTTAAAACAAAACTACAATCGCAAAGATATTGACAAAATGATAGATAACTATTACCTCCAACTAGATAGGAATCATATTTTTAGTTTATCTTCCTCCTGGTATAGGGGATTTAATGTGACCCGCAAATCATTTTTTAATCAGTATAGCGTCAATAGATTACACTTTATTAAATTTGAAAGGTTTCGTCTGGGGCACACCAGACTTACCCATGGATCACAATTCAACCCCAATACTACATACTACTGCAACTTTAATATATCCTACCCAACTAAACCAACGCACTTCCACTGTGAATGTCGAAAAACCCATAACATCAGAATAACTGCATTCCAAAATATGGACCCGTTATACCTTTCATCTAATCCCTCAACAGATAATATTGCATTAATAACGAAGTTCTTAAAAATATCTAATCTTTACAATGAAATCTAATATACCAGCATATGTCTTAACTTAGCTGATAATTTAAATTATAGGTCTAATAAAACAAATAAATAAATAAATAAATAATATAAATCCACCCAAATTATGAAACAGAACAATACTTGCGGTCACAAAATGCATGAATTATATAATTGAAGCAATAATTTTAAATGGGAAATTCAAAGGCGAAGATATTTTAGTACTACCCACCCCAATGATTTCTAATGATATGTCATTTGAATTTCAGTGATTACAGTTTCCTGTTCACTTGGCAATGACTATTAATAAACACCAAGGTAAGTCGTTGCAAGTTCACAGCATAACTTTAGAAGTTCCTGTATTTTCACACGGTCAACTGCATGTTGCATATTCACGTGTTTATATATTTTTTGTTAAAATGGCAGTACTGAAAATGTCGTTTACCATCGAGCACTACAATAAATTTTTTTTTCTTTTTTGGTGTTCTCACTATAAAAAATTTATGCTATTTTGTTCTTCTTTTTGAGGAAAATGTCAACTATTTCTAGAAGATTTCATTTCTAATACAAAGGCGTAAATATTATATTATTGTGTTGCCCAGCAACGCGAGCAGAGTTACTCTAGTATTGTATAATTAAAAAACAAAACACAAACAATTCAATAACATAAAACAACTCAAACAACAAAAATTACTTCAAAGTTATAAGATCCTATAATTGGGACATATCAAATAAATCAAAATCGAACTTATGGCCTGTTTCCATATCACAAGCAAGTTCTCATGCAGACGACCGCTACATAGACAAGTACGTAAGCGAATGAGTTTTTATATTACAATTGTCTGACTTACGTTTTGTTACGTTGCTTTTTTGTAGTATCAAATTACATTATTGCCATAGTTTATAATTTGGTATTATGTCTACTTTTTTCATGATAAAATACAATTTTTTCATTATTAAATGGTAACCGTAGTACGAATAAAGGAGAATAAAAAGCAGTTGTTTTTTATTTAAAAAACAAAATTGATTTGAAAAATATTTTTGTGACTAAAATTTTTAATAACTTAAATTTATAAATGAAAAAAATATCCGAGATGCCTTAAATGTAATGGATCTACCGCAGGAACGGTAAGTAAACGAAACAAATGTAAGTTATTTTCATATTTGTAATATTTCTTAGTTTTATTGCTACATTTCGTATCAACAAAGAAATGTTTTCATTGCTACTTGATAAAATAAAGCCAATATTAAAAGCAGCCTACCGAACCACTTATATACCAGCCCCTACAAAACTTGCAGCGTTTTTGACTTTTTTTTAGCTACTGGGGGCTACCAAGCATCAGTGGGAAATGAATATGTTTCATCTATGTCAAAGTCGCAAGTCTCGAAAATAATTAGTGAGCTGCTAATTATATTTGAACAGCACCTAGGTTCAAAATGGATTAAAATGGATAGAAGCTTAGATGAAGAGAACAAAACTATAAAAAGCTTTTATGAAATTTCTTCCATTCCTGGCATTGCGGGTTGTGTAGATGTACACATGTTCGAATAAAGGCCCCTGGTAATGAAAAAAATCATCTTTATTATAATAGAAAAGGTTACTATAGCTTAAACGTAATGTTGGTAAGTATTATAAGTATTTATTATGTACATATACACATAAGAAGAAATGTAAAGCGAATTATCCTATTAACGCATTTTTTTATTTTCGTAAGATTTGCGATCAAAATATGGTCATAAATTATGTGGATGCACGACATCCAGGAGCTAACCACGATGCTTTTGTTTGGGACCAGAGTGCAGCAAATCATTTTTTTAAAACTAAATATTTAAATGGAGAGCGAAATATGGCTTCAAGTTGAATAAAAGGTTTTGCTAATATTTGCATTATTATTAAAAACAATTTTTCAAAACATGTGATTCTGGCTATAAGTTGCAGCCTTATTTGATGAATGCAACGAATGCACAGGAAAAAAAAATATAATGAAAAACACTGCAAAGCTAGAAACGTCATTGAAAGATGCAATGTTGTTCTAAAAAACCGATCTAGGTGCATAATAGGATCGAGGTAATTGCACTATAGCCCCGAAAAAGCTAAAAAATTATAAACGCATGTTGCATCCTGCACAACATGTGCATTTTCTATCGACACAACTGGGAGCCTTGTAGTACCGAATTTTGGGAGCATACAATTTACGACGATGGTGATAATGCAGTTGAAGCACTTACCGAAGAAACAGATTCTAGAGCAATACGGGCTGAAATTATAAGAAATTTAATATAAATCACAAAAGAATTGTTTATGTATGATTTTATAATATGTATTTATTAAAAAACAGCAATTCAATAAAAATCCATTTTTAATAATTTTATAAGAAAAAACAAGAAAGATAAAAAATTAAGATAAGAAACAAAGAAAATTAGAAAACAAAATGAATCAATAAATAAATTAATCTTCATCTTTGAGGTGTTTAATTATATCTTGTAATGCTTTCCCCATAATTTTTGTTGATTCAGCAATTTCGTATATGTATATGAGTCAGAAATTTCTTTTACCTGATCTTTGGCTGCTTCAGCTTGAATTCTTGCTGCTTCAGCTTGAACTTTTGCTGCTTCAGCTTGCATTTTGGCTGCTTCAGCAGGTTTTATTTATAAAATAATTTCTTTTTTTCGATTGTCTGCTTTCGACAGTATTGACAGTCCATATTGTAATGTAAAAACCACAAAAAATAGAACTTTTACGTTTTCACTCTACAAAACTTGACACTTGTTTTATAACAACCCAATACAGATTTCCGTACTCAATTGAACAAGCAATTTGAGTCACTTGTGATGTAGAAACAGGCCACTAGTTGTGATAAATTTCAAAACAATTTATGTCCTCAGTAAAGCACATTGGTTTTCTACATGCGAAACAAATTATGTTTGTTCGATTTTCGATTCCGTTTTTTGTGCAAACAACACGTCGCTTCCTGACTCCTCCTTCCGTTCTTGTTTGATAATGTCCAACTAAATCCGGTACTGCCCCCAGTCTTGGCCGTGTAAACGATTCTCGTATTATCGAGGTTATACTAACTTTTCGACTATAAAACCCGTCTATTAACTGTGTAGCCAACTGCGTACGAAACTCCACATGTTTTATAGAAAATGGTTTTGAATTACTTGTGGATATCAAGTCATACACTATGTGTGAGTTTTGCACACACAAATCCATTAAATCAAAAAACAGACGAAGATAGATTAACGATCATATTCATAATAGGACTGAAAATAAATATATAAAATTTTCTTACATAAAAAGTTAGTTAGAAGATACCAAACACTATACCGTTTTTTGGTCCATAATTCAACGCCACCCATTCCTGTGTTATATTGGGAAATCATTTTTGGACATGTTACATTAATTTTATTTGCGTCTTTTGACATTTACGGTGTCGATTGGATTTATGAAATTGGATCCCATATGCACGCACGATTAACCATCCATTTGACAATTGCAACTCCTTTTGGCACAAAGCTTTGGAAGTCTCCTTGATCAAAAGATTTTTCGGCGTCAAATATTGGCATTTGTGCACGATTTTTACGCAAAGTGCCACAGGCTCGTATTCCATTTGTCATGAGTTTATGTAATAATATTGGACTATTGAAAATGCTATCGAAATATAGTTATAATCCCATATTTTCCAGACCTGCTGCCATATCTGTAGTAACGGATTCGGCAGTGCTAACCACAACGACACCACAATTTAAACACCCAGCTTATGAGTTTGTTTTTCATATATTGTTTCATTATATTGAGGCCCTCAAATTTTACCATACGCTTGTCTATATACTGGCATTTCCCTTGACTTAAATTTTTTCCAAATGAGTTGAAATGATTTATTACTGGTCTAATTTTAAAGGCTCGATGGGTCGTCACGGCCTGGCTGTTCAGCATTGTTGACAAATGTAAGTCTAAACGGTCTCGAGTCATAACTTTGGAAATAAATGGCACTGAATATATTTCCATCGTAGATCAGTACAATCTTATTTCTGGCAAACTTTGGATACTCACTGCTATAATCATTCCAAGAAATGCTTTCAACTCTTCTTTACTTGTAGAAAATATTATACCTTTCTGCTCATAATAAAGTTTCGTTTTGGTGAATTATGTGCTCTATTAGTGAGTCGAAATCACAAACTGCACTGAACACTTCTAAAACAGTTGGGACCTCCTCATCAGCGCTTACCTTTGGATTTAAAATCTGTCCTTATATGTAATTAGGGTCGGTATAAGTTGGCGAAACGTAACGATTGGCTTTTTTCCACTGAAATTTAACTAAAAATTCTTTGGCATCTTTGTGTTTGGGAACACCGTTTGCTATTTGACGCATCAGTCTTGAATTTTTGCTCGTTCAATATTTCTCTGTCTGCAGAATATCTTCGATTTCGATTTCGGCTCCGTTAGCTAAATCCGTAAAATCAGTCGAAGCACCACTATCCTCGATGTCTAATTCAAACACATTTTCTTTATTTTCACTATCCGATGTGTTCAAAAATTGCACAATTTCATCATCAGTTTTATAAAACCGACGCAATCTGCTCATTTTCAAATATAGCTTATATGGTTTACAATAATTAGATGGAAAATATGTATTTAAAGTACAACTAAAAACACGAATTTACGCACAAATTGCAGCATACAAACCGTTGAATAATTGATTAGAAAATAATAGCTTGAGTAGTTTTGCAACACTTTGGTGCATGCGTTATCATGCAAACTGAATGTAAAACATTGGACAAACAATCAGCAACTGA
Source organism: Cordilura impudica (assembly GCA_963682025.1). Lineage (NCBI taxonomy): Eukaryota > Metazoa > Arthropoda > Insecta > Diptera > Scathophagidae > Cordilura > Cordilura impudica. The sequence continues at coordinate 155,449,746 of OY821520.1, forward strand.
TAACTAGAATCGTTTTGATTTGCAATATAAATTTGCGTTTCCATGTTTACTATTTGTAAGGACAAAATGGTTTTCGATTTTTTTCGCATAAGGCCGAGGCCACGCAGTGAGCGGCAAAGCGGCGAGCGGCAGAGCGATTAGCGGAAAAAATTAAAACATATGAAATACTACTGAAGTTGCCACACAGTGAGCGGCATGTGAGCGGCATTTCTGAGTGTCTAAGCGGCGCCGCTCAGGAATAGAACTTGTTCGAATCGTTAGAAAAAGAAAATAAAATTATCGATTTTGGTATGCAGTTAAATTTCTAAACGATATTCGCTATTGTTAAAGTCAGCTGTTGTTGTTTTCTTAACGACAACCATTTTTGTGCTGTTTTTCAATCGCAAAAAAGTTAAAAAGGTTGAAATGTAGTCATACATAAATAGAAATTATAAAATAGTGAAAATATTTTACTTTTATTATAAAAACTTTTATATAAATAATAAATAATAACATTGACAATGGCATTTTGGCAACTAACCGCTCAGAAATGACGCTCAGTAATAAGCCACTTGCCGCTCAAACTCGCCGCTCTGCCATTTGCCGCTTTGCAGCTCATTGTGTGCCTCGGCCTAAGTAGTAACAATTTTTAAATTTTGACAATATTTTAGTCTTGAAATTTTGTGTTTCTGAGTACGAATTCTTCGAAATTCTTCGTCGTCAAAGAGTTAGAGATTCTGACGCTTTCTTTCAATCATAATAAAGCAATGGCAAAAATAAAGTTTTATGAAGGGTTAAAAATCTGAATAAAAGATGGTTTTAGTGTTGGCCATAAATCAAAGACAGGGTAATTTAATAGCAGCAGAGTTTAAATATGTTGAAAAATGCTACTTGCTCGCATGCAAGGATACCACTAATACCAGAAAAAAATCATCTGGCTAGCATTAATCTTGCTAAAGAATACATAAACTGGAGTTAGAATACTGTTGGCGAAAAATTTATGTATTTGAATAGCCATAAAATTTGCTTATACTCGTAGAGGACTAACGCTTAGGTGGGTTTTTACTAGCAATAACCTAATACAATCGCTTGGTATAAAAATCATCCACCCCCAAGACCATGACAACATCATTTTATTAAACAGTGTTATTGTATAGTAAAGGTTTCCATTGTTTTGTTAACAGCATTAAAATGGCTACTTTTAAGTTTTGTTATTTTTTTTTTATTAAGTTACTAGCTGTTTTTACCCAGTGTTGCCCGGAATCCAAAGGCCTTTGACTTCAAAAATGGTTCACTATGCTTACCAGGCGCTGACTACTTAGTGCCCAATGAACAAATTCACCAAAAAAGAACTTTCTCCCCAGGAATTTTTATAGGATTGGGTAATTTGTTCATGCTGAAAATTTTCCCAATTTTTACGTTTTTTGGGGAGTAAATTCATTTTTTATTTCAATTTCAAATTTTTAATTTTTTGAATTTAGTAGTACTTCAAAAATATGCTGAGAAACCGTTTGAATTTTTTTTTTTTTTTGAAGTTTATTTATTTTGTAAACATCAAATATAACGGAATCGTTTGCAAATTAAAGAAATCAGAAGTTTTAGAAATTGAATTAATTCATTCAATAAATGATCATGATTGAGCAGAGACTTCAAATTTATAAAAACTTAAAAAATGAAAAATGAATGCGACGTTTCCAATTGTGCCGCAAGTTGCTTTAAGTAATTGCTTATAGTATTTCTTTGGCCTCTTTGTACCAAAAGGTAATTATTGTACATACGTAGATAAGATTTCACAGAGCTGTGTTCCGCCAGCGAGTCGCGTCCGCGTCCGCGCGTTTGGCAGCCACACCCGTGCTGCCGCGCAGTTGATGTCAACTTATTTCAATCGCCAAATATATTTTTCAGATTATTCCGATCGCTGTGTTCCGCGAGCGCGTCGCGTCCGCGTCTGCGCCCCGATTCCGTGCACCGAAATGATGCTATTGAAAAGAATACTGATGTTAAATAAATTTGTTGTAGGACAGATATCGAGAGCAGTATGGGGAATTTATTCATTTCTTTCGGGGACATTTTTTATATTTGGGGAATTTGTTCATCCTGAAGCAATTCCTCAATTTTTTGGGGAATCAATTCAATTCATTGGGGACTAAGTACTCGGCGCCCGCTTACCATTACAACTAACTATATTTATGCATGGTGTATTTTGAGTGAATGCTATCTAAAAGTTACGAATTTAAGATTTCTAAAGCTTTGTGATATACCACATTTCTGGTTTTTCCTTCTGGTGCATATACGAAAATATTATACTCTGGAGCAGGCGACATAAAATTATCTATGAGAAACACAGTCATTTAAGAAGTTTCAGATTCCCTGGATTCAGTCACTTAGCCGCTGGATTTCTAGACGCACCTGTTTAGATTCAGGCATTTCAGCTACTCTTAACAGAGCTTGCTGAGCTGCATTCCGCGAACCCGTCGAGATGATGCTATTGAAATACGCATATTGCAGGACAGATATTGAGATCAGTATGCAAATTTTCACTTAAATAAATATTTAACAAAATTCACTAAATATAAATATGTAAAACTGTAAGAACGAATTTGGGAAGTAAGTTAATTTTTTCTTTCTTTTAAAAAAATGGGGAATTTGTTCATTTCTTTTGGGGAACTTTTTTAAAATTTGGGAAATTTTTTCGTCGTGAATTTATTCCCGTGTGTACCAACTTTCAGAGAAATCCGTTGAAAAATACAAATTTGTATAGCGAACAAATGTAACAAATGTGTTTATGTGGTGAAAATATGACTTTTTTCGGTTATTTATAACTCGGGATCAGTGGTAAATTATCCTTTCAAAAAGCTATAAAACTTCAAAATAGAATAATACCTCGCCAATAATTATCAAATGCCCCAGACCACTTTTGTGCTAAAAAAACACTAGCTCATGAAATTTGATGGCATTTTTTTCAACATTGAGAAATTGATAATTGGTCTCTATTCTTATAAGTACTCAGATATGATGTGTTGTTTTATTATCCCGTTGTTAACCTTTTTCGCATTGAGACCGAAGTTGGGAAATTTTTTTGATAAAATTTTGAAAACTCCTTTTTCAAGTTTTAAAAAATTTTTTAATCAAAATTTAAAAAACTGGATTAAAAACTTTAAGGTTTTTTAAATGCATATTACATATTAACTGTGTGAATTTTTAGGTAAATCCCTATGCCAGAATTTTTTCGACAAGGAATTTATTTTTGCGGATTTCGAGAAAAATGGGATTTTAATAAAATATTCTGTAAATGTACATTTTCTGAATACTTTGTATCAAAAATTCATCACTTTTTTTTACTTTTAAATGTTATGTTTAATCTCAACAGCCTAGGGTTTCGGAAAAATATAATATGACCCCATTAACCCTTATGTAATTGGGGTCATATATGACCCCAAGCTAATAAAAGACTATTTAATCAAAAAATTCAAATATTTTGTAAGTGCTATTGAATTTTTAGATGCGATGCTTAAAATGTAATAACAAGATGTGAAGAACTTCCGCTCCTAAAATTTGGGATAATTCCGAGAACGTTAAACCATTATTTGCCAAGGCCATCTTTAGATTTTAAGAAATTTTTATATAAAAATGACCGAAAGCGAGTTTTTCTGTTAAACTCTTTGAAACCACTATATAGAAATTAAGAAAAATAATTCGGTTATTTTTTATTTATTTAAGGCTTCACTGCTCCTGGGATCAAAATAATCCATTGGGATAAATCTTTGGTGCAATTATCTGCTTATTGCTCGCCAATATTAATTAAAACAATTTTTAACCAATTTTGTTATAAAATTATTTTATGTATATGAACTATCGATATTTTTCTAAATAAAATAAGAACACCCACAAATGACCCAAAGCTAATAAAATATAATTTATTCAAAAGAATATGAAATATAAAATTAATTCTATTTATTTTGGTGTATTTAAAGATGATTTAGTAAGCGATTCAAATTGTTTTCTGTAGTCACTTACGACTTAAGACCGAGAGTTTGAAAATTTTTTTTTATTAAGGGCCATCCTAATATAGATGTTAATAAATAAAACGTACAAATGTTTAAATTAATAAAAGGGTTCTTAATTTTATGATCAAATTTCGTAAAAAGTTTCCACCGTATTGTGACTCACATCACGATATTTCTTATTGTTTTTAAATATTATTATGGTTTATATAATTAACATAATAATTTTGAAAACAACGTAACGAGTATACTTCTAGTAATATATAAATAAAAAGTCGCACTTATTTTTTTCGTAATTTGTTGCCACGTGTAAACGCTTAATTAAAAATTACAGTTTGTAGTGTATTTTCCATGGAATGGCATTGTTGACGAACAGTTTTTTTTTTTTTTATAACTGGTATCTTAAGCTTTGCTTTCAAATGCTCGAATAGTCAAAAATAAAAATTTGCAATTAAGTAGATTATGTGAAAAATGTATTCGAACTTTAAATCTCTTTTTCCAACAAAGATTTTATTCAGCAAAAAGACTGTTGTTATGTTGAAAATTTTCCGGTCTCCCGCTCTTTGTAATTTAAACTTTTTGAGATGGAGTTAAAACATCAATGGCAGATATGATTGGAGACTAAATAATTTTGGAACAGTTGTTTTAAACAATGTCTGCCACAGTTACAGGTATAGAGCTTATTAAGAAAATATTACTTTTCATAAAGCCAGCTGCTTACTTTCAAATAGAAACGCTTGTTATTACTTTATTAAATTTTAACTTTGACTATAATTTTGACACAATATTATCCAACCAAATTAAATGTTTACAAACTTTTATTGGAGTATTAATACCAAAGTTGACAATTTAATTAAAAACAATTTTTGTATACCTATAATAACTTATGAGTTAACAAAACTATTATACTAATAAAAAAAAAAATAGAATAAACACATTGCCCTCGATAAACACGAGGGCGAATCTTATAATTTTTTTAATTGTGTAAACTTAATACAACAAATAATGTTCAGTTTCGTTATTAAAATATTGAATTTTAATATTAAAAAAAAAAAAACGATTGCTTTAATATTGTTGTTGTCATATTATTAGGGTTAAGTACTTATATCCTATACGACTATGTGGTCATGGGAGCATATGTATGCTTTAAAATGCAATAACTGGGTTGTGTATACGCAGCAAGAACAAAAGCTCATGGATATAGAAACACAATTTCTCAGAAAACGAAATATTTTTCAACACGAAATACTTCAAATAAATGATTAATTCAAATGATTTTTAAACTTTTTCTTTTAACACATACTCTGCCATTCCCCCTCATCCAAGTGATATGAGACTTGGCCCATAGTCTTGTTGTGACTATAGATTAATTTTGGGGTAGTCACGCACGGTCACGCATTGTCAAACACAGTCACGGAGTACTTTATTAAAATAAATGCTTTTCATTGATTCCTGGTTGTTGCTTTATTGTAAAAAAAAGGATTATATTTATCATCCCGTATTCCACTTACAGCGTTGCCAGCGCTCAAAATACTTGCTACATCTAAGCATCTATCTCTTAATTGGTTAAGGGCTTTAAGTTCTTTATACAGTTGGCGCTGGTCATTATGGTTATTTTTAATAATATTTGTAGCCTTACGACATTGCCCGTTTTCCAAAATCACTAGCGACTTGCAATTTGCTTCATAACACGTTTAATATTTACTTCCTTTAGCTTCAGATTTTTTTCATATAATATATGTATATTATATTATAATTGTTTTTCCACTTTTACATATAACACTCAACTGTTTCTACTTTTGCCATTTATTATATCGAACGCACTTGCCATTTTACTTTTTCAGCTATACACACCGATCTGCACTGGCCGCAAAATTTAACAAATACTCACCACAATCAGTTCGTTTCATTGTTTAATGTAAAATATGTCATTGTTTTGCTGCTCTTTAGTTGTGAAATGGTTTTAAGAGCCGTTATAAAAGCAACAGAATTCATTAAAATGTAATTTTAAGTGAAATGAAATAATTCCCAACAAAAATTAAAAAATGCAATAACACCCATCTTAAATCCATTGGGGATTACTTCATTTGGAATTTTATTTCATAATGAAATAATTACCAACAAAAATATATGAAGTAAGTCACAATGTATTGGGGTTTATTTCATACGGGAATTATTTCATGGTACCGCACGAAACTACAGAGAAGGATTAAAGAAAATAATGATTAATTAACGTAGACGAAATAGGGATTTAATGAAAAAAATTGTGACGAACTTTTATTTCAAATGAGAAAAAAAAAAATCAACTGGATTAAAAGCTGATAGGGATCGTGTCACGATACCTTTGGGTGGAACTGCAGCTGATGACACATAAATTTAACTTTTGTTATTATATAAGCATGAAAGCCAAAGAGTTTTCTCATTTTTTTTAACAATCCCATCTTCCGGTAATATGGAAATCAAAAAAGAAAGCCTGGGCGACATAAGTTATGTCTCAAGATTTGATTAAATCTGATTTTGCACCATTTGTTAAGAGATATTGTGCTTGTTATAGACAATGTGAAACCATACTCTAAACATCAATTCAGAGGATAACATAAATTCATGCCACAAATTAAACTATAATACTACAACCATTGTATTAAGGCGCCATTGCAACTCTTACCTAAGCAGAACAAGAAGGCAGTTTATACAAAGCAGCGATGCAGATGATAAAACTAAATTATACAGTTTTAGAGGGACTACAATATTAAAAAGGCCGTTGATAATATAGACTTAAACTCCAACATACAATTTGAACAGAGTTTGGATAAATGTTTGGCCAGATTTTATAGAAAAGCAGGGCTCTAACTATGTAATAGAAATGCATCATTAGATCACAGAACTGGCAACAGAAGTTGATTTTAATGACGTGATATTGGATGATATTGACGATCTAGCTAATGAGGATCTTGATGAATTGCACCAAGAAATTCCAAATAAAAGATTGTCAGTATGCTTTAATGTGACTCAATCAGGCCTAGCAATATTAAATCACAATTACCCAAATATGGAGCGTAACATTAAATATAGGTGATGAAAAAAAAATAAAAATACAACTCACAGGACGCTTCATTCCTTTTTCAACATTTCAGCAAAGGTCACTGCGGTTAGTGGAATGTATAATGTATATTAAGTGGAATGTATATAATTTCACTTAAATCATTTTAAATTCCAATTTCAGATTGAATTTTCATCCAGCTCACGTTATCTAAATTATTACATAAACAAGTAAGAAAATTATAGTCGGTCTAGACCGACTATACGATACCCTATACCATGCGTTTAGAGACCCTATCTCTTAGGCCCAACTAACTGGATATAGACAATAAGCATAAACCAAATTTGAGTGGGATTTTTATATATTTTTTTGTCTGCAGATATGAAAAAGTTCATATCGGATGCTATATCTATATGGGGACTAGGCCCAAAAATGGACCGATCCTGACCATGTTTGGTGAAGTCTCTTGTATTTTGCAAAAATATATACAAACAAAATTTGAGAAGAATCAGTGCAATATTTTTGTTTTTTGAAAATCAAGAAGCAGCTCTATATGGGGCCTATGACTAAGAGTTGTCCTATAGGGATCATTTTTGGACTACTGATTAATGGATGTAATATATACATACAAACCCAATTTGACTAAGATTTGTATGATAATTTGGATCTTATGGCAATATATGTTGATTTCATAGGGGTCATTTGTATGGGTCTGAACATGGACCGATTCTCACCAATTTCAATAGCTTTCATCCCATGGCCGAAAAAAGATCAAATACCAAATTTCGTCAAAATATATTCATATTTGCGACCTGCAGTTTGATTACAAGCTTTACATGGACACACAGACGGACGGACGGACGGACATCGTTAAATCAAATCAGATAGTGATTCTGATTCGATCGGTATAATTAAAGATGGGTGTAGGTCAAATATTTTTGGTTGTTACAAACAGCAGCACAAAGTCATTATACCCAAACCACATAGTGGTATAGGGTATAAAAAGGTGTTTATTTAATTTTTTTTTTTGCTTAGATAGAACTTATAAAAGAGTTAGCTGTCACACGAACTGTCATACTGGGCTCACAAACTGATACTTATATTCAGTATATTCTGGCAGATCACCACGAATAGCCACACGCTCGAACAATAATTATTTTAATTTACTTTAAAAATGAGTCATTGACTTTATGACATTTATACATAATCTTCCATCTGAGCAAGTACCCCATTGAATAGAGGATAAATTTCATATCAGATAGTTTTTAAATGATGCAATAACACCAACACGTCGAAGGAATGTGCGCACTGAAGGGAATATCGCCGCTGTAAAGGAAAGTTTGGGGCAAAGATTCAAACTTATCGATTTGTCGTTGCTCGTAGGAATTGGGGCTAGGTTCGTCCACTACATGGAAAATTTTGTACAAAAATCTTACCCTACACCCGTACGAGATATGCGTCGTTCTTTCGCCGATTGGGCTCTAGATGATTTATTCATTTTTGGCTTAATGGATTTGTTAATAAACAAAATTACCACATTTGGAGTGGGATCTATCCATAATAGACACTACGAAAATTGATCTCCCAAATGATCTCCTTAGTTAACTACATCACCGTAAAGTACAAATATAAGCAGATGGTATTCAACTTTGCATAAGTTTCAAAGCATTTGATATTCAACAGTGTGTGGAAATTTTGAATCAGGATTTACAACAAGTATAATAATATATCTATATATATAAAAACGTTGGTTCATTTGTTTGTAACGAATGATATCAGAAACCATGACAGCTGTCGAGCTAAGATTTGCACCATAGCACAGTGGGGCCAATGACAGGTTTTTGAGGCAAAAAGTCAAGTTGTCAAATCAACCATTTAAAAAAATAATAACGGAATTTTATATTTAACCCTTTGCAACATTCAAATATAAAAGACTTAAGTCAGGTGGCAACTCATGATGACATGCCGAGCTGTCAAAGTTGTCACATTTTGCGTTGCTACATTTTCTGACATTCAATCATAAACAAACAACAAAGGAATTTTGGTCGTCAAACAAAAACTTTTAAGATTAAAAAAATTTTGTAAAATGGAAAACACTTGTAAAGGTATGTAAATCAAAATTTTGTTAAAAATTTAGAAAAAAAAGTTAATTATTTGTGTCAACATGTGTTGTCTTTTTTGTAGAGTTTTTGTTGTCGTCCATATGTTCATTGGAGTAGAACTTTGTTTATCCGAGCGTATCCGTGAAAAAATTTATGTGTGGGGAAAGGTAATTATGTGTGCTATATTAACTTGGAAAGATGATCTGCTCCAATCTGCCGTATTTTATAAAAATCTATTTCCAGATAGCATAAAACTTAAAAATTTGGATATTTTTTACTTTTGGCTGGAAAATGATAGAAAACCCATTAATGTTATCAACTGGATTTACAATGCAAACTGTATGATGATAATGAAAAAACAAATTAATAATATATGTGCACATGCTAACCAGAAGTGGCTAAAAAAACGGAGGAGCTCGAAGCGTTTTCTAGAAAATGAAAGAGTGTGGTTATCTCATGAGACTGTATTCAAACTATTAGAAAGTGATGTTGAAAAAAGGCCGACCTTTTGTGGAATATAGCAAGGGAAGTGAGCGACAAAAAAAGAAAATTGGCTCCGGAAGTGTCGTCCGAACAAGGAAACGATACCAAGCTATTGATTCATGCTGCTTCT